>CM018696.1:40226208-40623708 GCA_009363875.1 Mikania micrantha
TTCAAGATCCACTTGTGAGGATGGAACAGATGGATCTACTTGTCCAGTGGGGACAGAGACTTGTTCAGGGATCTCATCTGCCTGAATAGCCTTTTTGAGCTTTTTAGGTTTAGGGGCTTTGCTGGATGCTTTTCTTTTGGTCGGTACCATAACAGGTGTGGAAGAGGAGGTGGATGTGGGCTCACTGGGGCGGTTGTGTCCTCAATGTCATCCATGATCTTGGCATCCGTATTTACCATAGAAAGTACCTGTTTGTTAATGCCCTTAACACTAGAGAAGGGGCAATGTGGCAAACAGTGTTAAGTTCAGCAAAGAGGCATGCCATTACAAAACAAGGGTACAAGAGAAACTTGGGGCTCTCTTGGTGATGAACCAAATGATCAAATATTATTTGGGACAAATTGACCTTTTCATTGGAAAGAACTGCATACATGACATATTGCATATCATAAGGCATTTCTCCCCAAATAGTTGTCTTTTAAGAGAGACAGTGCAAATAGTGTGATACAGAAACTTGTACTTAGGATATAGATAGGCTTTGTACAAGGTTTTGTTCTTCAGGTCTCCTTGATAATCACACTGAATGAATGTAACATGAAGAAGTTTGAGAGGAATAGTTGTGGTTGTATCAGTATCACCCAGATTTAGGGCAAGACTAAGTTTGGACGGGGTGATGGAAACCAAATTAGAATTCGCTCAAAACTGATGTAGGGCTGAATCAGAAATAGGAGGATCGAGAATAAGAGCTGTATGAACAAAAGAGTTTACAAGAGTGTCGATTACCTCATCATAGTGGTGGTACTAAGAGGACTTCGTGAGGTAGGCTACAAGATTGTGTACCGGCTTGAGTTTCAAAGTTTCAATCGCCATGGATGTAGTAGAAGTCGAAGGTAGTTTCAGAAAGAAGAACATGATTACAAAACTTGTCTTAAGTTCTGAGAGATAAATAAGGAGAAAAGTAATTGTTGCAAGAGTGTGCGGTTTCTTTGTGAAACTGTTGATACTTATAACAAAAATAAAAGTTTTACCTTAGGGTTTCTACCCTTTGGAAAAACCTGTAATCATCAGAGATAGAAAAAAAAGACAAACTAGTATGATCATGCATACCCTGAAGTACAGACAGTGTTTTGTTTCTTTGTCTTTGATTTCTTGTCTATCTTCCCCAAAATTCAGTTATTTCAACTACATTAAATGATCTTTCAAATTGGAAGAAATATGTACGGTCTAATGAGGCTACTATCATCAAGCTCAGACAAAATCAGTGTAAATACGTCGAGCCAGGCGACATGCCTGACAAGCAGCTGTCCTTCGCCATAAACAGCATTTTGAATTTGAGTAAAACGGATATTAACTTCAAGATCACAAATGATCCTGGAGTTTCCTGGAAATTAGGTTAAGAACGGAAGAGGATAACCACTGAACATGGGAACGACTGATATAAATAAGGGAATGAAAATCAGTGGTCAATGAAGTCAAAAGGGTAAAATGGTAAAATGAGAAGATATTTTAGCCGTAAAAACAATTAATGAGTGTCAAATCTATTAATTGTAGGGTGCCAAGTCCTTAGAGTAATTAATGAGAGTCAAATCAGGGAGTAATTATCCTGAATTAATAACCATAGAGTGAAAAGATTTAACCACGAAAAGAATTTAATTACTGAGAGGGGATAACTATAAAAATGTATGAAGAAGTGGTTTACAACAACTGTATAACCACTGAAGTCTATCTGTGGTTAGGTACAACCACTGAGAAAAGAACCACGGTTATTTCATCGGTGGTTTTACCTTAGTCCGTTGTTAGGATAATTAGAGAATTATCCTTTTATATATAAAAATTCAAGGTTTACGAAAGATATTCTTAACCGTATTAATTAAGTTATTAACTCATATTTGTCATGCCCAATTTGGAAACAAATTTTGAAAAGGTTGAAGAGTCCAAAGGCTTGGTAAATATGTATGCTACTTGGTCACTTGTAGATACATGTTCTGGGACAATTAGTCCTTTTTCAAAACAGTCTCGTATGATGAATAAAAGTACCATTTGGGGTTTGTTTGATTTGAAGTCCTAAAAATGTTTTTACTTCACTTAAAGCACTCATTTCAAACTTAGAAGACATTAATTTTGAAAATTGTTCACATAAGGAAGGTTTTGTTGATCCAAAGATTATGTCATCAACATAAATTTGAACCAACAAAAGTTGCTTATCTACCCGTTTAATGAACAATGTATTGTCAATGGTTCCCTTTGAAAATTTATTTGAAAGAAGAAATTGAGAAAAAGTGTCATACCACGCTCTTGGTGCTTGTTTTAAACCATACAAGGCCTTATCTAGTCTGTACACCCAGTCAGGATGATGAACATCGTCAAACCCTGGTGGTTGACAAATGCAGACTTCCTCCTTAATGGTTCCATACAAGAATGCACTTTTATATCCATTTGGAATACCTTTATGTTGTGGGATATAGAAAATGCAAGAAAGAGCATTATGGCTTCAATTCTAGCTACAAAGGCAAAAGTTTCATCATAATCAATGCCTTCCTCTTGGCAGTAGCCTTGCACTACCAATCTAGCTTTATTTTTTTATTACAATACCCATGTCATCAGTTTTATTCCTAAATACCCATCTTGTTCCAATTAGGTATTTCCCTTTGGGCAAAGGACAAAGAGTTCAAATATTTTGTCTTTTAAACTGAAGTAGTTCATCCTGCATGGCTTCCACCCTGTTATTATCCATAAGAGCCTCTTGATATTTTGAGGTCACAATTTGGTAAAGGAACAACATGAAGACAAAAGTTTGAGATTTGGCATGGACACCTTTATTTAGATCACCTAGAATCTGCTCTAGAGGGTGATTTCTACTGAAGGGAATTATGTCCAAAAATTATTATCAGAAGTGGCATCAGAAGAGGAGGAATGTTCAGCAAGGCGAGGAGAATTTTCATATGTGTCAACAGGAGCTTGCTCAAAAGTATCTACTGGAGCATTATCAATTATTGGAGATGTGGAAGTGGACGCATGTTCATAATGATCTTGAGGATTGATTGGAAAAGTAGGAATAGAAGAGAAAAATTGAGATACTGAACATTCCTCAAGAGATGATAGATCTTCAAAGGTTTGACAGGATACTGAAGAAGGAGACATTAATGAAGCACGAGGAGTGTATGTGAAGCTTTAAAGATCAAACAAGTCATCAGGAAAAGAAGGAAAAAGAAGAGGTTCATGCGGATTCATTGAATTTGACATCAACGGATTCTTCAACAATCTTAATTCTAAGATTGAAAGCTTGGTAAGCTTTTGAAGTTTGAGAGTATCCCACAAAGTATCCAGAGTCACTTTTTCAGCAAATTTGGACGAGGAATCCTTTGTGTTCAGAATGAAGCATGGACATCCAAAGACTTTGAAAAAGAAAATGGGAGGATTTATTTTATGAAGGAATTCATAGGCAGTTCTGTTATGTCTTTTCACAATGTCAACTCCGTTTAAAACATAACAAGTAGTGTTTACTGCCTCAGCCCAGAAAGACAAAGGTAATCCTGAGTCTGCAAGCATGGTTCTTGCAGCCACAATAAGTGTCCTATTTTTCCTTTCCACAACTCCATTTTGAGCAGGAGTTCTAGGAACACTGTATTGTCTAAGGATTTCTTTAGAAGTACAGAACTCATCAAGAACATGGTTCTTGAATTCAGTACCATTATCACTTCTTATCACTTTGACAGGAAGACTAAATTGTCTTTCAATTTGAGTGATAAGGGCTTTTATTTTATCAGCAGTCTCATCTTTACTGTACAAAAAGAAAGTCCAGCAAAATATTGAGTAGTCATCTACAACAACCAAACAATATCTCTTTCTGGCTAAACTAGCTACCTTCACAAGACCAAACAGATCCATGTGAAGCAGATTAAGACCATCAGTTGTTTTAGATTCCTCAATAGACTTATGTGATTATTTATGTTTCTTTCCTTTAAAGCAAGATTGATACTGTAATTCAAAATTAAATTCTTTTAAAGGCAATCCTCTTACAAGTGAAAGAGTAGAAAGCTTATGAAGAGTTTGATGATTTAGGAGACTAAATCTTCTGATCCAGAGGGCAGTTTCAGAAGATGAAGCTTTGGCGATGAGACATGTGGGAATAGAAGATTGAGAGCCAGTTGTCATGTCCACAACATAGACATTCCCACTTCTCTTAGCCATCAGCAGAGTGTGTTGGTCTATTAAGACCTTTATTTTTGAATTTATTTCTAGAGAAAGGATTTTACAATTGTCTTTGGTGAAAAACGAACTATAATTTTTGTCTGCCAATTGAGACACACTCAAGAGATTAAACTTGAGGTTCTCAACTAGACTGACATCTTTAAAGTGCAGTTTTCCACTAAGGACAGAACCAGACCCAACTATCCAACCTTTTGCATTGTTTCCAAAGGAAACAGGTCCTCCATTCTTTGGAATGAAGTTATTTAGAATGGATATGCACCCAGTCATATGCATAGAGCCTCCACTATCCAAATACCATAAATGATTCTGGTTTGAAGAAGCTCTCTGCACATATAGGATCAAATGCAACAGTTTAGATATCGGTAATTGTTTGTTTTGGACAAGAAGAAAAACATTTTGATAGTTCAATTATTATTGCTACACATTATTCATCAACTTCTGCATCATTTGAATCAGCTATTGCTGATTTTGGTGCAGATTATTTATATGTGAGCCCATAGAAGGAGGATTCACAACAGCTGGTGAATAACGAACAGGATTCAACATAAAGTAAGAAGGTGGTGGGCCAAGGATTGATGGTCTAGGAATTGTAGCCAAAGGAGGAGGTGAGATAATTCAGAGTGGTGCAGGTGTAAGCTGATACATGCTGCCATTACCAGCTTGTACATATTGGAAATTGGGTGAAGCATAGTTTTATATAATATGAGCATTAGCCTGAGTGTTATTGTGTTTTGGAAAGTGAGAAGAAGATGAAGAGAAAGCGGATAAAGAAGAGTGAGTGTTAAGGATGGTCACATAAGGTGAGGAAGAGTTGTTGGGAGCATTTCTGCATTCCCAGGCAAAGTGTCATGTGCCGTGACATCTGTAGCACTAAACCTTCGCTTTATTTAAATCTTTTTTGGTTTTTTCATGGATACTGGGAAATTTTCTCCCTGTCTTTTTATAGAACTTATTGGTTCTCATACTTAAAATTGCAAATTGATGTAAGATGTCCATCTCTACCAAGTCATCACTTGGAATTTGATAAAGATCATCAATGATGAAACACAAATGGTCAAGGGTGAAAGAGATATCATCACATGAAGAAAAAGAAGAAGTGATTCCAGTAGTTATGTCAATATGTTCATCATAACTCTGATGAGCAATCTCAGAGTTATGACTGAGAAGAGCAGTGTTCCCTTGAACGTACTTTTCGGTTGATTTACCAGACTTGATTAACTTCCTTTTCTGGTCAATCTCTCACTCAAAAGTGAGCAACTTACCATGTAGTTGGGTAAGTGAAAGATTGCCAAAGTCTGGAGAAGATCTCAATAGAGTAGGTTTCCCACTTGTCTGGGAGATATATTATAAAGCGGTTAAGGACAGAAATGGTCGGGTAAACTTGACCCGCAAGTTTCAGTTCACTTAAAAGAGGTGTGAACCTTTCAAACTGTTGAGTCAGTGACTAATTATTTAGTTGAGAGAAGTTTTCATATTGTTGAGCCAATATCTCCCAGGTATTGGCAACAACATCGTCAGTACCCCCAAGCTATTCTTTGAGGGCATCCGACAAGTCTTTAGCAGACTCATGGTGAAGAACACTAGAGTAGACTTCATTCAGGAGAGCCATGGCTAGTTGAGCATGTGCCTTAGTATCAAGCTCTAGCTTCTGTAAATCTTCCTTAGTGTAGTTTTGTGGGTCCTTGGGAATTGAATCACCAGATTCGGTGTCCAAGACCATTGGCTTATGCAGTCGGAACTTAACTAACTTCCAACAACCAGTGTGATTGTTGGATAGGAAATGCAACATCCTTCTCTACCAAATGTTATATTGGTGCCTTACCAGTATAGGTGGTTTGGTTGCAGAGCCGGTGTTGAGGGGATCAAGGGTGAATTTTTCTGCCATTTGGTCACAAACAGTATGAGAGAATCAATAGAAGGATGATTTCTCAAGAATGTTTGTTTGAATAGTTTGAACAGTGTTTAGTTCAAAACAAAGAACCTACAGAACTTGAAAACAGATGAAGTAAAAAAGGCAAACAAAGTTTTTTAGAAAGACTAAACAATCAGATATCAGAGAGAGCTTTGATTTTTTAGACTTGAGGGTTAAACCAAGACTAAACAACAAGGCTCTGATACCAATTGTTGAACCTAGTAGGAGTTATTTAACCAGGAATATAGACTTTACAGTCACGGTCAAAGCCTAGGTATTCACTCCCTCTTGAGTTTAACGCTTAGTTATTTTGGGTTGTTTAGTATTGCTAGAGAAGGAGAAAACAGAATAATGGCACAAGGAATTTTCAGGGAATTCAATTCAAATATTTCAGGGAATGTTGGTGTATAAATACCCAACATTCAATGTTACAGGACAAGAAAGAATAAGACAAACAGCTGACAAAAATACTGGTACTTAAATAAACAAAAATGTACAACAACTGATACAAAAGTCAACAACTACGGAAACACAGGTCTTTAGTTGTTCCTCCGTGGTTATGGACAGTTGTTATGTCTTTAGTGGTTGAACCGCGGAAGCCATTCCACAGTTTGTTGATTCGGCTATTATCTTCAGGTCTTGATTTCCAGTTGTCTTCAGCTACTTGATCCGTTGTTGTTGGATTAGTGGTTATTAGATCCGTTGTTGTTGGATCCGCTATTGTAGTTCGCAACTGAGAGACATTGGTTGAGAGAAAGTGTCCGCGGTTTAGGCAGTCCGCGGTTTTTATTCCGTTTTGGGCTTTAGTGGTTTTGCTCATCAGTCCTAATTTTCCAACAGGACCCAAGAAAATCAAGATGGCTCTTAAAGAATCAAGTTGGGTTAAAACGATGCAAGAAGAGTTGATGCAGTTTCAGAAACTCTAAGTGAGAAATATGGTTCCATTGCCCTAGGGGAAACTACCAATTGGAACCAGATGGATCTTCAGAAACAAAAGGGATGACTCTGGTGTTATCATCAGAAATAAGGCAAGGTTGGTAGTCCAGGGCTTCTACCAACAAGAGGGTATTGACTACGAGGAGGTCTTTGCACCAGTTGCAAGACTTGAGGCTATCTGCATCTTCTTGGACTATGCTTCCTACATGGACTTCATTGTTTATCAGATGGATGTGAAGACGGCTTTCTTATATGGAAAGGTCAAGGAAGAAATATACGTACGTCAACCTCCCGTGTTCTAGGATTCGCAGTATCCCGACCATGTCTACATAGACAAAGCCTTGTACAGTCTTCTTCAAGCACCACGAGCATGGTATGCTACTCTCACAAATCATCTTCTAGCCAATGGTTATACCCGTGGAGCCATAGATCAGACGATGTTCATTCGCAGAGAGAATGATAAATTTTATTCTTGTCCAGATCTATGTGGATGATATTATCTTCGGTTCCACGAGCTCGATGCTTTGTAAGGAGTTTTAAGTCGTAATGAAGAAGAAGTTTTAGATGAGTGCTATGGGGTGATGACCTTCTTCTTAGGTCTCCAAGTAAAACAACATCAGAAGGGGGTGCTGATTCATCAGGGCAAGTACATGACAGATATTCTTACCAAGTTCAACATGTTGGACTCCAAGCCCGCCTCCACTCCTATGGCTGCTCGTCCTGTCTTGACTTCGGATTCAGATGGTGAAGATGTTGATCAACATCTATACAGATCGATGATTGGCACAATGATGTACCTCATCGCCAACAGACCCGACATCATGTTCTCGGTATGACAGTGTGCCAGATATCAGGCAAATCCGAAGGCTTCTCATCTTATTGTTGTCAAGTGGATATTTCGCTACCTCTTCGGGAAACCTCTTCTCGGTTTGTGATATCCTATGAACTCTGAGTTCAAATTATTTGCTTACTCTGACAGTGATTTTGGTGGTTGCAGTTTAGATAGGAAGTCAACCACAGGAGGATGTCAGTATCTGGGAGATCGCCTTGTATCATAGTGGTGCAAGAAGCAGACTACCGTATCTACCTCTACTGCAGAAGCTGAGTATGTTGCTGCTTCTAGCTATTGCTCTCAGGTCAACTGGATGCAACAACAGCTTCTTGATTACGATTTGAATTTTCTTGACTCTCCTATTTACTGTGATAATGAATCAGCTCTTCAGATTATCAAGGATCTGGTACAACATTCCAAAACTAAACATATTGACATCCGGATTCACTTTATCCGGAATGTTTTGATTGTAAGCTGATCCATCTTGAAAAGGTCCACACAGATGACAATCTTGCAGATCTTTTCACCCAATTGTTCGATTCAGCTAGCTTCCACCATCTACTTGCATCACTCAAACTAATAAGTTTTTATTAAAACAATTTTTGTAAATACATTAAAATTTGTGTTTTGTTTTTAGTTTAATTTTTAGAATTCAAATTTAGGTGGAGAATATTTACAAAAAGAACAAAAATATTTTCGGCTTTTGAGTCTGTTTATAAATTTAAAAAATTTTCAAAAAGAACAAAAGGATTTTTGGTTTTTTAGACGATCTATAAGTTTAGGTGGAGTGAAATTTAAGAAAAATATAAAAAGATTTTATCTTTTCAAGAATTTAAGAAAAATACAAAAATATTTTATTTGGACAGTCATGCTAAGTGGTTCAATAGAAAGTGAAATGATTTCTGACACTTAGAAATACACTACCTTAGTATAATTTCATAAGAATAACAGCTTTAGATAAGTAAAAATTCACTAAGTAATAAAAGCACGTTTTCCAACAAGAAGATTAGACATAATCATTCAAAAATATTAAAATATAAATAAGTGAGAAGTCTTGACCGAAGAAGTGCAATAACTATATGAATTTTTGTAGTAAACTTTAAGTCAAAATAAGATTGTGTTTTGATAAACTTGAAATCGTTTTAAAAAAACTTGGGTATTTTCTATGTTTTGTGGAAACAAAGAGCAGAAAATGCTTACTGAAGCATCCTCTGTTTTATGTAAGCAAAGACCTAGATGTGTGACGTTAAGACCAATGTGTCTGTAGATCGGTAAAATAAAATTTGCCAATGTGCGCAAATATGACAGAACCCCTTCTTGTTCTTCATTTTAATCTGATGGATCTGCTCTTTCTTTTCTCACCTTAAAACTCTGTCAAAACGTTTTAAGTTCGCTAAAACACAATCATGTTTTGAAACAAAAGATTTCACAAAATTGATAGGTTGCATGTAGAACTGGGTAACATGTCTCATTGCCCATAAACTTCCCAACGCGTTTTTCAGAAAAATCGTTAGAAAATTTTTGATCATAAATCTTATCTTTAAAATATGGATAAACGAGCGGAAAATCATTGGTGGGGTGTAATTATTTATAAAAGATTGGTTTCTATAAGAAATTATTATAAGGTGGTCAAATTTCTGATAAAGATTTGATCCCACAAAATTGAACTGACTCAACCTTGAACTCGTCCAAAGTTCTTGAGTTTATTTTATTTTATTTATTTTATTTATTTTATTTTATTTTATTTTAATTTATTTATTTCTTAGAATTTTTAAATAAATAAAGTTCACAAAAAAGAGTAATCGAAAGGTTGTACTCAAAATGAAGTACACGAAAACATTTCGTGTACTCCTTACGTCCATAAATATTTCGAGAACCTTATCACTTCGCGTACTCAGTTTTGTGAACTACCATAGCACCCTCTGAGGCGATTTTCGATTTTATACATTTTTTAGACTTTTCACTCCGACCATCTTGTAGATGTACTTTAGACAAACCTAGGTATAGATTTTTATAAAATTTCGACCGTTAAAATAAAAATTATCAAAGAAAAACAGTTTCGTGAACTTGCTTCCGTGAACTGAGATTCTTTTGGTCAAAATCCTTAGAAATACTCCGAATTGGTAACTCATTTTTGTATATGATGGTCGTTTTCAAATTCCGAGTACTTTGAGACCAGAATGAGAGTCAATTTAGCAAAAATGAACGAGTTTTGAAGGAAAATAAGTTCACAAAATATCTGGAATCATGAACTTCAAACTTTCGTGAATTGAACTTCGAGAACCCCCATTCGTGAACTTCATTTGGTGAACTCCATTTCCTTCATGAACTCCATTTCCTTCATGAACTTGAAACATTTCGTGAACCTGTAAATATTCGTGAACTCCATCTGTTTCGACAACTTGAACAATTTTGGGAACTCGAACTTGACTTTTCAAATTTTGACTTTGACTTTTGAATTTGAATTTTAAATTGACTTTGACTTTTAATTTTTAATTTATCCATTGACTAACTTAGTCTATTTCTTTTTCAGATGGCTGTTGAACTACGTTTCATCGCCAACCACTACATGACTGCCTATCTCGGTGTTCCTCCCGAGAAGCATATGATGTTCAAAAGCATGGTGGATGGACTGATTCTTTCACACGTTAA
This sequence comes from Mikania micrantha, assembly GCA_009363875.1. Classification (NCBI taxonomy): domain Eukaryota; kingdom Viridiplantae; phylum Streptophyta; class Magnoliopsida; order Asterales; family Asteraceae; genus Mikania; species Mikania micrantha. The sequence continues at coordinate 40,236,753 of CM018696.1, forward strand.
CTTTGCTGTGATGGAGAGTCCTCTAATTATTTCCAGCTTCATTCACGAATTCTGGAACTTCGTCACCGAGAACACCGACGCCAACAGACATGTGCGCGTGATCGAAAAATCCAACGGTAGCAAGTTGTTATCACTGAGCCGATTATCAGAGAATGTCTGCAGTTCGGAGACAAGGACTCTGATCCGGTGGACCTCGATCATGAACTTATTAGGATGGGATATGAGGGACTCTACCCTCCGACCGAGAAGAAGCTCCTGCATCCGTACCGGAGATATCTCGCACACGGGGTGACTCAGTGTCTTTCAGGACGTAAAGGAGGATATGATGTACTCTATCAAACACTGAGTTCATGCATGATGGCTATAGCTTTGGGTTTGGACTTCAACTTTTCACGGATGATCTTCCGTGATATGTATGACAACATCAAAGGGAAACGGAAGGAAAGGTTTTTGGTGTTCCTGAGATTCATTCAAATCATCATCAACAAAAGACATCAGAATCTCATTCATACCGTTGGGACACTTCCCATGAAGAGGATGAAGGAAGACATCTTCTCCTATATAGTTATGAACATAAAAGGCAAGAAGATCTTTACTGGAGTTAGACCATTGGAAAAAATCTGTAAATTGTTTGCTGCATTGGAAGAAGAGCTTGAAGATCAAGGCACTCCAGTGGCCTTCGTAGCAGATGAACATGATCAAGTCCCTGCTGGTACAACTACAAAAGCTACTGAAGCAGTGCAAGCTACTTCTTCCGAATCATCTGATGGAGAGGTTGAGCTCGTGAAAGAGCCATTGCATTTGACTCCACCCCGCCCATGAGGAGACGCAGATGAAAGATATGCTGATTATATCCCATCTCCAGAGTCTACTCCCAAAAAGAAAAGACTTAAGATGGTTTCAAGGAGACCTAGGGATCCTCGTCTTAAGAGACAGAAGGTTGAGGGCACCCCGGGCCGGTAGGCCAGATCAGGGACACGTCGGGCGGAATAGTCCCGACGCGTGATTGTAATCAGTGTGATCAGATTGTTACATTGCACATGATGATATGAGAAATACTAAATACATTAAATGAATAAAATTAAATTACAATTGTTTCATAATTTAATTCTATTACAGCTTGACTTGGACATCTTGACTCGGGCTAGCCGGAAAGATTCCATAGAGGAGTTGTAGGTTCCTCTAAGGGATCCTATCTTTCTCTCTCTAAAAGTCATCCTAAGTTCACCTGTTTTTCACCTAAGAACATGTAAAATCTGTCAACACTAGGTTGGTGAGTCACATTAGTTTTGAAAATGTTAGGTTTTGTAAAAGGTTTGGTGAAAATCTTTCCACTCAAATCGATTTGAAATATGATGTGTGAATGGTGTTGAAAAGACGAATGAACTACACAAGTGCGTTGGTCTGACCATCATTACTGACACCATCCCAAATCACCGAAGGTAGTTTATGTATAGGGCATACGTAGGGTCAAGCTTACCGCCAGCCCACCATTTCTTCAATGATCCACGAGGGTGTCCTTAACGGAAATCGGACCTTGTCACTTATGTATTTCGCTCTACTCGACACGATGGTTGGTTATAAAATGAAATTTTGAGAAAGAAGCGTATGCTCTATCTCCTAGTATAGGAGACAGGTTTTGTTTCTTTGGAAAATCACACAAGTGACGCTTCTTTCTTGTAGTAAAACATTGTTTAATGTGTACTCGTTTGAAACTTGTTCAAGATCAGGTCTTGAACATTTATTTGATTTGAAAACTCTTGTTTTTGTTATGTGGTCAGTCTATAATATCACCCTTTTGATCATTTACCAACCCTAACTGATATGATTGTGTGATTAGTTCCCCTGGAACTAATCTGGGTTGTTGTTGTATGTGTGCTTGCATGTAACCTACCAGCCTCAGCGTTGGAGGTTTGTCAAACCTATGGTACCATCTACGTTATCGTCGGTTGACCCGCGTCAACTAATAGTAAATGACTCTGATGTGTGTTGTTCGAGAATTCCTCAGCGAATTCCCGATGTGTTGTTGTGTGGACGCATGTCCTAGTGAATTACCCTAGACAGATACCATACAAAATATTGTTTGTTTGATGAGGGGTTCCCATGAAAATGATGGTATTCGATTGTGCACTACAAAATTCCATGATTTGGGTCCGTTCACCTCTTGGCTGGGCACAAAGCCTCAAACTGTTGTGGTCAACGGACATCTGCTCGGTAATTTGTGTTTTGAACCCTCAAAACTGGTTTGTTGTTTGTTGAAAACGTTGCATGGAGCGATGAATGCTCAGTAAAATAATTGAAAAGACACTTATTCGTATAACATTTGAATAAGAGGTTGAGAGTTGATCCTTTTATTGAAACCATTTGAAAATAAATCTTATTCGTTGATCACTCGAATAAGAGGTTTAATGTTCTCAGCCCCAAATGATTTTGAAGCAAGAAAATTAAAAACAAGGGGTCTGTGAACTCACCTGAGGTCTTGGGTCGTCGATGCACTCACCCGGTATGTTCTCTCAGTTTGAATCCTTTGTTAAATATTAGTTAGCTAGGTGTTAGGTGATTGTGTGCTATGTTTCTTGATGTGATTTTGGAAAATGTGTTTTCATTGGTTTTAGTTTGATTATATTTAAGATCGGGTATAAGGCTCAATTCTAACAGTGCAAACTATGTAAGATAGAACTTTCAACACTTAGCTGTTTTGGGCTGTTCATGGTGCGGACGAGTGGTTCGTACAAATGGCCCTCATTCACACGAACGGAGTGATGCGAATGCATGTTCTCCTTCTTTTCATCCGTTCGTGAGAATGGGCCTTTGTTCGTATGGTTGTCCCACACGAATGAACCCAATTCACTCCCACACTTGCCACCCAAACTATTCCTACCACCAAAGCCACCAAAAACCAACACAGCCACTAAAACCACCACAGCCTCCCAAACCACCCAACCTCACATCACCCAACCACAAATCCAAACCACCATCATCTCCACCCATACAAACCTCACCACCTTAGTCTCCCGTACCCCTTCACTTCTCTCAACCTCCACCACTGCCAAAACCAAAGTCCAACAAGGGAAAGGCACCTCTTGAAACCCTATCACCCTATGTGCCCGAGAGCCTGCCCGTTGACTTAGAGTTTCTTCAAGAGAAGGTGTTCACACTGGAGCAAGATTCAGCTACTTAAAGCCTTACCATTAAGAATTTACGAGAAGGTATGCTGAAGATTTTTGAACACCTATACAAGCAATTAAAAGGCATAAGCCTCTTGAAGAAAGAGAATGCAGATATGCGAAAGGAACTTGAATCTCTTAAAGGATCTAAGCCTGGAAAAGAAGAAAAGAAAGTTGAGGAAGATGACAAGAAAGATTATGACAACAACAATGATGATGATGATGATGATGGCGATGATAAAGGTGATGATCAGGGCAAAGATGGCCCGAGCAAGAAAGATGATGAGCCCAACGATGATCAGGGCGGTGATGACACTGGAAATCCTTCTTCTTTCGGCAAACCCATAGACGAGTATGATGATTTATTTGGGGATCTTCCTGAAGACTTTCACTTTGAGGGTTTCGGTGAAGAAATGATGAATGAAGGACTTGGAGATATGTTCACAGATATCTCTATGGATTCAGTGTTTGACGCAGTATGTAAACAGGAGCGTGGAGACTTACTTGGATCTTCCATAGAAGCATCTTTGGAACAAGAACAAGAAAATATCATACTCGGTAACATCTCCACGTACCCATATGTAGACTATTTGTATGCTTACAAATACGTCGATGCCCAAGGACAGGAGGTCACCTCGCTCGAAACTGTTATTGAGAGACGGTTTGACATAAAGAAGGATTGGACTCCTGGTCTAACTGAGGTGCAAAAGAGTTGGATTTATAAAGACAGGGATGAAGATGTGGAGAATAATGATGTCACATACATTGCCAGCTCCAAAGACCTTTTTGTAGTCTGCAACGACAGATCCACCATCGTTAGCAAGATGTATGATCATGATAAGAAGATGTACCTGGTCAAGAGGTTCAATGGAAAATTGGAGTATTTTAAGAGACCTCAAGACTTCTACTCAATGCCAAAGATTGATCTACGGAATATCAACAACTCCGTATTCATCAACCTCTCCAATGACAGTCAGGCTGAGTTGTTTGCCAAGTTCTTAATGGATCAGTGCGACAAAGACTTCCCAGTAATGAAGACAGCAAAGGGAAGAAGATTTGTGTCCAAATACATTCCGGATCTTGTTAAGAAAGAGCCTTGGATTTATGTCAAGTATCCTCCTCTAAAGACTGAAAAAGTAGTCCCAGTTCATTCAAGGGTGCCTGATAACTCGCTCCAGAACATCATCTTCAGGTACTTCAACGAGATTACTTTTGCAATAGTTATTGTACGAGACAAGTCAGACGACTACATTATTCTGGACACTATGGACTTGCTTATGTTTGGGAAGGATGACATGACCATACTTCACAAGAACCGCAGACACACCTATGGCGGTTATGATCAGGAGGCTAACCCGTTCACAAAAGTCGTTGCATTGGCGATGGCTCACAAGCTTTATGCTGGAGCAGGTCCTCATCAAGTCACACTTGCTATCGATTGATTTCATCAGTCTAGGGGGAGTTTGCAGAGCCCAATCCGAATACGAAGACTGACAAAATCAACTCGAGACATGATGAAGACCAAGTTTTGACTTTTCCGTGCACTATGTATTTCGAGAACTTGTTAATTTCGTGTACTTTAGTATTTCGTGTACATAGGTTCGAGTACTTCTAGGTTAGTATCGATATTAATTATCAGTATTAATAGTATCGAAGGTAGTCTTGTCGATATTAATAATATCGACAGTACTATTTCGATATTAGTAGTATCGATAGGTCTGTCTATAAATAGCTGAGTTTTTGATGAATTTAGTATCGATTGAGCAGAATTCTGATTTACTAAACTTTGTAATTTTTCTCTCTGATTGTATGTACTGAATTCTACAAGATTAATCCAAGAAGAGTGAATTGTTTCAATATCATTTGTTTGATTTTATTAATCTAAATCTAGTTTCAATTTGTTCAAACATAATATGATGGATTCTGCATGTTATATTATGTTATACCAGATCATTTAGATTCTAACCACGGACCTACAAATCATTGAAAATTGCATCCAAGTCTTATAAAAAATGTTAGAGTTTTTGATTTATTTGAATTAATATTTCTAAATAATTAAAATTTTAATTTATTAACATTCACGCATATAAATTTCATAATATTTAATTGATGTATAAAAATACATAAGTAATATTTGATTTGATTGAATAATTGAATTTGAATTTAAGAAAAACTCAAATACTTTACTTTAAATAATACTAGGCAACAAATTTTAAAAGTATATGAATTAATGAGTTCTCTATTTTAAAATTGATTTACACTAACTGAGTTTCAACAAAAATGGATTGAGAGTTTATTTATATACATACATTTAATGCCATCAATGATCTTTTAAAACATATACTGAATTTCCTATGTTATATGTCAATATATATCTGAAAATTCATAGCATTCATTTATTAATATGCATAATGATTCTTTGTTGCATGTTTCACACAGACATGTTCTCACTAGCGTATACCAATAATTTAGTGATCTATAAAATTTTGATCAAAATAAGAAATTTCATTTCCATTAATTTATTATATATGTGAAAAGATCAATGACAGTATATATTTTATCCTCAATAAATTCTGATGTTGAATAGGTTAATATCTAATTAAGTGTGAGACACATTTAAATTCATTACATAAATATTCTTATAATAATGCTTGGTATTAAATTTAAGTTATAGTATTTTGAGTTTTATCTGAATAATCAAATTTTTAATTGTTCATAATTGATATGATTTTATTTATATATATTTTATGTTAATAAATTTTAATTTTGAAAATTTAGAAATTTTAATGATAATAAGTTGAATATGATTTTATATGGATCTTTTCAAATATTTTATCAGAGAGACAAAAAGATTTTCTTTTTATAGGTTTTATAAAATTAAAATTTTCAAAAATATTTTACATGTCACCTTTCAAGTGTGTTTTTCTTAATTTTTCACAAAAGGTGTTTTTGAAATTTGATTTGAAATTGCTAACAAAATTCAAAGTTAATTTATTTTTGAAATTTTCTTATTATCGATATTGTTAGTATCGATAAAGATAGTATCGATACTAATATCGATATTATTAGTATCGATCAAATTCATTTTTGTCGATACTAATAGTATCGATAAAAGGTTCATGGTGTTTTCAGAGTGTTCATCCATCGATTTTAGCGTGATCTTGTTTTCATTAATTCTGAGTGATTACCAATGATTTTATGTCACATTTTGATAAGAATGGATGGTAATTTTTCCATTTTTAACCGTGAAATCTTTAGTTTTTGATTTGTCGAACTTTTGGAATTTTCAATCTTTAAAATTGAACTGATTTGTTGAAAAATCAAAATGCTTTTAGGTTAAAATGCTTAATCGGTGTAGTCTAATGTAGGATCAAGTGGTTTTATCATAAAGTTTTTCATTTGAAAATTCTGAAATTTTTGAATTTTTGACAAGTTTTCATATGTCGATACTATTAGTATCGATAAACACTGTAGCATCGATACTAATAGTATCAATGGAATGTTTTCAAAAAATTTTTCTACGTGTTGTTTTATACTTAATATCGATATTACTAGTATTGTTAATATAATTTCGAATTTTTACTAAGTATTTAAGGGTTAATAGTGTATCGATACTACTAATATCGACATTTTTCAGGACAGAAAATTTTTGAAAATTTTTATTTTGTAAAAATTTTTGAATACTAATTGTTGTTTTCTTTTGTATTATTTTCAGGTCAACAACATTATAATGACAAACACAATGTCATTGCACCTGTAGATGTTATATTTTTTTCTGAAGAGATCCAGGATTTCTTATGCCATCTCGGCTAATCCGGTGATTGTTATGCATCACATTATTTCCTTCTGGGATAATGTTGATTTTTACTGTGCTGCAGAACCACCTGTACTAAGATCAAAGATTGAGGACAAATCTGTTCAGTTTTCAATTTCTGGTCATCCCAAATGTACTTACCCGCATCCCGGAAGAACTTCTTCTTCTATTGAGTGTTCATACCCTCAATTACCACTCCATGAGCAAGATAGTTTGCCAAATCGGTGAACCATGGCATACCCTGCTTCTCCGCCTCTACAAAATCCACCTCATGAGGGAACCTATCTCCTATCTCTTCCTCACGAATCTCACTTCTCTCCGAATCCTCCAATCGGGAGAGATGGTCGGCAGCCACATTCTCCGCCCCTTTCTTGTCCTTAATTTTTATGTCAAATTCCAAAAGTAGAAGAATCCACCTAATGAGACGAGGTTTGGCATCTTTCTTTGTGAAAAGAAATCTCAATGCCGAATGGTCGGTAAAAACGGTGGTCTTAGAAAGCACAAGATATGATTGGAATTTGTCAAAGGCAAACACTACCGCTAGAAGCTCTTTCTCAATGGAGGTATAATTCTCTTGAGCATCATTAAGAGTCTTACTAGCATAATAGATGGGATGAAAGTGTTTCTCTCGCCTTTGCCCTAAAACAGCCCCAACTACTTGTCACTAGCATCACACATGAGCTCAGATGGTAAGCTCCAATCAGGGGCAACTAAAATGGGGGCACTCACTAACTTCTCCTTCAAAAACTCAAATGCCTTCATGCATTCATCATCAAACATGAAAGGTACATCTTTCTCTAGAAGATGGGTCATAGGCCTAGTATTTTTGAGAAATTCTTAATGAACCGCCTATAGAAACCCGCATGACCAAGAAAACTCCTAATGGATCTCACACTAGACGGTGGTGGGAGTTTACTAATGGTCTCTATCTTAGCTTGATCCACCTCAATACCCGCTATAGAGATCTTATGTCCTAACACTATCCCCTCAGTCACCATGAAGTGACACTTATCCCAATTTAACATCAACTTGGTCTCCACACATCTCATAAGCATCCTCTCCAAGTTCAACAAACACTAATCAAACGAGCTACCATAAACTGAGAAATCATCCATGAAAACCTCCATAGATGACTCTATCATATCCTGAAAGATAGCTACAATACACCTCTGAATTGTAGTTGGAGCGTTGCATAACCCGAATGGCATGCGACGATAGGCATAAGTGCCACAGGGGCGCGTGAAAGTGGTATTTTCCTGATCCTCTGGTGCGATGGGTATTTGGAAATACCCAGAAAAGCCATCTAAGAAGCAGTTTAATAGTTGGCCTGCCAAACACTCTAACATCTGGTCAATGAAAGGAAGGGGAAAGTGATCCTTTCGGGTGGCATCGTTAAGCTTCCTATAATCGATGCATACTCGCCACCCCATGGCCGTGCGAGTAAGAATGAGCTTGTACTTCTCATTCGTGATGACTGTCATCCCTCTCTTTTTAGGGACTACCTGAGTCGGGCTCACCCATGATGAGTCAGAAATGGGATAGATCAGGCTCGTATCCATCAACTTCAACACCTCTTTCTTCACAACTACTTGCATACTGGAATTTAAACGCCTCTGAAGTTGTACTACCGGCTTAAACTCATCTTCCATGAGTATCCTATGTGTGCAATAAGCAGGACTAACGCCTTGGATATCTGAGAGTCTCCAAGCAATAGCATTCTTATGAACCTTTAGTACATCAAGCAAACGTCTCTTATCCTCCTCACTAAACCTAGAAGAGATCACAACAGGTAGAGTGGAATCCTCACCTAAAAGTGCATACTCCAAATGGGAGGGAAAAACCTTAAGCTCTAAAGAGGGTGGTGACTTGACTGATGGTTTCTTACTCTCCTCTCTCAACTCATCGACCTCTAAAACCTTAGAAATCACAGACACACTCTCCTCAATCATCTCTACCTCCTCCTCACTACTTTCAACTACCAAATCAGCCCCACACACGTACTCAAGACACCTATCTACGTGTGACATGAATGAATTTATGAAGTAGACAAAATGGCACGGATCACTAAAATCATCTTGATCACCTAGATGTCTCATGGACTTCACAACCTCGAATGTGACAGTCTCATCACCCACTCTAAGAGTGAGCTTACCATCAAAAACATCAATGATGCCCTTAGCAGTCCGCAAGAAAGGACGACCTAGAAGGATAGGAACAGTCTCATCAGCCTCCATATCAAGAATCACAAACTCCATGGGGAACACGAATTTATCCACCTTCACTAGCAAGTTCTCAACAATCCCCCGTGGACATTTGACCGTCCGGTCAGCAAGAGAAAGTGTCATGCGTGTCAGAAGTAGGTCACCAAGGCTAGCTTCTCATATAAAGAATAGGGCATCAATTTGATGCTAGCACCCGAATCTACCAACGCGAGTCTCTGTGTGTCACTACCAAAAAGACATGGGATTGTGAAAATCCCTGGGTCTGTCAATTTCTTCGGTAGTTTGTTCAGAATCACCGCAGAACACGCTCCACTCAATGAAACATTAGAAAGTTCCCCTAAACGATCATTCCGCTTCAACAAATTCTTCAAGAATTTGGCATACTTAGGCATATGCTGAAGAGCCTCAATAAAAGGAAGATTGATCTTCAACTATTTGAACATATCAAGAAAATGACCATACTCCTTAGCATGCTTCTGATGAGCTAAGCGAGCAGGGTATGGAAGACGTGAATGATCAATCTTAGGATCAGGCCTAACCTCAACCGGCCTCTTCTCAACCGGCTGCATCACAGTAGACTCACTATAATGACATGTCTTAGGCCCGTTTTGATCTCATCACGAAAGAGGGCTGCCTTCGCAGGTGGAAAGTACTTCTTAAGGAACGCATCCCTAAGACTGCCCCATGTCGTGAATGATCCAGGTGAGTGTGAGTCAAGCCAAGTAGCGACCCTTCCCGCAAGTGAAAATAGGAATAGCTGCAGAGAAATCGCATCCTCAGTGGCACCTTGAAGATTGAAAGTACCACAAATGCGAGTAAGGCGAGCTATGTGTACCAGAGCATCCTCATCATCACAACCATTAAACTGTGAATTTTTAATGGCAGTCATGATGTATGAGGATATCTGCCATGAATTTTCATTTGTGATGTTTGGCACAGTGATGGGATTATTAAGTCCCATGAAACCCTCGGTGGATTGCTGGTGAACGGTGCGACGGTTCGCCATAGGTGGGTCTAAAGGAGGATGGGGGCTAGAATGGGTAGAAGAACTAGATGATGATGATGGTGTGGAATCAGAAAGATCAGCAGAAATGGGAGCAGAAGCACTTACCTCGCTAGTAGAAACTTCTGAAAACTCACGTGAATCACTCCTTGATGGTAATGAAAGCTCAGGTGGCGGTCCTTGTGAGCGTAAGTGTGGCATGCACTACCAAACCTTCATATAAAGAAAAATAATAATTTAGAAATAAATTAAACAAAACAAAATAAAATAAAATAAAATAAGACTGAAAATAAACTAAACACAAATATGCACAAATAAGAAAAGAGAACTAGTAAGCATAATCGACTTAAACTTGATGAGCACAAAGTAGTTCAATTAAAATTAACAAAATTACAACTAAACTAAGCACTAAGTAATGCTCTAGACTCTCTAAAACTAAACTACTGACAGTCAAGTGAACCTATCGAAACTAGTAAAGCAAAAGCAAGTCCGGGTATTGAACCCACAGACTTTTACAGAAAATACTAACTAGACTCTATGACTTATCTATACAACTTTATTTAATTAAAAATTATAATTTGAAAGGGGGGTTTGCTGAATAATTAAAATTATACGAAAAGAAATAAATGACCTAAACGTATTTAAGACTAAATAGCAAAAGTTAACCGAGAAATGATGATTATGATGATGAAGTTACTACCTAGGGTTGAATCCTATACATGCTTAACACCTCTTAAATTGATTATGGAACTTATTGTGAAACCGGGATCTTGAAATGTTAACTTATAAGCAACCTAGAGCAACTTCGACCCTTTTCAAAGATGTCAACTAAGTTACCTACAAGTTGTTAAACTACCGGTTTTATGAGTTTCTTTCACAAGTTACCCAATCCCACCAATGACATATGTGACAACCAGTACCAGACCGTCTGGCAAGTCCGTACGGTATGTGTACTTTCACTATTCACTATGTGAAAATACAATGTGTAACAACAGAACGCAGAAAACATACAACCGTTGTATGTGTTTAAGTGAAAACTTAAATACAGGAAATACAACAACTCAAGAGAAACAATAGTGTGCAAACAAATGACAAGAACATATCGGTTGCGATCTGATATCCATAGATAACAGGATTCAGATGGCCGACAACTTAATACGAAAGCAATTTGAATCCAATAGTATCAATGTTAAAACAGGCAAGTATAGTTGAGTCATTCTGTGAGAATGTTCAATGCAAAACAATAACTCAGTATCCTGTACGAATAATAAACCGACAGCGTGTCTTCGTGGATGACGATTCACACAAACATATCTGTGGGTTTAACGTTCTGAACGATAACTAATAAGTAGAAAACCAAATCAGAAAGTGAAACGTACGATCGTATTTGTACAGCTAGCACTCTGTACGAAAACGCGCGTAAGTGACGTTTTCTGACGAAACAGTGAAAACTAACATCTCGATCGTTAAAATAATAAAAATAAGATAATAATAATATATTTTAGAAATTAACCCCAGAACCCTAACTTATAACATTAACCCAGTAGAAACAACTTGTAATTTACAATCTGAAACGAAATAACAAGATTAACAGTCGAATCGCGAACGAAACAGTAAAAATGAAAGAAACATAATATTTTATGTTTTAAAATTTTGAAACTCATCAAAACAGTTCGAGAAGAATTATTTATTTAAGATTCATAAAATGCGCGTTTACATGCCGGAAACGCGACGAATACAAGAACCGAGCAAACGAAACGAACCCAAACACCCTCGGGGTATAAATACCCAAAATGACGCACCAACCTCATTTAATTCTTCCACTCTCTCTCTAAAAACCCAAGCCTAGATTTCCTCTCTCTCTCTACAATTTCAAACTTTAAACCTCAAGATCTTGCTTAATACTTGACAAAATCGCGTGTTCTTGGTGCCATATCGAAGCTCTCAACACTCTCTACACGAAAGTACAAAGGATCGGTCCTATCTCCACCTCAAACTCTCGAAATTTTAGTGAGAATGTTCGTTTTTTTAGGGTTTTCTACACACCCGACACAACCATGGTTTAACCGGCTTTAAACATATCTTTTTCAACCCATACACCTTCTAAATGAGTTTACTCACCTAAACCCACTCAAAACGAGTATATATACGACTATACTTCGAAATCATCGTCTCCCATGGCTGAAAACATGTTCAGGCGAATGGCCCATGAGAATGAGCCATTCGGGCGAATGGCCGGGAGAATGAGTGGGGAGAATGAGCCGAGAGAATGAGTGGGGAGAATGAGCCGGGAGAATGAGTCGGGAGAATGAGCCATTCGGGTGACTCTTTCGGTAGAATGAGTGGGGAGAATGAGCATGGAGAATGAGCATGGAGAATGAGCATGGAGAATGAGCGGGGAGAATGAGCTGGGAGAATGAGCCATTCGGGCGAATCATTCGGGTGACTCGCTCAGGTGACTCATTCGGGTGACTCAGTCGGGTGAATGACTCATTCGGGGAACACTCATTAGCATGACTCATTCGGGGGAACACTCATTAGCATGACTCATTCGGGCGAACACTCATTAGCATGACTCATTCTTACGAAAATCACAAAAATAAGTCATTTTCACTACACCAACTCAGTTAACAACTCAGATTTCAAAAGAACAATCAAATAAGGGATCATAACTCAAATAACATTTAATCAAACATAGGACTGTGAATACAACATCAGTACGACAACAGTGAGTGCGGGCATTCTTGAGTCTTAGTCAACCACTAAAACAACGAGGTGAGTTCATATGCCCCTTTTCTAATCTTATCTGATTTCAAAGCTCGGGGCTGAGAAACATGCTTAAAGCTTTTATTTACTTAAAAGTTTTGATACAACATACTGATTTTACTATGATTTAGATAATATTATTTATCTTGATTATCGTTTATCATTGTATGCTTGCTTGTTTGATCATTATCATAACTGAGATATCTAGGATGAAACATGTAATATAGCTTCATGACTCATCAGCACAATAGAATAATACCAGTTGTAAGATTATATCTTATAACATCTTATTATTCTTACACAAATGAACAACGAGAAAATCAAGAGGTAACATGTTGATAACCATGACAAACAACAAGAATGATACTCATGATAATGCAACTTCATGATAACAAGATCATTTACACATTACTAACATCGTGTAATAAGACCATTTCTTATAACACTTTGTTGAAGCTATTAAGAACATACAACATAGAGATAACAGTTGAGACCATAACTTCTGATATCGAGGAGGATATCATGATAACATACTTTGGGGATGTCATTCCCTACATATGCTATCACTAGTTGCTAAGACAATATCTTAGCACACATGGTTAAAACATGAGAACACATAACATAGGGATCACCATTGTGATCATCATTGAGTACATCAAACATTAACTACTAATTAGCGGGTTGTAATAAATCATACCCCTGGAATAGGGTTCCGGGGATCCTATAGTAGTGAGCCTGGGATACGTGGTTAACTTTATTAATCAATCATAATGCTTACATCATTCATAATAAACATCATGCCAAAAGAGTTATAACTTCATCTTTCATTTAAATGAAGTTGACTCGATTTAGTAGGATCATACCGAGCATTTGATGCGATAACATTCTCCTTATTAACACTCCAAAGGTTTTGGGGAACCTATTCATTCAAATAGATATCGAGGAGGGTATCTTACACACCGGGTTGGCCAGAAATGGCGGCCACTGGGACAACTATGTCTCAAAGTAGGTATCATGGAGAGGATACCTTACACTCCAAACCAGTCAGAAACCACATACCTAAAGACTTTGAGTCTTCATTCATCTAGATATTATGGGAAGAATATCTTACACGCCGAATTATCTAAATAACATGCCTAGAGACCATTAAGTCTCACTCAAATAGATATCGTGGGGAGGATATCTTACAGACCGGACTGGACAGTACTGACAGTCACAGAGACTATTTAGTCTCGCTCTAGATATCTTTGGGGGATATCTTACACTCTGGGTTAATCAAAAATGATTAGCTACTAAAACTATTAAGTTTTGCTCTAGATATCGAGGAGGATATCTTACACGCTGGGCTAATCTATAAGGAATAGCTAACAGAGACAATTGAGTCTCTTTTTCAATTATTGGGAACAATTATACTTGGGGGATATCTTACACGCCGGGCTAATCCGTAAGGAATAGCCCGGTTTTTGGGGAACCTATTCATTCAAATAGATATCATACCGAGCATTTGATGCGATAACATTCTCCTTATTAACACTCCAAAGGTTTTGGGGAACCCATTCATTCAAATAGATATCGAGGAGGGTATCTTACACACCGGGTTGGCCAGAAATGGCGGCCACTGGGACAACTATGTCTCAAAGTAGGTATCATGGAGAGGATACCTTACACTCCAAACCAGTCAGAAACCACATACCTAAAGACTTTGAGTCTTCATTCATCTAGATATTATGGGAAGAATATCTTGCACGCCGAATTATCTAAATAACATGCCTAGAGACCATTAAGTCTCACTCAAATAGATATCGTGGGGAGGATATCTTACAGACCGGACTGGACAGTACTGACAGTCACAGAGACTATTTAGTCTCGCTCTAGATATCTTTGGGGGATATCTTACACTCTGGGTTAATCAGAAATGATTAGCTACTAAAACTATTAAGTTTTGCTCTAGATATCGAGGAGGATATCTTACACGCTGGGCTAATCTATAAGGAATAGCTAACAGAGACAATTGAGTCTCTTTTTCAATTATTGGGAACAATTATACTTGGGGGATATCTTACACGGTTTTTGGGGAACCTATTCATTCAAATAGATATCATACCGAGCATTTGATGCGATAACATTCTCCTTATTAACACTCCAAAGGTTTTGGGGAACCTATTCATTCAAATAGATATCGAGGAGGGTATCTTACACACCGGGTTGGCCAGAAATGGCGGCCACTGGGACAACTGTCTCAAAGTAGGTATCATGGAGAGGATACCTTACACTCCAAACCAGTCAGAAACCACATACCTAAAGACTTTGAGTCTTCATTCATCTAGATATTATGGGAAGAATATCTTGCACGCCGAATTATCTAAATAACATGCCTAGAGACCATTAAGTCTCACTCAAATAGATATCGTGGGGAGAATATCTTACAGACCGGACTGGACAGTACTGACAGTCACAGAGACTATTTAGTCTCGCTCTAGATATCTTTGGGGGATATCTTACACTCCGGGTTAATTAGAAATGATTAGCTACTAAAACTATTAAGTTTTGCTCTAGATATCGATGAGGATATCTTACACGCCGGGCTAATCTATAAGGAATAGCTAACAGAGACAATTACGTCTCTTTTTCAATTATTGGGAACAATTATACTTGGGGGATATCTTACACCCCGGGCTAATCCGTAAGGAATAGCTAACAAAGACAATTACGTCTCTTTTTCAAGTGATGGGATGAATCAAACCTGGGAAATCATGGGTGAAATGAAATGGGTATCCATAGCTGTATTGCAAGTAGTGTGGAGTTCTATCAGTTATGTGGTGGGATGTTGGCTGGGGCTTGTTTCCCTACATATGCCCTATATATAAGCATAACTGATAGGATGAGATACTAATTGTAAGTATAGCTATGGAGAGGACATAGTGTATAACAGATGAAACATTCATAGACAATGCTTGTGTGTAACATTGTGAACCTTGATGACAACAAATCAATAGTTTTCAAATTATCAACCTTATTAACTCACCATCCTAGTGTTGACTTTGTTTAAATGTATGCTTTCTCAGGTGACGAACAGGTTTAGTCACCTGCATTCTGGAACATAGCTAGTGGACTTATAGAAGACCTAGCTGCATTTTGTGTTGATCATACTTTTGAATGACAAAACATTGAATCATATTTTGTAAATCCTGTGCAGATACAAGATAGAAACTCAATGATTCTTTTTGGTGGAATTACTTAGTTAAATTATGAACGATACGGTGTATTTTAACTTTGTAATTCTATATCATTGTCACGTTATCATTTCTCGTTTATATATCATGTGCTATGCAAACAATCTGATCATTTCAATTATCAAGCGATATCGCGCCCCAGGAACCTTCTGCCCGACGATAAATTCGATCCAGCCCGCCGGCTCGGGGTGTGACAACATATCCAAAAGACAATCTACCTCCCAGAAACGAAAGTCTCAAACACACTAATGTGCAAGTGATAACAAGGAATCTCAACTTGGATTCGGTAAGCAAAGAAATATCTAATTGACTAGAAATAATCTTCTCACAAAGATTTTAACTAGGAACTAAACATCCAAGACAAACCAACAACCTCTCAACTCACGGCTTTTGAGATTGGTTAACCATTTAGAATATTTAAAACATAATCATCATTCATATGAACTACTACGTCTAGCAATCTATTTACTAATCAAGACAAAGTAATTGATCTAACATGCACCTATGTTTTGAAAGACATTCATCAAAACACATGAGGAATAATTGATTACACCATAAAACATATCTAAACATTCATACACATCCAAGAATCAAAACCAAATCGTTATGTCATTTAATCATCACAAACATGTGTTCCATAATCACCAAAACAAATGTTAAACATGCATAATCATCACAACCTAGGTAGTTCTAACTTCTAAGGGTTTAGCCCACAATCATTTCAAACATACTGAAAGATCTAGTCAAAAACCTAATACAAAACATCATCATTTAGTGAAAACAATGAAAGAAATCAAAACCGAATGTTGTACACCTTTTCACTATCAATCCTAGGGCTTCCAAATGTTGAATCTTGCCTTCCTTGTCTTCCAAGCACTCCTAGTCGCCTCCTTTTCTCATCCCAGATCGTCAGTAACCCTAAAAATCAACCCCCCAGCCGTTTTTAATCGAACAAAAAAAATTTTCTGGATTTCCCCCGCGTCGCGTACCGTGACGGATATAGGACCACCCTTCACGTAGCGCGAAGGGTTTCAAAAATCGACAAAATAGTTGGGTCAACCCAAATGATTAACTGAGGGGCAATTTGGTCTTTTCCACCTGTTACGTAGTGCGTAGGGTTTTGCATGGTCCTCGTGTAGCGCGAAGTGTACAAAATTCCTGTTTTCTTGTTCTCTCTATTTCCAGATCCGTCCTCGCACTACCGGGAGCTCGTTTCTTTGCATTCTTGTGTCTAATGTGTATGTTTATGACCTGCAAGCACCCATTTCCATAATTGTGAAGTACCAGCTAAAAACAATTAAAAACTAAACAAATATTTACAAAAACCACCCAAAACAAACTAATAAACAGATGTGTTTTGCAACACATCAGTTGTTGTTGACTTTCATCCATTTGTCTTATATCAGTGTCTATAATTGTCAATTGCTTGTCTTATTCTTTCTTCTCCACTTTGTATTAATTCTTAGGTATTTATATCCCAACATTCAATGAAATATATGGATTTGTTCTCCCAATATTACTTGTATTATTGCTTATGTTTCTATTATAAACACAAGACTTAGAGAACTAGCTAGACACCAGATTCTTGACTTGAGAGGGAGTTCTAGCTTGTTCTTAGCAATTGAGTCTAACAATTGAATACTTAACAAGAATACTCAATCCAACATAAGGGTTGTATGCGTGCCGCATGGGGGCCGCATGGCCGAGGTGCGTGCGGTCACGGTGCCTTTTGGGGATGTTGTAGGGGCCAAATCAGTCCGGTGTGATTTTTTCATGTAATCTTTATTTCTAGCTACTTTTGTACAAAGGTCCATATCTTAATATATAGCATATTTTTAGAGTTTGGTGAAGAAAAATCCGATTTTTCACAACCTTGAAAAAAAACTTGCTTCAAACCAAATTGCCCTTTTGTTGAATTCCAAGCTTATGATGATTTACACCCATCAAGCCTTGTTTGTAAACCCTTGTTTATGTTATTTGAAGCTACTTAAATCAAAGATTTGGATTGAAACTTATTATTTTACGATCCTGCTTGAAAAACATCGAAAACGTGATTTTTGAGTGATTTCTTTGCTTCACTTGCTTAATGGAATTGATCATCACTTCTAACTCACTTGGAATGTTATGGGATTTAGTTCTTTACATCAAGGAGTGAAAGAGAAAGGAGAGAGTCGAATTTGATGGAAAAGGGCAAATTTTATCGACTTAAAAATTCAAATATATGAATTCCATACCAATTTAGCTTGGCCAACAAGTTTGGTTAGCTATTTGGCTTCTAGAACATGGATTAAACCCATTTTGAAACTCAAGGGTAAATGTGATTGCCAATTGTTTGATTTTTCGATTTTTCGCAATAGTTTACTCGGTTTTTTGCGCGTATTTTTGGGAATTGCTAATATACATAAACCACTATCGTTATGCTCTAATTTACATACCATTAGGTATATGATGTGATTAGGGAGTTCAGGCTATCAAGAATTTTGCCAATTACGCATGTCAACTCGTCTTTTTCGCAAATTTCGTGATTTGACTTACCAATACCTATGGATTCCTAGATTTGGATTTGTTATTGACATACATTGCTTTGGTTGTTGAATAGGTCGTATGAGTTTATTCTTGACCTTTAAATTTGGTTTTCGTTAATGAATCCTCACGGTTTCGATATCGTCATTGTGATTTAGCGTAACTCGGTAATTTTACTTATTGTCATATAAATTTTTTCTTTCTTGCAATTTCCTTTAATATATACATTTATTCACATGCATGTACATATTAATTTATAATTACATTAATGTAGTAATTAATTCTAGAATTTACGAAATTACCTTGTAAAAAGTAACGAAATGTCACATATTTGGACCTTACTTGAGCTATAATTTAACAACTATTCAAAGACTATCTTACTCGTGAAGATGAGTTCTTCATAGCCTGTCTTTTACTTATTTTAAACTTTAGGGATGGAACATGTTTACTTATGAACTTAGCTTAACTATAAGTGCATGCACACTTAGTTTAATGGCCTTAGATGTAGTAAACTGCAGTTATGAACTTCCATTGATCACAACTTAGCTATTTGGTATCATGGATAGATCTATTGAGTGATTATCCCACCAATGTTCGATTACCCTTCAAAGAAAGCCCGTGGTGATTGGTTACTACTTTAGAATATATTGTTAGAAATGCTAAACATGGTCGAACTTAACTATTTGAATTATTTGATCTGCTTTAACATGATTAGTTTATTATAGTTTGTTCATTATGATTAGTTTTCACATGTGTCTAACTTATATATTATCAAACTATTTTTTGTGTGTGCTTAAAAGCATGAAAGCTCACCAACTTTATAGTTATAGTATTTTTAACATATATCAGATAAAAATGCTAACTAGACATGTTTGACAACTTATATAAAAGCTTGAACCTAGATCATAATAAATAGTTAACTACTTTATTGTATTTTAAATTTATTATGTAATTGAATGGATATGAATGATTCTTTTATTTTTGAGATTAAATTTAAATTTAATGAAATGTTTAAATATTTACAACATGTTTAAATATTTAAATGTTTAAATATTTACAACATGTTTAAATATTTACAATTTAGTATCATGTGCTTATAAACAATCTATACTACGTGACGTCCCGATGATTCTGTCAGCGGTAATGGTGTTACAATATACTTTGAGCTTGAAAGTATTTTCTCGTGTTTTTGCTTTCTCATATTTTGCTTGAGAGTTTGTGAGATCTTCTTAATACACTTTCTGCATTAGTTAACTTGTTTCAGAAAATGATTGTGAAGCGTGTTTAAGTGAACAACATAATCCAACATGTAACAAAAATCTATTTCAATTTAAAATAAAATTGTCCTTTTTATATATAAACATTAAACACATATTAAAGATAAAAATATATATGATTTTATGATGTTTTTTTAAATTAATTGTAGAGCCCAACCAAAAGACAGAGACTGACAAAATCAAATCGAGACAAGATGAAGACCAAGTTTTGCTATTTTCGTGAACTTTACATTTCGTGTACTTGTAATTTTCGTGTACTCCTAGAGTAGTATATATAGAGCATTGTATACTGCTCTAGGGTTGGATTCCCGAGGCAAAACTCTTCTAGACGTATTGAAGCAGTTGTTGTAAAGTTCATGACTTTGAATAGAAATTAACTTTTCTATTGCATTTCTATCTTCTATCTTAGATTCCGCACATCATAGAAGCATTTTGTGCTGTTTGATAAGAAAAAGCTTGGATCTTGGCAAGCTTTGGGACCTACAAGTGGTATTTAACACTACTTCTGAGAGTGCAGGGCCCACTAAGCCTGAACACAGCTTTTACAAGAGTGACGACATGGACTACCGGGTTGAATATGTTCAATGTAACCCCAAAATTTTGAGCATTGACCCACCAAGCATGTATCCACACACCTAACAAATCAGTGAAGTTGTTCCATCTGCTCCGGAAATTTCTCAGACGAATCAACCGACTCAACAGACAGATCAGAAAGCTTCATCCTCCCACCAAACCTTTGATAATCCACTGTTCTCATGTCACACCCCGAGCCGGCAGGGTTGGATCGGAGTCCCCGTCAGGCGGAAGATTCCCGGGGCGTGATATCGTGGGTGATAATCAAGATGATCAGATTGTTTACATAGCATCAATGTTTAAGAATAACTAAGCACAATCAAATGATAACTAGGATTACAAAGTTAAATTACATTATCAATGTTATGCAATTTAACTAAGTAAACCTATCAAAAGAATAACATGTTTATATCTTGTATATGTACAAGATATCAAAAGTATTAAGTATCATCATCAAAAGATGTGCTTCTCAAAAGTCTACTAGGTCCTCTATCTAGGCCGCCTAGTATGCAAATCCAAAAGCCTTAGCATATACCTGTTCATCACCTGAGAATGCATGTAAGAAAACAAGGTCAACACAATGGTTGGTGAGTTCATAAAGTTTATAAGTTTAAAATAGTCTTAACAAACCTCCTTCGGTAAAACCTTAACCTCATTAACTCCACCTGTAATATCCAAATCAGTATGCTTATATATAGGGTATATGTAAGGGACAAGCCCTAGCCAACATCCCACCACATACTAATCCAGATATGACACTGTTGTTAATAATAATTAAGCATTTTACCTACCAATCAACCCATTCCTCATCAAAGCTTTTGTTGTCAGTTTCAAAGTTTACAAGTCTATATTGTTTACAAGTGTTAGATTCAATGTATGTTTATCAAGCATCATGTTTCACACGCACATAGTTTAGCTGTCCCTAATCCCATACGTGAGTACAAGCTCTGCACTAGCAGTCGTTTAGCAATTACTAGCTCACAGATTAGTTAAGCTTAGTCTAGCGATTACGTGTCTCCTACACAAGATAAAAGCTCTAGTTTACCAGTAGTTTAGCAATTACATATCTCATACATAGACACAAGCCATGCATACACAAGTAATTCCAGCAATTACATATCTCATATAAGCAGACAAAAGCTCTGGATTACCAGTAGTTTAGCCATTACATGTCTCTTATATAGATAATAGCTTAGCATCGTAATGTTTATGTTTAGCGATTACATACCTCATATAAGCAGACCAAAAGCTCTGGACTACCAGTAGTTTAGCAATTACATGTCTCTTATATAGGTAATAGCTTAGTCTCGTTACGTTTATGTCTTACATATATCTCAATCCATAGGTACAAGCTCTGGATTACCAGTAGTTTAGCCATTACGTAGCCTATGATTAGGTATATGTACCATGTTTCATACGCAAGTAGTAGTTTCAAGCATAAAGTTTCAAAATGTTTCATCATGAATTCCATAAGTTGTATCAAGTCTCACACATTGTTTAAAGTATAAAGTTTCACAAGTATAGACCTCAAGTCTCATGTTGAAAGTATAAAGTTTCATAAGTATAAATCTCAAGTCTCATGTCTAAAGTATAAAGTTTCACATGTATAAGCGTCCAGTCTTCTGTTTAAAACATAATGTTTCCCCAAGTGTAAGCATCAAGTCTCATAAGCATCTAACATGTAGTTTCAAGCTACAAGTTTAATGTATAAGTTGCAAGTCTACTATCTTTCAAAGAATACTAAGTTTCAATCATAAGTTTCAACATAAGTTTCAAGTTTAAGTTTAAAGTATTAAACAATCTTTCAATAATTATATGAAAATGTTTAACATGCTTCTCAGTCCCGAAGTAAAACAAATAAGTTTGAAAAGGGACAAGTGAACTCACCTTGTGTCCGAAGTGATTGACTATGTAGGATAAGAATGCACGCTCTCTTTGTTTGCACTGGTTCTAATGTTTACGGTCCTGTATCGATTTCATAATGTTGTAGTTTATAAGTATATGTTTGTAATGATGTGTTAGCGTGTATGTGTTAGCCCAAATTTGGCTAACACTTGTGAGTCACGGTCATCTTTCGGCCCTCTTATACTTATTAGGATAGATAGTCTTGAACTTCTATGGTTCATAACTATAACTCAAGTTTTTGTTCAAAGATTTTAAATCCTTATACTTTTTAGTATTTTGAATAATAACTTCATAGCTAATAAATAACCAGGACATTCTTCTTGCAAAATTTAACGTTGCATGTGTTATGATACGCTAAGTTGTATTCTAATAAGTGGGCCGAAATAGAATAGATCGTGTATCAATCAATTGGACTTTAGGCTAAGAGTGGGCCTCAAATGTTTGTGGGCCGATTATGGTTCTAGAAATAACTACATGGGCCGGTTGGCTACATCATGGGCCGAAAGTTGGGCTTAGACCAAAGGGATGGGTCGGTGGAGATGCATGGACCCATCACAATTGCGTGGGCTTTATGACTTGGGCCGAATAAGGAATTGGGCTAAACAACCATAGTGGCCGGCTAGATATGTTGGGCCGGAATAAATAAAAGGGTGGGCCGCACTATAGATCTTGGGCCTAAGCTAGCCCAATAGAAAAAGAGTGCGCCTAATCCAGTCGAGAACTAAGGGTTGGGACCATCCACGTCCAGCGAACCTATTGGATCCATTGACTAAGGTTCGGCTAGAACTACCCTCACCCATAGGTTCAGTATATTGAAGGACCCAACGAACCTAAGGGTTCGTTTATATGGGTTCGGTGCTTTCCAGATCAAGGGTTCGGCTGGTTGTAGTGCATGGGTTCGCCGGCCTTGATGACAACAAAGGTTCGTCGGCATAACATGGTTCGGAATGGTTCGTTGATTGAGCAGCAGGTTCGGGAGACCCTAGGGGTTCGGGCAAAGCTTCTAGGTTTGCTGCATGTGATTTAGTTCGGCTGCTGCATGGGTTCGTGAGTATGGGTTCGGCTGGGAATAATGAAAGGTTCGGTCCCTGCACCAAGGTTCGTCACACATGGGAAGGTTCGCAGCATCTAGGATTCGTTGACCAATGGTTCGGCAACTAGCACAAGGTTCGCCTAGGTAGAATTGCAGGGTTCGGCTGGTTCGATCTCACGAACCCTGTGGCTTCATCAGTTTCACATTCGTCGATCATCAAGTCCTAAGTGAGTCTACACTACATGGGTGAACCTAGAAAACAACTATCGAGTATGGGTATGTGGTTCGAAGTGAGGGAAAACCGGTTGCACATGTGGATCGACCAAAAGGGTTTTGAAAACCCTATTTTTCATAACTTTCTTTCATCATTACCTCGAAAATGGCTGGGTAATCTTCCAGATCCGTTGTACTTCTCAGTAGAGGAGATCAAGGGCTTCAAATGGACACCAAGAACGCTTGATTTCGTCAAGATTGGAGAAGTTAGAGAGGTTTGAAGGTTGGATCTTGTGGTGATAAGAAGAAAAACGGGAAAGGTAATTTAGAGAGAGAGATGAGTGTGAGAAAATGAAATAAATGCCATCACTCAAGGCTTATATACCCCGATTGTATTCGGGTTCGTTTCGGTTGCTCGGTTCGTAGTTTCGTCGCGTATCCGGCACGTTACGCTTGTAAATCGTAATTTAACTAAAAAGAATTATTTCCAACTACTTGGATAGTATTTATTTCTAAAAATTATTTTAAATATAGTTGCGTTTAATTTATCTTTTCGAATTATCATAATTTTACGCGTTTTATTAATTCATTTGCGATTTAAATAAAATAGTTTAATTTAATTTATTTTATGATGAGTTTCAAAATTGTAAAATAGGAAATACTTTATTTCCTTAAATTTATGATCGTTCGTATCGTTATTCGTTTTCGTTTCGTCAGATCGCATCGCCATCGCGCGTATTCGTTCGAATCGTCATTCCAACGAACACGTCGATGGTTTGGCTTTCTGATTCTTGTTTTCTACTGTTAAGTCACTATATCAGAACGTTAAACTATCAGAATCATTCGTACAGATCGTCACCTATACGAATAACACGTCGGTTTAGCATTCTGAAACGACAACCGTTAAGGTTTTGTTTTGTTTAACCTCACATACGTTTACACCAAATAATATCACATCAAGTATTTAGGTTTCAACACTGTGTTGTCTGACATGTTTTCTGACTGTTAAATCCTAAGATTTCAGTCAGATTCAGACAATCGTTTAATAGTTTCATGTTAAATCCAAATGCATCAATAGTATAAACATAGTTTCACGTAATGTGTACCTGAGTTACTGTACATGTTTACTATTGCGATCACTGTTCCGGCACGCGTCCGGCACTGGTGTTACATCTCAGATCACATCCCTGAAGAACATTGTGTGGATAATGATGCTGAAGGGAACGAGACGGCTCCCGATGATAACACCGCTTCCTCCAATGAAGATAAGCTCACCCACATTAGTAAGTTGCTTGATAATTTGGCTGCGGAGGAAGTACCTACTTCAAGCATAAACAAGAATCATCCTGTGGAGAGTATTATTGGACCGCTTTCAGAAGGATTCCTTACCAAGAGTAGATATATTCCGGCTCAGGATGCCTTATCTGAAGGAACTCTCACACAGTCAATCAGGTCCAATTAATTCTTGTTTGTATTCTTCCTTCATTTCGCAGGTAGAACCCAAGATCATCAAGATGGAACTTAAAGAATCAAGTTGGGTTGAAGCGATGCAAGAAGAACTGATGCAGTTTCAGAAGCTCCAGGTGTGGAAACTAGTTCCGTTGCCCAAGGGGAGACTGCCAATTGGAAACAGATGGGTCTTCAGAAATAAGAGGGATGATTCTGGTATTATCATCCGAAATAAAGAAATATTGGTAGTTCAGGGCTTCTACCAACAGGAGGGAATTGACTATGAGGAGGTCTTTGCACCGGTTGCGAGACTTAAGGCAATTCGTATCTTCTTGGCCTATGCATCCTACATGAACTTCACAGTTTTTCATATGGATGTGAAGATAGCTTTCCTGTATGGCAAGGTCAAGGAAGAGATTTACGTGTGTCAACCACCCTGGTTCGAGGATTCGCAGTATCCCGACCATGTCTAAAAGCTGGACAAAGCCCTTTTACGGTCTTCATCAAGCATCTCGAGCATGGTATGCTACACTCACAGACCATCTTCTAGCCAATGGATATACCCTTGGAGTCATAGATCAAACACTGTTCGTTCACAAAGAGAATGATGACTTGATTCTAGTCTAGATCTATGTGGATGACATCAGATTTGGTTCCACGAGCTCGGTGCTGTGTAAAGAGTTTGAAGCCGTGATGAAGAAAAAGTTTGAGACGAGTGCTATGGAGGAGATGACCTTCTTCTTATGTCTTCAGGTAAAGCAAGATCCGAACGAGGTGTTGATTCGTCAGGACAAGTAAGTGACTGATATACTTACCAAGCCCGCCTCCACTCCTATCGTTGCTCGTCTTGTTTTGACTTCGTATTCTGATGGTGAAGATGTTAATCAACATATTTACATATAGATAATTCACTCGCTAATGTACCTTACCGCCAGCCAACCCGACATCATGTTCTCTGTATGTTAGTGTGTCAGATATCAGGAAAATCCGAAAGCTTTTCATCTCATTGCTGTCAAGAAGATCTTTTGCTACCTTGTTGGTAAACCTCGTCTCGGTTTGTGGTATCCTAAGAACTCTAAGTTCAAATTATTTGCTTACTCTGAAAGCGATTTTGGTGGTGGCAATTTAGACAGGAAATCAACCATAGGTGGATATCAGTATTTGGGAGATCGCCTATTGTCATGGCTATGCAAGAAGCAAACCACAGTGTCTAACTCCACTAAAGAAGCTAAATATGTCTGCTTCAAGTTATTGCTCTCAGTTAATCTGGATGCAACAACTTCTCGATTATCGTGTGAATTTTCTTGACTCTCTTATTTTCCTTGACTTTTTGGAAAATTCTACTCCAGCCATCTTATAGATCTACATTAGACTAACCTAGGTATAGATTTTGACTCAATTTTGACCGCTAGAATAAAAGTTATCGAAGAAAAAGGATTTCATGAACTTTCATTCGTGAACCGACACTATTTTGGTTAAATCACTGAGAAATACTTCTAATTGAAAAACCACTTTTGTATATGTTGATCGTTTTTCAATTCCGAGCATTTTGAGACCAAAATGATAGTCAATGGAGCAAAATTGAACAAGTTATGAAGGAAAGAGTGTTAACGAAATTATGACTTCATTAACCGGTGACTTCGTGAACCTCAATAACTTCGTGAACTCTGTTTCCTTCATTACCTTGAAAAGTTTCGTGAACTTGTAAAATTTCGTGAACCTCATCATTTTCGTGATCTCCTTTTGTTTCGAGAACTTAATATCCTTCGTGAACTAACTTTTAACCTTTTGATTTTAATTCTTGACTAACTTAGTCTGAATCTTTTTCAGATGGCTGCTAAACTGCGATTTGTGTCGGATCATAATATGACAGCATATCTCGGTGTTCCTCCTAAAAAGCACATGATGTTCAAGTCTATGGTGGACGAACTTATTCTCTCCTCTTTCAACTTTGCTGTAATGGAGTGTCCACTTGTCATCTCCAGCTTTATTCACGACTTTTGGAACTCTGTTACTGAAGACATTGATGCCAACGGACACATCTGCTTGAATGGAAAAATACAAGGGCAATCGGTGGTCATTACTGAACAGATTGTGCGAGAATGCTTACAGTTCGGAGCCAGAGTCAGATCCAGTAGAGCTTGACCACGAACAAGTTCACACCACTTTGCTGAGAATGAGATATGAGGGACTCTACCCTCTGATTGAGAAGAAGCTGTTGCACCCATACTGGAGACATCTAGCACATGTGGTCACTCAGTGCCTATCTGGATGAAAAGGTGGATATGATGTGCTCAACCAGACCCTTAGTTCCTGAACAGTGACTATTGCCCTGGGAGTTGACTTCATCTTCTCGTGTATGATTTTCTGGGACATGTACGATAACATCAAGGGCAAACGGAAGGAGAGGTTTCTGGCATTTCCCATATTCATTCAAAATATCATCAACCGACAACACCAGAACCTCATCCTTGTTGTTGGCACGTTGCCCCTGAAACAGGTGAATCCAGATATCTTCTCTTACATGGTATTGAACAAAAAGGGGAATAAGATCTTCACTGGAGTCAGACCGTTAGAGAAATTTGGAAGATTGTTTGCAGGATTTGAGGAGGAAAGGATGGTCTAAGGAAAAAAGATGATAAGCCCGATGACGACCAGGGCGGTGATGATACAGGGAATACTTCCTCTAGCCAACCCTCCAAGGAATTTGATGATTATATATTCGAAGACATTCATGAGGATTTTTACTTTGAGGGGCTTGGAGAGGAGATGAAGAACGAAGGATATGCAGATATGTTCAAGGATATATCTATGGATTCGGTGTTCGATGTTATATGTGATCAAGTGCGTGGAGAGTTACCCGGATCTTCCTCAGGAGCATCTCGGGAAGCAGAACCAGAGAATATCATATTAGGGAACATCTCCGTAGATCCATATGTAGACTATTTGTAGCTCACAAATATGTTGATGCACTTGGACAAGATGTCACCTCTCTTGATACTGTGATTGAGAGTTGGTTTGACAATAGGAGGGACTGGACTCCTGCTCCAACTTAAGTACAGAAGACTTGGATTTCTCGAGGACCAGATGACGATGTGGAAAATCCTGAAGTCACTTACACTGCTAGCTCCAAGGACTTATTTGACGTCCGCAACGACAGATCTAGAGTCGTTTGCTGAATGTACGATAAGGAGAAGCAATTGTACTTAGTCAATAGGTTCAATGGAAACTAGAGTATTTCAAAAGACCTCAAGACTTCTGTTTCTTGCCTAAGATTGATCTGCGGAGCATCAACAACGTTGTATTCCAGAATCTCTCCAAAGACAGTCAGGCCGATTTGTTTGCAAAATTTCTTAAGGATTAGCGTGACAAGGACTTCCCAGTGATGAAGACTGCTAAAGGAAGAATATTTGTTTCAAAATACATACTGGATTCTGTCAAGAAGGAACCTTTGGTCTACACCAAGTATCCACCTCCCAAGACAAAGAAAGCAGTCCTGGTCCACATGAGGGTTCCCAATAATTTGCTCAAGGACTTCCAAATCTTAACTACAAGAAATTTAGGTCTTTACCTAAAAATAATATATGTGGATAAAAGCCTATTATGTGTTAGTAATTGTCTTTACCTACACATAAATTAAGTGTAATGATGTGTTGCCTCACAACTGTTGAGATTGATCATTACCCACACATCACTTATGTGTAGGTACATATCTTGAAGTACCTACACATATATGTGTAGCTAAAACTAATTAATATGTGTTGTTAGAAGTAAAATTATATATAGAGATTAAATACAATTTGTGTAGATTATAATCTTCAAATGCATCCAAATAAATATAAAATATAGAAATGCGTATAGATACATATGTAACCAAAATAACCAAACTTAATTGAAAATATTAAAACATCATCATTCAAACCATAAAGGAAAGTACGGGTTGTACAAACTGAAATAATCCAACTAACAAAGCATAGGCTTTTCATAAGTAACTACGGGTTGCAGAAATATTAAAACTTACTCAATAATCAACATTTCCATCGCCCTTAGATGTTCCACCTTGAGATGGCCCTGTTGTGTTTGGCAAAAGTAACATGATATTCTTTTCAATCAGTATTTGTTGTATTATTGCACATGTTTCTTTCAGTGTTTCAGCTTCATTCACAATTTCATTGTAAGTAAGATGCTTAGATTTCTGATTAGAACCCGTTGTGTTACTACAAATAGTTGAATCACATCCCTACCCACGCAAACAAACAAAGCTTCGTCCAAGTACCTTCTCAAGAATTGGCTTGTCGCTGAATGAATCCAGCAAATGCTGGTTTCTCAACTTTATCATATCTTCCTGTTAGAGAAAAAAAATTTAAAAATAACAACTCTTTGAGCCGATGAAGAATAAAAATTATGTCATCACACTACTAAGGTGAATTATAAACAAAAAACCTTGTTTATTAAAGATTAAATTACAACTCATAAGGTATAGAAAAAAAAAACCAACTTTATTACCAAAGAAAATTAGTAACATTCAAATTACATAATGTAAAAATGTACCTCACAAAGTCATGTGGAAACGAAAAGCATGTGTAACTTGAAACGCAGTGTAATTGCAAGAAAAATATATTTGCTTCAATTTATCTCGTACCTTCTCATCTCTAAAACATCTCTTTAAACAGAAATGCTAAAAATCCATAATTTATAAACTAATAAAAAGTAGTAAGGGTTTACTACTAAAAAAACACTAATTAAAATGCATACAAACTTATAAACTAATAAAAAGTGATAATGTGTTTACCACTAAAAAATGGTATATTGACTTGTTCCCCTTTCAGCTACATATTTAGATATAAAACACAACCCAAATTGATACATTTTAAACGAATCAGAATCATAACCTCTAGCTTTTAGTGTTTCATGTTTTCATATATGAAATAAAGAATCTTATCTGGATTCGTCTCGTTCAAAGCAGTAGCAGATTGTATGTATTTGTCATTGTTGGTAATGTGAGGAAAAAGTTGCCTGGTACACACAAAGTATGACCTTGGACTCTTTTATTGAGCTGTAGTTGAGAAGGAAAATTATATGATGATACACAAAGCAAGTTGTAAAATAATTCTTTCTGAGTTATTCGATTATCCTAATGAAAATCTGGCAACACATCTCCATCATCTTCCATAGTAATTTACATTTACATGTTTTGTAAACCAATACACATGTTAAAATTAGAAAAATAAAATGAAAATGTGGTATAACCATATTCAAATCAGCTAAATTGAGTTAAAATAAAAAAAAATGTTCACAAAACCTAAAATCAAATAAAGTAAAATCATGTTCAACACTTAGAAAAGTAAATATATACCTATGTGCTACAGAATACAAAGTCTATTGTATGGATTTGTTTCCGATTCAAAAAATGCATTCCATGTTAAATGTTAACATTCGAAATTCAAAGATGTAGAAATCTTTCTGCATAAAGTCACAGGTTAAATTGATGAAATTCTAATCATAATAAAAATTCATGCTTCAAAGCAACACATAGCATAAGCCTGAATATATTAACAGTCCATTATTCACTATGCTATTACTTGCATTATGGTAAATATGTATTTGATTCACAATATCAATTCTAATCTACACTCATTTTTTCATTAATGTACCTAATTTGTACCATAATAGTTCTGATTCATATTACTTTTGTCAAAACAACAACATATATTAAGAAACCTCAAATATCACAACCTTTAACCTAGTATGTGAATATGAAAACACAAACAGAGTTTGTGAAAATGTTTTACTGGTCCCACAATTGAAAATTTACGGGGATGTGAATCTGCACAAACCAGCAACATATATATACAAACGAATCACGAAAATATTGAAAACACAATCGAAGAAAGCATAAGAAATATGGATTTGTGAATTTGTACAATGTGCTACTAGGGTTGGATTATATGCAACAAATTAAAGAAATCGATTAAAAACGCATATCTTGCGAACAAAATGAACACAATCTAACCACTCTATGAGATGTTAATCGAACCTTTTTGAATAAAATCGATGAACGCCAACTCCAAGGGAAATCAAGAGATGTAGATGGAAGGGATTCTAGGGTTTGTAAAAAATGAAATGGCATACGATATATTGGAGCCATAAAAATTCGGAGAAAACGGTTTGACCTGCGTGTCTTTGAAGGGAAAAAAGCAAAAGCATAAACGTGTACAAGGGAACAAATTAAATGAATGTATGTGACTACAATTTTAGTATCTTTATTTTATATAAAAGATAAAAGGTATTAAGCAGTTTAATCGTATAACATAACAAACCGAATTCACAAAAATAAGGTAACCGAAACCGAATTTGTAACTCGAATACGGTTACGAACCTAATAAGCAATTTGATTTGATTTTTTCGGTTAGGGATACGATTCCGTTAACGATTTTAGACGTTTTTTTGGTTATTCTAAACACCCGTAATTATTCACATATATAAAAACATGTGTAGGTAAATTATGTTCTGCTACTTATTTCTTTTATTTAATTTTAGTTTTAAATATATATTTTCATAGTCATTATATTTTTATCTAAACATTCTAATTAAATTATTTTGTATATGCAATAAGTATCCAATATATAGACATACTATACATTTTGAATTATGTGTAGGTATTTTTTTGTCATGTCATTTTAGGAAATAAACTATAACTTTATATAATTAATGCATATACACATTTGTTTATACATATTATGTGTTGGTAAAGTATACCAATTATCCACACATATTTAATTTTTTTTACATGTGTGTAGATAATTTACCTACACATAACACAAATTTGTCGCATGTGTAGGTAATTAAACATTTACTTGATGGTAAATTTTGGGGGTAAAATTTCCCACCAATGTTAAGTGTAGCTAAAACATATTGTCAACACATATTAAATGTTAGTCATTATGAAAACATATGATCAAGCATTACCCACACATATACACATATGTGTAGATAATTTACCTACACATGTATAAGTGTAGGTATATTATGTGTTAGTAAAGATTCTAATTTGTACTTCAATGAAATTACATTTGGAGCAGTTATTGTGAGAGAAAAGTAAAAAGATTACTTTATTCTAGACCCTAAGGACCTGCTCAGGTTTGGGAAGGACGACATTATCGTGCTACATCGGAACCCCATACGTACCTATGGTGGACATGACTAGGAAGCCAAGCTGTATACCAGAGTTATTGCATTGGCTGTAGCTCACAAGCTGTATGCTGGAGCCGGTCCTCATTCAGTGACACTTCCATCAATTGATTTCATCAGTCTAGCAGGAGTTTGTAGAGCCCAACCAGAAGACAAAGACTGACAAAATCAACTCAAGACAAGATGAAGACCAAGGTATTCTATTTTCGTGAACATGACATTTCGTGTACTTGTAATTTTCATATACTTTTGAGTTCGTGTACTTCTAGAGTAGTATATATAGACACATTGTATACTGCTCTAGGGTTGGATTCCCGTGGCAGAACTCTTCTACACGTATTGAAGCAGTTGCTGTAAAGTTCACGATTTTGAATAGAAATTAACTTTTGTATTGCATTTCTATCTTCTATCTTGGATTCCACACATCATATAAGCATTTCGCGTTGTTTGATAAGAAAAAGCTTGGATCTTGGCAAGCTTTGGGACCAACATTAATGTCATTTGAAAAAGTTATAAACATTTAAAAAGGTATAAAAAACTTAAAGAAAATTATTATACCCAAATTATGATTTACTTTTTTTCCTATAATGCCACATGTCAAACAATCATTACATACCGTTATTTTTATACAAAAATAATTTTTTATTTGTATGTTTTTCAGCCATGTAATATGTTTTCAAACATCATTTAACAAATAGACATCTGGTAACAAAAGTCACTATAAATTGTCACGTTATTCTGTTGATGAACTTAATTAACTCGAAGAGATTGGCTATAAGATTAGTTGCTTTCGTAATTAAACAAAATTAGGAAAGGCGAATTAGGACAATTTTGAGTTAAAAAAAACTTATTCAATTTTTTAGGGCCACAATTAAATAAGAATAAATATGCATGCTCACTTGCGTTAAGTTGTTTGCATTTTTATAGTCATCAATCTTGAATTTTTATTATTTTCCTAAAAGTACATAATCTTGGAATATGTTATATCCTAATGGGTTTGGACTCCTGTTTTTGGTGTTTTGTGTTTGTTGGAGAGGCTAAAACCAAGAAGAGAATACTTCATCTAATCATCTACAAGAATTCACATTTTGAACTTTGTATAAAGGTAACATTTTTAACTTTGTGTTTGTTGGACTCCTGTTTATATTGTTTTAGAAAAACTTCGTTTGCTATAAATTTTTTTCTCAACATAAATTTATTAATAAAAAAATCTTATATAAATATATTACTAATATATTATTTATTTTTATAAAAAGTATAGATAATATCTTACTATTTAATATTATTATTTTATCAAAGAGATAAACATTTAATATAAAAGAGACAAGAAAATTTGATATGATCAGTAAAACTTAGATTTATGTTGGTGTTCATATGATTTTATTTATGAGGTATAATAGAAGATATATCTAATCAATGTAGTAAAAATCAATATTTCGGTACAGCCTGGTAATTGATTAATCATAACAAAAAATATATACATATACAAACGTACATTTTTGACCGATTTTGATAAATTTTGATCAACTTTGACGGATTTTGATCAATATCTTGACACCCTACCTATTTTAAGCCTTTAATTAGTTGAAATTAAAACAGTAGAGTACCGACTAGTGATTTATGAATAATTAATCTTGATTGTTAGAATACTAGATGTACAGATGTACTACATACATTTTACACAAATATTAAACAATTTTAAATTACATTTGAGTGAGGATTGTGAGAATGACGTGTACAAAATCAAATATTTTGTTGTAAATAAGTGGATTTTCAGGTTAGATTTTATGAGGTTATGTGTTATTCAAAAAAAAAAAAAAACTTAAAAAAGAAGAAGAAAAAAAAGAAGAAAACTTTTAGTTGAAAAGATAATGATTTACACAAGATATATTGAGTTCATTGGATGCACATGGAAAACATTTTTATAGCTCTATTGCCGTTTTTAAGAATAAAATTGGGGTAAGAAATTCTCCTTGACTTAGAAAACAAGTCCTACAATTGACGGTTGTACGTTAATCAAAATATAAAAAACATAATAGTGAAAAGCTACTGATGTTCATGCTTTCTATATAGTTTTTATTTATTTTCTTTAAGTTTAGAATGTTAGATATTTTTTTTAATTTTGGATGTTTGATATGATAACTTTTTATTTAGTTTCAAGAAGAAAATATCATGGAAGAATTATAACAAGTGGGAGTTTTTAATTCTTATATTATGCAGGTGTTCGGTTGAACTCTGTCAAAGGGTTAAAAAGTGCATTGAATTTAATGATTGGTTAAGGAAAGTGTTGACTTTATACAAGTCAACCATTTTGTTCATCTGACCTTCTTTATGCGAACACCAATGAACTTCTACCTCCTGAAGGATACCAAAAACCGTACTTCCTTGTAGTTGACTTCTTAAAAAACACGATTCATAAGTCTTCAAGGGTCACTTCACACACAAACATTCGAAGTAAAGCTTGCAACATAGATGTCATGAACCATTTCATAAGTCTTCAAGGGCCACTTCACACACAAACATTCTAAGATCGAGTTTTTACATTATCTTTCTTACTTAATAAACAAAAATCTAGCTCTACCACTTGGCATCTTCTAAGGCAACATCTGCCATGTGTCAATATGTAAAGCATTCTATTCTTTTTAACCAAAGTTAATAAAAATAATGACTTTTAATTTTTTTTAAACCCATGGTTATCATTTATCAAAAACGGGTTCCTTTCGCTTTCTCATACCCCTAACCGTTCAATTTCTTATAACGCATGATCAAACCCTAATTTCCCTTGCACGTACATCCCTGGCGCTCTCCCCATGGACGTTCTTGTCCGCACCACCCCTGCTCCTCTGTTAATCAACAACCAGCAATCTTGAAGACAATCAAAAGGTGTTCAATTTTCTCCACCGGAGATGGGAATAAAACCCCGTGAATCTCCTGAATCGATATTCTTCCATCGATATAAATATCCGGATCGAACAAATACGCCGTCTCATCACCGTTGCCAAACCTTACCGAGCCATTGGCCTCCTGAGCCACCAGTTTGTGCGGCACGTGAAGTGTGTCATACTGGATCTTCCTGAATCGTCTTATTGCGCTGTACATGTTATCTTCCGTTTGATACTCCGGAATGATATGGTAGTGCATCATCTTCTCAGGTGCACATGGCTCCGCCAATTGATCGATGTTCAGCTTTGCCATCATTTTCATGCTACATTTATTATTTGCTTGATGAGTTATTATATTCAACTAAATGAATTTTGTTATATGTGAAACTAATGCTCTCAGTTTACCAATTTTGTAAATTATGGTAGGAAAAAGCTTCCCATAAAGAGTTTCTTTGATTTGATTTTTGTGTGGAGATTGATCAAGAAATGAAGACTTGTGAATATGAGATGGAAAAACACTAGATGTTGAACCATTAGTTGCTTTCCTTGAGTGTTGTTTTCTTGCTAGGCTAGGTAAGAAAGATTCAAGTTTGCCTCGGTAAATTAGATGATTTAAGGGGATTAAAGGTACTAAGCATTCCTTTCTTGTGAGTTGTTATCATTTGGGGCTGCCCAATTATGATCAAGAAGTAATTATTTTACAATATTAATACTTCTTTTAAAGATCAAATATAGAGATTTATTATTCACCTAATTATTGCAAGTTGTTAAATATAATTAAAAGGATGATCGATTTTAGCTGACAAAACACTTTGGTTAGAATTCGTTTTCACCATAAACTTGTCTCCATCAATCTTGAAGGCTATCACTTTTGTTTTCATTTCGTTACAACTGGTTAGTTTCAAACTTCAAATATCATTAATTTGTTTTGATTTTGGTTCTTATTAGCCCTTCTCATAGTTCGTTGCCGCTTTGTTTCTTATAGAACCACTCAATCAACGCTACCATCTTTTTTGTTTGCCTAGATTAATTTTAAAAGAAAAAAAAAGAAAAAGAATAGCGTCAAAAATAAATTTCCTATATTGTAACACATGCAATTATTAATTGCATTAGTTGTGTCATGCAATTAATTTGTAAGTTTTACATTCATTTACTTTTACTCCACCATGTTAATATTGATTTTAAATAATGACATACTTCAAGTTTCATTTGATAGGAAAGAGCTATATAACAAGATCCAAGAGTTAAAAGGTTAGATTTTGATATATTAGTTTGTGCATCATTGTAAACTTTTGTTGCTTCAATCAGTCCAATCTTGTTATATAAGAGTTAGTATAATATGAATAATCATGAGTAATTTGTATTTAATTAGTTCTTAAATTTAATTAATTAATTGTTACTTTGCATTTAATTATTACACAAATAAATTGTCAGGATGTTATTTTGCATTTAGTTAATAACATT
The DNA here is from genome assembly GCA_009363875.1 of Mikania micrantha. Classification (NCBI taxonomy): domain Eukaryota; kingdom Viridiplantae; phylum Streptophyta; class Magnoliopsida; order Asterales; family Asteraceae; genus Mikania; species Mikania micrantha. Next base: position 40,273,468 of record CM018696.1, read on the forward strand.
TAATCTTAGTGACTTCCAACATTTTAAGAAACTTAATTTTAACAAGTACTATGATCAATTATAATAATTTAACACAACCTCACCTCATTTATTAATACTTGAACTACTTTCTTTCTCTTGCATTTTTGTTTCTACAAATCAACTAGCAAGAATACTCGATTGTCAATATCGCCATATAGGTACAATGATACAGATATGTTATCACAACATCCATTCTTAAGAATAATTGTATACACTAATGAATTTACTTTCATAAATTGTAGTGGCAATAAGATTAACTATCTTAGCAGGTAAAAATGGACTCAACTAAGATAATCATGTTAAAAGATGTTGATTTTAAACTTTATAATTATACCATCAAAGTTCGGATAATAAGCTTGGGGAGAAAACCAAGTAAAACCAATCTAAATGATACTTACTCAATCGAAATGATTGTCGTGAACGAGCATCTTATTTATGCTCGTCTAATTTTGTTAATTTCTTAATTGTTAGAATTGTTTAATTTTATATTTATTAATGAAATGATTCCTTTTTAATATATTACATTGCACATTACTAATACTCATCTAATTTTGTTATCTTTCAATTCATTAAAATTATATTTCTATATAATTTTGTTATTCACTTTGACAATTTATATTCATTTATACTTTTTAAATTATATTCTAAACTTACTTTATGCATACGTTATAATCTATCTTCCTACAGAAATGTTATACTAGATTGTTGCCTGATGAATTTTATGATTTAGTTGACAAGAAATATGGTTTTAAGATTGGTAACACAGATTATAATGTAATAAACAACAGTCAAATTCACTAGCTCTATGTTTTGTAATGACCATGAACAAAAGTCAATGACACTCATTATCCAATGTAAGCTTGTATTTGAAACATCCAGTGTTTACACATGATCAGTTATACGCTGCAAAATCTAGAGTTAAAAGTAGAGAAGGTTTAAAACTATTAATCTTAGATAAAGATGGTAAGGTTATAAATAGAACAACAAATCTTATATATAAAGAAATATTTACCAATTTATGAACTTTTGACGTAACTTTGCATTGTGTCTTAATGTATATAACAATATGTAGTTTTACTACTTTAAACTATTACACTTTTGTTAATATTTTCCTTGCATTGTTTGGGGTTAAAGTAGAGAATTTTTAAAACTATTAATCTTAGATAAAGATGGTAAACTTATAAATCGAACAAGTGTTGTACACAAATAAGCATTTTTATTGTATTTTACGTCATTTAAAATTATCAACCTTTCCTGCTATTAATTCAACCGGTGTCGTACACGGGTTTATAATCTAGTATATATATATATAGAGAGAGAGAGAGAGGATTGTAAACATAGGATCACATCCTATAATAACTCACCTTAATTGATGATACCCGAATAATTATTTACAGTGTAACACAATCTTACACTTGCATTAAATCTCAAACGGTGATGATTTTGTACAAACATATAAAATAACATATTTTTGTACATGTACAATAAAGATCATGGAAAAAAAACCAATGATTTGGGTTGATCTTTTCGGAATTATTCAGGTTTCTTCAATTAAGGTGAGTTAACAACGGATCTTTACCCTGTAAACTTATAATAACTCACTTTTAAAGCATTAACCAAAATAACTTTGCCAAGATGAAGTTAAATCTTGATTTTTTATGAACATCATTCTAACATATTTACAACACTTTCTTCTTTAATAAGTTTGCGAAAATTCATCACCGTTTAATACGTAACATCGTTATAAGTTTTGGGAGATCTATATATATAGGGTTGTGAACAAATAGTAAACCACTCTTAAAGAATTAACCAAATAACTTTGCCAAGATAAAGCCAAATATTGCATTTTTTTAACATTATTGTAACACATATACAACATTTTCTTCTTTTATGAGTTTGCGAAAATTTATTACCCTTTAAGACGTCACATCGTTGAAGAATATTTGTCAAATATTGATATTTGACGCACATAAGTTCTTGTCATTGTGATGCTTTATTGTCTTTGTCACACCCCCACCTCTCCTCACCTGTGATGATGTCACTATATACTCTGATATGGTTGCGGAAGCATAGTGGTGATGTCTCAGAGGTGATGTGTGACTTACTTGAACCGATATCACAGCACACAGATTCACTTAAAATAAATATATTACAAGGGTTCGTAAATACATCAACTTAACATCTAGGTTTATTATACAATCTAGTACATTTAAGTTCAACTAAGTGCATCCTCACCATGTCGTCACCGTTGTCCTGCAAAAATGTTGAGTTTAAAACGTCAGCACAAAGCTGGTGAGTTCGACAGTTTATTTAAACAATATGGTATGAAATGTAAATTCTCAAAAAGTTCAGTTCCGGATAACCATGGGACCCGTATCTAGTTCCTTTCGGACAGTTGTACGTTTCACGAAGATACTACCCGTCGGTAAATATCTTAATGCCTCATTATCTTAATGTCTATCACTAACATTAAGAAAATGTTTTGGAAACAGGTACCAAACATTCACACAAGGGGAGATGCAATCCTCCCAGCAAATGGGTTGTCAGCCAATAGTACTATCAATGATTCCTGTTCGGCCCCACATGGGTTCACTATATACAGTTCACGAGATGAGGACTTTTGATACTGTGATAGAGTTACTAACGGCAAAATCCCATGAAATCATACAAAAGTCACATGAAATCACACAGATATCAGTGATGCATATCATATGTTCAGAACACAGTTTGCAGAGTTACCCCGATGTTTGTAAGACAGTAAAAAGAAAAAGGGTTGTACGAAACTCACCTGATGATATATAGGTAGCAAAATATCTCAAAGCTTATAACAAAGAGATGATTCTGCATTTAGTTATATTTAATGAGTTATTTATGTTCTAGTTTACTGATTAGATCTTTCTGAACGTTCAATGTCAAAGACATTGCTTTGTAAATCATCAAACCGATATTAAGTATTTAATTGATTAATTTAGTATTATATCATACAATGTATGATAATGTAGGAACCCACATTGCATTAAGTTTTCTATTACAAGGTTGATGACCCTCTTGATTAATCAGAATAATCTCGGATTAACCAAATAGGTAATGTTGTTGATTATGATACTGTAACAGTTTCTAGATAATTTAATGGCTTAGGAATAATCAATCCTTGTTATTGATTACCCAATTATCATGAAATATCACAATGTAGCATCAAAATAGGTGTAATAACCAGGTTTAACATACTAATCTGACTGTTATCATAAACATCAGATAATCATTCCAATGAGTATGTTAATGGTTGTGATTAGTTTAAAACACTTGGATTTAACCTTGCATTTCAAGGATTAATCCAACTAATCACCTACATTGTTATAATCAAATGAGTTAAACCATTATAATCATGGATATGGTTTCATGCAAACCGGGCATTACAACGGATCAAAACAAGGATTTAACCGTTAAAACTTCGTGTTCTTTGTTTATAATCAATCCTAGCCATCATCTAGGCAATAATCAACAATCCTAACTATGTCATTACGTTCAAAATCAAGATCTAATCAATCAAAATCAAACCAGAAAGTTTAAACGGACCATTACCTAATCTGACGGATATCTGTAGTTAAAATGACGATCAGAACTTGTAAACACGTTCCCTGGCTTCAAATATGCGATCTGATGGCTTCAAGATGTTGTTTTGATGGTGTTCTGGTCGTGTTCTTCGTCTGGTAAAATCTTGAGTCGAAGGTTGTAAAATAATTTAATTTCTGCATGAAATCTGATGAAGTAGATCAGATTGTTGCACCGCCACACCCGTCGCGTACCGTGACCAAAAGCCAAAAAGGGCTTCGCGTATCGCGAAGATTTCTGGAGGAATCTTAGATATTTTCCAAGCATCGGGTACCGCGGAGGACCCTCAATCCCTCCATCGCGTACCGCGACGAGTCCATTCGTTCAATACTTAGAAATTTTTCTTCGTTTTTCGATTTCGGGCAATCCAAGACTCCGTTTTGCACACGGTTTTCGCCCACGTTCATCATTTTTCGTGTACTATCAACCTGTAGCAATTACAATTATTAAATCAACGTGGATTTCTAGAACGACCAAATGTGATCCCGTCACCAATGACGTATTTCTTGTATGCAACTGTCACAGTCTTCTAATGCAATAGTGTCTTCAAACGCTTTGAAATCTATCTAGGCATCAGAAGTCAATGTTGTCTTCGATGTTTTAATGTCTTCATAAGTTTTATCTTATGTCTTGTCATGGTAAGGATAAAATTATTCTTTAGAAGCTTTCATTTTTTCGAAAGTTAACTATTCCTTTTGATACTTACTTGAATTTTCATGGGAGTTGGAATTTGTTGGAAGTAATATTGCACCTGAGTTGTATTTTTGGTAAACACTAACCTTCATTGATCTTACAATATAGATTTTTATAAGAGTGTACTATGTTTTTTAATGTAATATACTACATAAAAACCAAACAAAAAATAAATACAAAAAAATTACACTACAAAAATGTAATATAGAAAAATATAAATCAAAAAAATACAATACTTTAAAATACAGTATAAACATTAACGTGTTGGTTTTTTTTAAGAAAGTATGTCATCGATATATTCAAATTAAAGAGGAAAAACACATGATTTTAACATTTGAATATTTAAAAATATATTGTAGTATAAAAAATATATGAACATTTAAAAAAATTAGAGAATTTAAATAAAGTAAAAAAATCTTTTATAAATTATACTTTTCCACTATTTTTTTAACATTTTAATCTTAATTATTAATTTTAAATTGAAAGACCAAAATTGGTTTATATATTATTATAGGAAGAAAAGTTATTTAGAAGAACAAACATCTTATGTTGATATATCAAAAGTATATTAATAATAGTCAACTGCTAAAGAAGCACGATATGTGATGCACTTTTAGTTTTTGAATTTCTTGTTGAAACATAGAGGTGCAATAACGCAAATTGGTTGACTTGAGCACTATATAATATGACATAGGATAGGACATTCAAAATGCCAACAAAATTATATATATATATTATTAATCTTCTTTGTATTTATTGATAAAAGAGAGAGCATTGGAATAATTGTTTGGCAACTTGTTCTTTTGGCAACAACCGTCTAATTAACATTATTTTCTACTTGTTTAGGCGCTATATACTTTTCTTATATTTTCAGTTTAATAATTCACTTCATTAACTTGTATATGAAAAGCACCGAAGGGCTTTGTTCTAGCGGTATTCTCTTAGCTTTCCAAATGAAAAGTCACGGGTTCAAATCCCTCTCAAGGCGAAATGAGGGTCCTTGAGAGGTCAGAGGGTTTTTCGGTACGGTTTCCTCCTGGGGTGGTGGTGTGGTCTCAACGGAGGTCATGGTAACTAGACCTTCATAACATGGTCTAAAAATCAGTGGTTCACACGTTGAGATTCAATGCCGTTCAAAAAAGCAAATAATGTAAAATTTAGATTTGAATTAAAGAGCAAATTACAATTATCATTAATTATGTTGTTGAAACCAAAAAATCTTGAACCAACAATACTTTCACCACTAGATTCAAGTTCACTATATTCTACTACAATTCTAACCGATATAGAAAACCCTTCTTGTTCATGCAATTCTGATATCGATTCTGACTCTGAACGAGTTGACTCACTGTCACAATCTTCCATGTCTGCATCATGGGAAGCTTTTGAATCTTCATACACTTGATTACATCTCACTGTGATCCAGTCTTCTTCATCAACCCATTTTGGCATACAAGAATTCATCAAAGTAGGTGCTTCCACTTCCACCAGCTGTTTTATTCTATCCACCGGAGCTTCTCCGGAGAAAGGCACGAACTTGATCGGATCCGGTGAATCACTTACCTCGAAAGAATCCCAAAATCCTTGATCCAGGATACTACTTGGAGAACTTTTTGAAAGATTTTCAGTGATTTTATTTGAATTAACAAAAGGGTGTTGCAGAAGTTGTTTCACCGACCATCTTTCTTCATCATTTCGTTGCAAACATTTCTTCAAGAAACCTTTAGCTTCCTCCGATAACCTCGCCGGAAATAATGGCACATCGCCGGAATACCCAATTCTGTATAAACCAGAGACTGGGTCATTTATCTCTGGCCACGGGTTAGAACCGGTTGCCATTTCAATCACCGCACACCCAAAAGCCCACACATCCGCATCAAAGCCCTGTTTTTCACCTCTTGCGACCTCCGGCGCCATAAAAACCGGTGTACCGGAAAAGACAGGGGTTACATCATCTTCAACGTTTTCCGCCCATCTAGCACAACCCAGGTCACCAATTTTGACACCATCTTCACACACCAAGATATTATCACATTTAACATCACAATGCACCAAATTATTAGAGTGAAGATAATCCAATCCCAGTAGAATCTGATGAGCATAAGATTTGATCAAACACTCATCAAGAAACCCCCCTTGTTTCTTAATCACATCTGAAATCGTGCCGCCTGGAGCATACTCCATGAAAAGATTATACATTGGAACATGATCATCATAACCAATATCAAACCCGATGTACTTGATTATGTAAGGGGATTTTAGTTTAGAAAGAAACTGCTGCTCTTTCTGTAATAAGGATGAGGTGGAAAGCTTAGTCGACTTGAGAGCGAAGATGTCTCCGGCAACGTTGGTGGCGAGGGAAACGGTGGCGGAGGATCCACGGCCGATGATGGGGCCTTTTTTCCACTTCATTAAAGGAGATGCAGTAAAGTGATGGAATTTTTGAATTTTGATGGTGTGGCGTTGTGTGTTGTAGGTGGTTTTATAAAGGGAGGATATAGTAGTTGTGATTGGGCCACGTGGCAAATGAATATGTGTGGCCGGCGTTTGCTTGGGTTGAAAATAAAGACAACCACATGAGAACATGTGAGCATGTGGAGTGACTTCAACAAATTTGACAAGTCATATTAAGTATTATTTACATTGCGGCGCCGGCTGATTTTACCGCCGTTGCCACGTTATTGTTTTTAGCAATGTTTTCGTAACCGAATCCGGACGTCGAACTGGTCTCCTTACTGGTCAGAGATCGGACTGGTTGGACCGGTCGAACCGGATTTAAGAACCGGATGATTTTATATATACATTTTATAAATATATATATAAAAAAATCAAAAAAAAATAAAAAAAGATAACAAAAAATTTAGAAAAAAACTGTTCAACGACCGGTTTTCCGGTCCGACCGCCGATTCCCTTGTTCGACCGGCCGGTTCACCCAAAAACGGCCCAGTACCCCTAACCGGACCGGTCCCACCACCGGTTCCCGGTTCGACCGGTCCGACTGGCCGGTCCGGTTTTCAAAACATTGGTTTTTAGGGTATTTCTAAAGGCACCCTAAGACTATCCGCAACGGTCACCCAACTGAAAATTTTTCCCCACCGAAATTTCCTGTCACGTCATCACCTCACTAAAAAACCTTAAACTTCACAATGGTCACCCCACTGAAAATTTTCCCTACTATATGCCTTGGACCAATCACAGTGGGAGAAAGTGAGAAAAGTAGCAGGGAGCGGGGGCCGTGGGAGGGGTTGGGCGGGAGCCGCTGAAGAAGGCGCGATGTTCCCGCTGAAAGGCCGCCGAAAGAATCAACCCCGCTGGGCGGGCGGGATGACCACTGCGTCCAGTCTAATATAATTATATTTGCACCTTAATCTATTATATTTATTACATTAACCAACTTTGTATTTTTCTTAATCCAATCAAATTAACATAAACAACTTGGAATTTGAAAAATACTTAATTTCTTTCATTAAATATACTTACCTCATTTATTACCCAATTTATTAAGTTTTATATAAATAAGTGTTATTAAACGTATTTAAAAACATTGTGTTATTTTAAAAGCTTTATACAATTACCACATATGTTATTTTTAGAATTTTTATACAAAATTAGTCTGATTAAATACAATCCATAAAAAAATGAGCCTGATTAATTTTTTTTTTTATCAAATATAGACAACTTTAACTCATCATATTTTATTTTTATTTGTGTTTATTTTTAACTAACCCATTTATTTTTACTTTACCAAATATTAAAACCTAAGGTGCCTAATAAGTAATGTTATACTACTGGTCAATTAATAAATTGATAAACACATTAAATGAATCAAATTGATAAAAATTTTATCATTAAAAATACAGTTAAATGCCAAAATTGTCTCTGTGTTTATATAAAAAATGTCATTTTGGCATTTAACTCTTAAAAATAAACTAAAACAATATGTGGAACAATATATCAATATATTAACATTTAGCATCTAATATACTAATATTCTATTTGTGTATATACAATACGCGGATGAAAATACGAAAACTAAAATATATAAAAAAATAAAATGAAAAAGATAAAGTTTTAGTATATCCAATATTCACATAATAAAATGTTAAAATAATAATTATAAAATATTATTAAAGTTTTATACTTGTGTAATATTTAATAAAATAATTAGAAGGTTACTAATAAATGAGAGTATTAATTAACGAAAGAGAGTATTGATTAATCAATAAATATATATATATATATATATATATATATATATATATATATATATATATATTTAATGCTTGCAGAAAATGAGAATATAGTGTGGGCCAGTGGGTGTAAATAGCAACACCCTTGTTTTTATTGTATTATTATTAGTAGTATAATATCTCGTGTATTACATTAATAAAAATAAATATATATTTAATAATATAAATATAAAAATTATAAACGATTTTTATATTTAAAATATGATCAGTATTACACATAAATTAAATTAATAATGTTGTATTTTAAAAAATCCCTTTTAAAATGTTTGGTTTTTAAACATTTCATTTTAAAAAAGTTGATTTTTAAAGCTGTCATTTTTACAAAATAATAGAATGTGATCTGTTATTACACAAGTTGATAAAGAAACAAATAGTTAATAATAATGACTTATAAATTATAAAAATATATTATGAGTTATAAATTATTGGAAAATTTTCATATTTTATAATAATTTGATTTTTTAAAAGTGGGCCTTTTAATATTAAAATATTTTTTATTATATTAAGAAATCCTTTTAAATTATAAAAGGTATATATATAGTATTTAATACTGTTATGTAATATATTTTTTTAATATTAAGATTTTTTTTTATTGAAAAATGTATAAAGTTGTGTATCTATTAGGAGAGAGAAGCGAGAAAAGTAATGTGAAGATACTTTAAATTTGTGACAAGTGTTATCTATTTATTTTGATTTATTAAGTATAATAGATAATATATTATTTTTTCCTTCAATACCTTACCTAAAAGAAGTGTAGGTTTGCGTTACTCTAAAACATTTGCTTAATGTGATGAAAACTAACACTGATGTTGAATTTTAAACGAAAAAGTATTTGCACAAATACGTAAAAGAATATAAGTTTTATACACGTATAATAAATGTTTTGAAAAAGAAAAACCAAAGAATTTGATTGATCTTGGTAAAGTTATTTGAGTTATTAACTTAAGAGCAACTTATTATATGATGCCAATCATATATTACACACACATGCAGACTATGATACATGTTAAAAAAATGTAACAAGAAAACAAAATAGTAATAAAACACAAAAAAAAAGATTAAACTCAATAACAAAATAAAATGATAAACATGAACTACAAGAGCTTAAAATACATCTTCACGCAGAAGTTCGTAGTTTTCTTGGATCCTGTTAAGATTGAAGCTATCACAAAATGACCTATACCTACTTCTGCTACACAAGTTCGTAGTTTTCTTGGTCTGGCCGGTTATTACAGACGACTTGCAGAGGGATTCTCTAAGATTTCTCTACCTCTTACACAATTATTAAGGAAAGGGGTTAAGTATTCTTGGAATGATGAACGGGAAAAGAGTTTTCAGGAATTGAAGAAGCGATTGGTTTCTGCTCCTATTTTGAGCTTACCTTTGGGCACAGGTGATTATCAAATCTATAGTGATGCTTCAAAGAAGGGACTTGGTTGTGTATTGATGCAACATGGTAAGGTTATTGCTTATGCTTCACGGCAATTGAAACCTTATGAAATTAAGTATCCGACACATGATCTCGAGCTTGCTGCTAGTGGTGCACAAAAAAACCGGTTAACCGAACCAAACCGGTTATTGGACCGGTTTTTGCTACCGGTTTGGACCAACTAGAAAAACCGCCGGTTTTGGACCGGTTGTGAGATTTTTGAGGGAAACCGGTTTGTAACCGGTTAAAGAAAAACCGGTTTTTTGGACCGGTTAACCGGTTATAGGATTCAAAAAACTAGCCGTTTATAACCGTTGGGGGAAGAATCTAGCCGTTGGGACCGGTTAACCAGTCGTGGGAAAAAAACTAGCCGTTTCTAGCCGTTTTTAACCTTTTTTTGCACCATTTTGCCCCTAAACGTTAGTGTAAATAGATAGGGATTGTTATGGTTTGATCACACAACATCTCAAAACATCTATTCTTTATACACGCTCGAAAACGTTCATAACCGCTCAAAAAACGATCACCTACTTTTCGATTCAATCACTTCTTCTATTACGCTCTTAAATCTTAATTCAATCTCTATTTCATCCATGGCAAGCTCACAAAGTGCTCAAAGTTCCGTTGGTGTTGGTGCATCCATTTCAACCGAACCAACCGTTGTTAGAATCAAAACTACAACGAGGAACAAAGATCTATTTCAACATTTCGACTTATGCGAAATGTCAAACGGTGTCGATAAGGCACGATGCAAAGGTTTCGGTACCTTTTGTTGATGCATGTAATGTCCCTAGTTCAGTATTTTGTATGTCTTTGATTATGTAAAGTTCATATTATTAATGAAATAGACTTTTGAGTATTGTTCGTATATGTTTAATTGAGTTTATTATGTTTATCTATGTTTGATTTTGACTTTGACTATGTTAGAGACCCATTCGTGTGAATGATACCTAAGAATGAGTTCATTCGAAAGAAAGAACGCCTAGCGAATGACTTAGGCGAAAGAATGAGTCATCCGCATGACTCATTCGGTTGTTTAAGCTCATTCGGCTGAGCCATTCGCTGAATGAGTGTTTCGTACTACTCATTCGGCCGAATGAGTACAACTTATATATAGGGCTTCAAACAGAATGTTTTATAACTTCTCCGAGCCTCCTCTCTCCCTTGAACATTCCTCTATCATATTTCTAAGGTTTTGAGCCGCTCCTTACTCTCCAACTTCGATTCTCACCCCGTGGTGTTCGATTTCGATCAAAACGTTGATTCTACATCGTCGGATTGCCACGGGGACTGGTGGTTTTGATCGGAAAACCCTTGAATAGGATTCTGCACTATTCAAGGGCCTGTCGAGGGTTTATGAGGTCCTTTTGACATCCAGTACCTGATCATCTTGCAAGTCCGTACGGTAGGTGTACTTTCACTATTTACTATGTGTAAATACAATGTGTAAACAGTGTGCATGATAACAAGACTCAGATAACAAGCAACAGTTGTACGTGTTTGAGTGAAAACTTAAATACTGTAAGTACAACAAATCACGATGAACAACAGTTGTATGTATTTAGGTGAAAACCTAAGTACAATTAATACAACAAATCAAGGTAAATAATAGTGTACAAACAAACGACAAGAACATATCGGTTGCGATCTGATATCCATAGATGACAGGAATCAGATGGCCGATAACTCATTATGAAAACAATGTGAATTCAAGGTTAACAATGTGAAAACAGGAAGTTAGTTGAGTCCGTCAGTGAGGAAACACAATTCAAAGCATAAGTACAGTGTCATTTCAGAATAACGAACTGATAGTGTGTCTGCGTGGGTGATGATTCACACAAACATATATGTGAGTTTAACGTTCTGAAATGATGACTGAAAAGTAGAAAACAAAAGTCAGAGAGCAAAACCATCGTCGTGTTCATTCGGGTGACGATTCGAACGAATACGCGCGAAGGTGACACGAGCTGACGACACGAAATTAATAAACGATTTCGAAATGGTAATAAAATAAGGAAAATAAATACAAAACATTTATTAGAAATCACAACCTTAAAAATCTAAAAATAAACTCTTTTATTTAAACTCGTAAATAACGCTCGTTACATTTAGGAAAAGCAACGAAGACGAGCACCGAGCAAACGAAACAAACCCGAACACCCTCGGGTTATAAAAAGACCAAATGAACCAACAACGACATGTATTTCTCTCATCCTCTCTCTCTAAAACTCTTTTTCCGGTTCTCTATCTCTAGAAAACCTAACCCTCAAATCCTTAGATCTAGCTCATTTCTTGATGAAATTTGGTGATTCTTGAGCCTATACGAAGCTCTTGATCTCCTCTACCTAGAAGTACAACCGATCTGAGGAGTTATCCACTAAAAATCAAGGTAATTAGCTATGAACATCTCGGAAATTAGGGTTTCTTAACCCTTAGGTTCGAGCCTCTCTTTAAAACCGGTCCAAACCCCTTCTAAACTCGAGGGGAAACACATCACCGCACCTTGGAAACTTGAGCAAACCTTTTGGTTGAGATTGATGCTTGAAATGCGGGGGCTGCAACTAGGGGTTTGAATGGCCGAAGGAGAAAGACCAGCTAGGCCGAATGGCCATAGTCGAATGGTCCTATTCGATCGGCCTACTCATTCGGTCGGGTGGGGCAAGCTCATTCGGATTGAAGCCATTCGAACCAGCCTCCATTCGCAACCAGTGGTCATTCGCTCAAGCTTCATTCTCTCGGCCATCTCAGTTACATTCGGCCGAAACAGGTTCAGTTGGCCCAACCTCATTCGACCCAAGCAGCATCCATTCGGCCATGCACACCTCATTCGATCGACATAACCATTCGGCTAGCCACTTTCGCTCGGGCCACAACTGTTGGGTCAGGCCCATTTGTTTGGTCCATGCAATTGTCTTGGCCCATGTGACTGATTCGGCCCAATATCATTGGTTCGGCCCAGCATCATCTATTCAGCCCATGTTAAGTGTCGTTCACTTGATTCAAGTTGCAACCAAACATATGAAGCTATTGTAAAGAGGAACATGCATGGGATTTTCTTAAAATACTACAAAGGTGGTGATGAATTTATAAAACAATAAAGAAAGAAGTGATTTCAATAATCATATGAAAAGTTTTAAAGTGTAAACTTAAGTTTTATACTTAGAAACTTGTTGAAACCCAATTTCTACAATATGACATGGTTATTTGTAGCTATGTAACAAATCATTTCAAGTTTAACAAGAACAACATGAGGAGTCTTAATCAATAAATCTAAGTTTAAACATTCAGATTGGTTTGCAAAGATCCTATCAAAACAAGTAACAAACATATCAAGATAGGTTTTGGAATTTCAAGAATTTGTCAAGGCAAGTGAAACATAAAGTCAACAACAATATGTACTGAACATAACTTAACAAGATTAAGTGTTAGTATAAACTATAACCATTGAATCAAGGCCGAATGATGACCGAGACTCACGAGTGTTAGCCAATTTTAGGGCTAACAGATACACGCACCAATACTGTAACTTATAATTATAAGTTACAAACAACGTGAAATCAATACAGGATCGTGAAAACAACAAGTACAACAAAGAGCGCGTGCATTCTTGCTTAGGCTAAGTCAACCACAACAACTATAAGGTGAATTCATATGCCCCTTTTCTAATCTTAATTGATTTTAAACTCTCGGGGCTAGGAAACATGCTAAATTTTTTATTTACTTAAAAGTTTTAGTACAACCTATTGTTTATACTATGATTTAGATAATACTGCTTGACTTATTATCGCTTATCATTGTATGCATGCTTGTATGATCATAAAATGACAGAGACAACTAAGATGAAACATGATAATGTAGCTTCATGAATCATAAACACAATAGAATAATGTAGTTGTAAGATTCTATCTTATAACATTTAATTATTCTTACAAGAACAAACAATGAGATTATCACCGGCGAACATGATGACAACAACAAGAACAAACATTAATGATAAGAAGATAATATATCTTCATAATATCATTCAACACCGGAGTTAGCTAAGTGTAATAGGACAAGTTTCTATAACACTATGCATAAAACTCGGTGAGGACTATGAGACAACACGAAACAAATATCATCCACCACCTGAGTCGACTAAGTATTGTAAGACTAGTTCTTTCAATACTGTAGTGGCAACATGGTGAATATATGGAACAACAAGAATGATAATCATGATAATGTACCATCATGATTACAACATCATTCACACAACAACTAACATTGTATAATAAGACAAGTTCTTATATAACTTTGTTAAGAACAACGAGAACACACAACATTGAGAACAAACAACATTGGTGAACACACAATACAATTGATTACTATTAAGCTGTCTGGATTATATCACGACAATCATGTGCCATGTATTCAAGTTGATCATTGTAAGTCCCTCACACAAATAGCTGACCAATTAGTTTCACGTGACTAAACCGACGATATCATAGTGGTACCATAGGTTTGACAAACCTCCAGCTTGTAGGGCTGGTGTGTTGATCGTATTGATCATTGGCCGGTAACGTATGACCGGTGACAGGGCGACGAACAGTCAGGCTCTGGTAAGCGACACATGGTGATATTAATCTGCAGTGATAATTGTAATTAATCCATCGATTCCTATTGACTAGTAGACTGAAGAATTTATTTTCTCTCATGTCATATTACTGGTAATAGTTTCGATGAGGCCTTTGGGAATACAAAGTGGTAGAGGTAAATCAGATTCATTGTAATCTGATTATGTGAGGATTGCAATGGATTCCTTTTAGGCTCTATGCACTTCAAGTTGAGATCAAGATATCAATTGGTTAACTAACACTCTTATTATTAAAAGTGATTAATAGTTAACCCCACAAGCAAGAGAATAATAATAAGGATCAGATTAAATTAATCTAATTTCCTTAACACAAAATGAGGGTTTATCAATACTTCGGTTTGATAACTAAAACACCTCTTATTATATTATTCTGCATATTAACATTGGGTGATGAACACAACGGTTGGGTGAATATCGAACGGGATGAACATGTGATATGAAAATGGGTATCTATAGTTGTATTGCAAGCGGTGTTGAGTTCTATTAGGTATGTGGTGGGATGCTGGCTGGGGCTTGTTCCCCTACATATGCCCTATATATAAGCATAGCTAATAGGATGAGATATTACTTGTGAATATAATTATGGAGAGGCCATTGTGTGAACAGTTGAATCAAACACTTACAAGTATCATGTATGACATTGTGACTGTGTATGTGAACAAATCAATGTTTTCAATTATCAAACTTATGAACTCACCAACCTAGTGTTGACTTTGTTTAAATGCATGTTTACTCAGGTGACGAACATGTTTAGTCACCAGACATTCAGGAACATAGCTAGTGGACTTTTAGAAGACCTAGCTATATTTTGTGCTGAACATACTTTTGAATGACATAACAATGAATCATCTTTTGTAGATCTTGTACAGTTACAAGATAGAAACTTATTGATTCTTTTGAATAGATTTACTTGGTTAAATTATGAACGATACATTATAATTTAACTTTGTAATTCTATATCATTGTCATGATTAGCATTTCTCATTTATATATCATGTGCTATGCAAACAATCTGATCAATTTGATTATCAAGCGATATCGCGCCCCGAGAACCTTCCGCCCGACGGGAAATTCGATCCAGCCCGCCGGCTCGGGGTGTGACAGATTGGTATCAGAGCCATGGTTATAGAGAAATATAGGTCATATTACTTAAATGGTTTGGCCTAGACTATAACCTAGGGACCCTCATGTAGAGAACATATAACATAGGATTCTATTTGCATGTGTCTTCTGCGTCTGATCACTGCACTAACCGATTTTCTTTCGGTTATGATTAGAATGCCGCCAAGAAGACCACCACCAGCTTTTCTGCCACCACCGCAAGATTCAGCTCCACACTCATCGACACCGACACCACCTGACTCTCCTCCACCACCACCTCCATTTCCTCCGCCACCACCCAACCATGAGTTGGATCCTGTTACTATTGCATTGGCCACACTGCTGACCAGCCAACTAAGGGATGTGATTCCCAACATGATGAACATGATCAAAACCAATAACAGTAACAACATGGGGAACTCATTTGGTGAAGGCAGTGGCAACACCCGAAATCAACAGGACTACTCCTACAAGAATTTTGTAGGATGCAAGCCACTTACTTTCAGTGGCAACGAGGGAGCTGTCAGCTTGATCCAATGGATCGAAAAGATAGAGACAACCCTCGACATCAGTGGTTGTCCTGGTCAACATAAGGTGAGGTATGCTGCAGGCTCGTTTGACAAACGAGCGCTGACCTGGTGGAATCCTCACGTGCAGACCAGGGGACGAGATAAGGCATTCTCTATGCCTTGGGAGGAATTCAAGGTCTTACTGAGGGGCGAGTTTTTGCCCCAGAAACGAATTGAAGAAGGTTGAGACAGAGTTGCTCAGTCATTTTATGGTGGGAGCTGGACATCTGGTCTATACCACCCGATTTCACGAGTTGGCGACGTTGGCACCGGACATAGTGCCAACACTGGAAAAAAAAAATTAGCAGTACGTCGGTGGACTAGCGGCTTTTATTCAAGGGCATGTGATTGCTGCCACCCCACTACCCTAAAGATGGCTGTTACACTGTCTGCAACACTCACTGATGTAATGGTTGCCTCGGGGGCACTGAAGGAGGAAGCCGAAACAGCCAAGACTGAAACATCAGAGAAGCCGGCGAACATCCAACTAAGAGACAGAAAGTTGTCAAAACCTATGCTGCGACCACACCAGCCCAGAGAGCACCACAACCACCACCGCTACAAGTCAAGAAGCCGTATGCTGGCGCGGCTCCTCAATGAAACAATTGCCATTTTCAGCATCATCTTGGAACCCCGTGCAAACATTGCACTGGGTGCGGAAGATTGGGGCATTGGGTTGATCACTCCAGGAACCCAACCCCCCAGAACAGGAACAAAAATGCAGCAATGATGGCTGCTGTTACTGATAACAGGTCTTGTTACACATGTGGCGAACCTGGACACCTCTCAAGGGACTGTCCTAAGAGAATTCCACCAAGGGCACCGGTAGCTAGAGGACGGGCCTTTCAAATTGGAGCAGCTGTTGCACAACAAGACCCTAATACGGTCACTGGTATGTTTCTCTTACATGAATGTCATACGTCTATATTACTTGGCACAGGTGTGGATCAGAGTTTATCTCATCCGACCTTGCACATGAAACTTGGATATATAGCTGAAATCATTATGCTCCCCTGACACTGTGGAAAAATAAAACAACTAAGGTCTTGGAATAGATCGAGTGAAACATATAACGGTGTAGGAAAATCAATGAGAAACAACAGGAGAGATAACATTTGCAATGGGATAACATAAACCAAATAACATTTGAATTGATAAAGGTTGATCGTGCATTATCTTCGGAGAAGTGCATGGGTTTACCTTATGGGTAAATCTTCATTCTAACCACAATAAACTACCTTATTCTTAGGTAGTTCCTCGAACAATTAATACACACATGGAGGCTCTGGAATCAGACCTGTTGGGGACGTATAGGATATAGTGTCATACAGGCACTACCCGAGACATACTATTTGTCACCCAAAGGTCGAGATCAAACGATCAAAGCCAAGGAATGATCTACCACTATCCAAGGAGGGATAGTCAAGACAACTGAAAAACATAAATTCTAAGTGATGTGAAATTGGAATCTAAACCATTATTTCGTATCCATAATACTCTAGCAACCCTAATAACATTAGCAGAGTATTCACATTAGGACAACAATGCTTATAGAGAACGCTAGAACTACTAAAGTTGCGGAACAAATCAAAATACCAAATTGGAAGTGTACACGAACATCTATGGATTTGAAATGCTAAGCTACCTCGCACTTCCAGCAGATCGGATGTTTATGGGGTCACCATAGACCGTTAAATCAGACCTGCTCACTTCTTATACATACATAAAGTTGATGCTCAGTGAGAAGACTTAAGTTGTCAGAAAACTATACATTATCAAGAAACCTCGAATGTTACGAATCGTACAGTCGAGAGACTGGAAACGAAGCAGTAATCTATCAAAAGGGTTCGTTAAAACTCCAAACGTAACACCGAGTTACTCGGGAACGTAAGGAACACATGAGATCAAAACAGCTCCACCTGAATATGGAAAAAGTAGTACCCGACAATAATGCTTAAATTTCGGGACGAAATTTCTTTAACAAGGGGAGATTGTGACATCCAGTACTCGATCGTTTGGCAAGTCCGTACGGTATGTGTACTTTCACTATTTATTGTGTGTAAATACAATGTGTAAACAGTGTGCATGATAACAAGACTCAGATAACAAGCAACAGTTGTACGTGTTTAAGTGAAAACTTAAAAATTGTAAGTACAACAACTCACGATGAACAACAGTTGTATGTATTTAGGTGAAAACCTAACTACAGTTAATACAACAAATCAAGTAAACAATAGTGCACAAACAAACGACAAGAACATATCAGTTGTGATCTGATATCCATGGATGACAGGAATCAAATGGCCGATAACTTATTATGTAATCAATGTGAATTCAAGGTAAATGTGAAAACGGGAAGTTAGTTGAGTCCGTTAGTGAGGAAACACAATTCAAAGCATAAGTACAGTGTCATTTCAGAATAACGAACTGACAGTATGTCTGCGTGGGTGAAGATTCACACAAACATATCTGTGAGTTTAACATTCTGAAATGATGACTGAAAAGTAGAAAACAAAAGTCGGAGAGCAAAACCATCGTCGTGTTCGTTCGGGTGACGATTCGAACGAATACGCGCGAAGGTGACGCGAGCTGACGAAACGAAATTAATAAACGATTTCGAAACGGTAATAAAATAAGGAAAATAAATACAAAACATTTATTAGAAATCACAACCTTAAAAATCTGAAAATAAACTCTTTTATTTAAACTCGTAAAAACGCGTGTTACGTTCCGGAAAAGCAATGAAGACGAGCTCCGAGCAAACGAAACAAACCTGAACACCCTCGGGGTATAAAAAGACCAAATGAACCAACAACCACATTTAATTCTCTCATCCTCTCCCTCTAAAACTCTTTTTCCGGTTCTCTCTCTCTAGAAAACCTAACCTTCAAATCCTTAGATCTAGCTCATTTCTTGCTGAAATTTGGTGATTCTTGAGCCTATATGAAGCTCTTGATCTCCTCTACCTAGAAGTACAACCGATCTGAGGAGTTATCCACTAAAAATCGAGGTAATTAGCTGTGAACATCTCGGAAATTAGGGTTTCTTAACCCTTAGGTTCGAACCTCTCTTTAAAATCGGTCCAAACCCCTTCTAAACTCGAGGGGAAACACATCACCACACCTTGGAAACTTGAGCAAACCCTTTGGTTGAGATTGAGGCTTGAAATGCGGTGGCTGCAACTAGGAGTTCGAATGGCCAAAGGAGAAAGACCAGCTAGGCCGAATGGCCATAGTCGAATGGTCCTATTCGATCGGCCTACTCATTTGGTCGGATGGGGCAAGCTCATTTGGAGGGAAGCCATTCGAACCAGCCTCCATTCGCAACCAGTGGTCATTCGCTCTAGCTTCATTCTCTCGGCCATCTCGGTTACATTCGGCCGAAACAGGTTCAGTTGGCCCAACCTCATTCGACCCAAGCAGCATCCATTCGGCCATGCACACCTCATTCGATCGACCTAACCATTCGGCCAGCCACATTCATTCGGGCAACAACTGTTGGGTCGGGCCCATTTGTTTGGTCCATGCAATTGTCTTGGCCCTTGTGACTGATTCGGCCCAATATCATTGGTTCGGCCCAGCATCATCTATTCGGCCCATGTTAAGTGTCGTTCACTTGATTCAAGTTGCAACGAAACATATGAAGCTATTGTAAAGAGTTACATGCATGGGATTTTCTTAAAATACTACAAAGGTGGTGATGAATTTATAAATCAATAAAGAAACAAGTGATTTCAATAATCATATGAAAAGTTTTAAAGTGTAAACTTAAGTTTTATACTTAGAAACTTGTTGAAACCCAATTTCTACAATATGACATGGTTCTTTGTAGCTATATAACAAATCATTTCAAGTTTAACAAGAACAACATGAGGAGTCTTAAACTATAAATCTAAGTTTAAACACTTAGATTGGTTTGCAAAGATCCTAAACATATCAAGATAGGTTTTGGAATTTCAAGAATGAGTCAAGGCAAGTGAAACATAAAGTCAACAACAATATGTACTGAACTTAACTTAACAAGGTTAAGTGTTAGTATAAACTATAACCATTGAATCAAGGCCGAATGATGACCGAGACACACGGGTGTTAGCCAATTTTAGGGCTAACACATACACGCACCAATACTGTAACTTATAATTATAAGTTACAAACAACGTGAAATCAATACAGGATCGTGAAAACAACAACAAGTACAACAAAGAGCGCGTGCATTCTTGCTTAGGCTAAGTCGACCAGAACAACTACAAGGTGAGTTCATATGCCCCTTTTCTATTCTTAATTGATTTTAAACTCTCAGGGCTGGGAAATATGCTAAATCTTTTATTTACTTAAAAGTTTTAGTACAACCTATTGTTTATACTCTGATTTAGATAATACTTCTTGACTTATTATCGCTTATCATTGTATGCTTGCTTGTATGATCATAACATGACAGAGACAACTAAGATGAAACATGATAATGTAGCATCATGAATCATCAAAACAATAGAATAATGTAGTTGTAAGATTCTATCTTATAACATTTAATTATTCTTACAAGAACAAACAATGAGATTATCACCGGCGAACATGATGACAACAACAAGAACAAACATTAATGATAAGTAGATAATATATCTTCTTAATATCATTCAACACTGGAGTTAGCTAAGTGTAATAGGACAAGTTTCTATAACACTATGCATAAAACTCGGTGAGGACTATGAGACAACACGAAACAGATATCATCCACCACCTGAGTAGACTAAGTATTGTAAGACTAGTTCTTACAATACTGTAGTAGCAACATGGTGAACATATGGAACAACAAGAATGATAATCATGATAATGTACCTTCATGATAACAACATCATTCACACAACAACTAACATTGTATAATAAGACAAGTTCTTATATAACTTTGTTAAGAACAACGAGAACACACAACAATGAGAACAAACAACATTGGTGAACACACAATACAATTGATTACTATTAAGCTGTCTATCTTATATCACAACAATCATGTGCCATGTATTCAAGTTGATCATTGTAAGTCCCTCACACAAATCGCTGACCATTTAGTTTGACGTGACTAAACCAATGATAGCATAGTGGTACCATAGGTTTGACAAACCTCCAGCTTGTAGGGCTGGTATGTTGATCGTATTGATCATTGGCCGGTAACGTATGACAGGTGACAGGGCGACGAACAGTCAGGGTATGGTAAGCGACACATGGTGATTTTAATCTGCAGTGACAATTGTAATTCGTCCATCGATTCCTATTGACTAGTAGACTGAAGAATTTATTTTCACTCATGTCATATTACTGGTAATAGTTTCGATGAGGCCTCTAGGAATACAAAGTGGTAGAGGTAAATCGGATGCATTGTAATCTGATTACATGAGGATTGCAATGTATTCCTTTTAGCCTCTATGCACTTCAAATTGAGATCAAGATATCAATTGGTTAACTAACACTCTTATTATTAAAAGTGATTAACAGTTAACCCCACAAGCGAGAGAATAATAATAAGGATCAGATTAAATTAATCTAATTTCCTTAACACATTGAGGGTTTATCAATAACTCGGTTTGATAACTAAACCCCTCTTATTATATTATTCTGCATATTAACATTGGGTGATGAACACAACGGTTGGGTGAATATCGAACGGGATGAAAATGTGATATGAAAATGGGTATCTATAGTTGTATTGCAAGCGGTGTTGAGTTCTATTAGGTATGTGGTGGGATGCTGGCTGGGGCTTGTTCCCCTACATATGCCCTATATATAAGCATAGCTAATAGGATGAGATATTACTTGTGAATATAATTATGGAGAGGCCATTGTGTGAACAGTTGAATCAAACACTTACAAGTATCATGTATGACATTGTGATTGTGTATGTGAACAAATCAATGTTTTCAATTATCAAACTTATGAACTCACCAACCTAGTGTTGACTTTGTTTAAATGCATGTTTACTCAGGTGACAAACATGTTTAGTCACCAGACATTCAGGAACATAGCTAGTGGACTTTTAGAAGACCTAGCTATATTTTGTGCTGAACATACTTTTGAATGACAAAACAATGAATCATCTTTTGTAGATCTTGTACAGTTACAAGATAGAAACTTATTGATTCTTTTGAATAGATTTACTTGGTTAAATTATGAACGATACATTGTAATTTAACTTTGTAATTCTATATCGTTGTCATGATTAGCATTTCTTATTTATATATCATGGCTATGCAAACAATCTGATCAATTTGATTATCAAACGATATCGGGCCCCGAGAACCTTCCGCCCGACGGGAAAGTCGATCCAGCCCGCCTGCTCGGGGTGTGACAGTACTACAAAGTGGTATCAGAGCTTTGGCTCTTGATTCTGGTCGATTTTCGATCTAAATATTCTTATTTCAGATTGTTGCTTCGAGATTTTTGAAATTTCTTGCATTTCAAGTTACTGTTTCATTAGAAATCAGTGGGTTTTTCTGGTTGTTTTGGTAAATCGTTTATTCCTACAGCTTAGTAATTTTTTCTTGAGGTTCTGTACCAATTTTGGTGGTCTGATTCACTCAAAAACCAAAGTTATCAAGATTTTTGTTGCTGAAAACCCCAGATTTTGCGAATGAGTCGATCGTCCGAATAGCTGTGCGAATAGAGTCTTTCGGCCGAATAGCTATTCGTTCGTTTGGTTGATATTCATTTGGTTGACTACTCTTTCGGTCCTCTACTCATTCATATTAGATCATTTATTCAGACTACTCAGTTCATTCGGCCAGTTCTTACACATTCGGGCCCCGAAATTCGCCTATTGGAACTTCATTCGGCTATCAGTTTTTGGAAAATTTTCTAATTGTTGGATCAGTTTTCTCTTGACAAGATGGAAGAACTTGCTTTGATGGCTAATAAGAACAACATAATACAGAACTTGCTGCTTACTGAGACAGAGACTGGGAATTCAAACAAAGCTCCAAAGTTACTTTCATTAGATGATTATCCTCATTAGAAGTATCGCTTTGAGATTCACATTAATGGAGTGGATACTAATCTTTGGATGATGATTGAGAGTGAATATTTAAGACCACTGAGTGAAGATGGTTCACCTATGCTTGTCACCTGGATGACCGAGCCTAAAAGAAAGATGTATGATTTTGAGAAGAAAGCTTATGCCATATTGTCCCAGTCTATTGCTACAGACATCTTTCATCAATTCAGATAGTTTACTTCTTCAAAATCACTATGGGATGCTTTACAACAAAGGTATGAGGGGAATGATGCATTGAAGAATATCAATTCTAAAGCCTTGAAGAAGGAGTTCAATAGCTTCATGTGTGTGGGGAATGAATCTTTAGATGACCTGATTGCTAGATTTTATCATCTCTTGAGTGAGCTCTACAATCATCAAGTCAAGACAACTACACAAGAGAAGATCCAGTGTCTGGCTGATGCCTTACCTCCCAAGTGAGAATCCTTTCTGATGGTTCTGAAACAGAGCGAGATGATTGCTAATATGGATGTTAATGATTTCATCCAGTAGCTGAAAGAACAAGAGATAGAGAACAAGTGGAAAGCAAAGAGAGTTGCTCAGGTTCAAGATCCTTCATTATACTATTCTACTCCTACTGTAGAAACAGCTTCTTCACATGCTCCATTGAAGAAAAATTTTGTCTAACAGACTAAAGAAGCTCCTGTTTCAGGCTAGACACACTTCAGTCAGTCTGCTACAACTTCCACATCTCAAAAAGGAGAAAGTCACTTAGTTATAAATTTGAAGACATATAACTTTGATAAAGTGACTGTGGAGGTTGCCAAAGAGCATATGGGTCTGTTGTCTACACTTGTGAGTTGTTATGATGGGTTATTAGCTGGGCAGATTGGTAACCCACATCTGAAAAATGAAGATTACTCTCAGATTGATCCTGATGATATGGAAAGGATTGACATTATGTGGGCTCTTGCAAGTGCAGTTAGAAGAGCAAAAGACTTTGTCAAAAGAACCGGGAAAGACATTAATCTGAACAAAGACTTCAAGTTTGGATTTGATATGTCATCTGTTACTTGCTACAACTGTGGGGATAAAGGTCATTTTGTAAGACAGTGCAACAAGCCTAAGAAGATGGATAACCACAATCCTTTTCAGAACCAAAGATCATCAGTTGCTAACCCAGAGAGAAGATTGGTGCCAATTGACACTCCTGCTCAAGCTAGTTCATCTAATGCAAACATGGCACTCATGGTTCAGAATGATAAGGGAGAAAATTGGGATTTCAGATTCAACTCTAAAAAGGGAGGAGCAGATAAAGCATGTGTTGCAGAGATCAAAGAAGCTGCTGGATCCAGTGATGTAGGTAATTCAGAAGAAACAAAGACAAGTCTGGATGAATCATCAGGATCAGAATTAGAAAGCAGATCAGATTCAGAAACTCAAGAAGAGTCAGATGCTGAGTCTGAAGAAAAATCTGCTACACAGTTTGCTTTGATGGTGAATACATCTGCTTCATCTCAGTCTGATTAGGTATATGATGACTATTCCTCATCTCATTCTGGTTGCTTTAATTGTGTTGATGTTGGAAAATAAGGACTGATGAGCAAAACCACTGAAGCCAGACACTTGACTAAAACCGCGGAATGACAAGCCGCGGATACTTCTCTTCCGATTGAAGAACTGCTTCAGTATTGGAAGACCATCAGCGGAAGCTTCGCTAAAAAGAAATGCCGCTGAACTTATCTACCTCAAAAGACACTAGCTGATCTTGACATCTTCGGAAGACAACCATTGCATCGGAAGAAGTCAAATGACTCGGAAGACAATCTCCTCTTCCGAAATAACTGATTACTTAATCAGTTTCAGATGAACATTTTCTAAAAGAATAACCATGGATCCTTAGTACAACTACTTCAACCTCGGAAGACCTGAAGACTCCTGAAGACTCTTGTTTCCGTTGTTGTTGACTTTGTATTTGTACTAGTCTGTTGTTTTAGTGTCTGTAACAATGTCAGCTATTTGTCTTATTATTTCTTGTCTTGTATCTCAGAATGTTTGGGTATTTATATCCCAACATTCTCTGAATAAATTGAATTACTTCCCCCAAAATTCCTAGTGTTTTCTATGTGTTCTCTTCTCTCTTTCTAAGCAAGAAAACTAAAACAACGAAAATAACCTTATGCAAAACTTTAGAGGGAGCTAGAACCAAAGCTTTGACTAAGTGTCTAAAGCCTTGTTCCTGGTGAAACAACTACTCCTCGAGGTTTCTGTAGTTCAACAATTGGTATCAGAGCCTTGTCCTTAGTCTTGGTTTAACCATCAAGACTAAAACTCAAAGCTCTAACTGATATCTTGTTGTTTTAGTTTTCTGCATCCTGTCTTTTTTGTCTTTCGATTTTCTTTAAATCTATAGGAGTTTGGTTTTTTTACCTAAATTGTGTTCAAAAATCATTCTAACAAATCACTTTGAGAACTCATTACTTGTTGATTTGCTCATAACTATATGTGAACCAATGGCAGAGAAATTCAATCTAGACCCTCATAACACCGCTTCTGCCACGAAGCCACCAATCTTGGTTAGGAACCAATATAACATTTGGCAGAGGCGGATGTTACACTTCCTGTCCCATAATCATACAGGATGATTGGAAGACTGTCATGTTCAGACCGCATAAACCAACGGTCCTGGACACGGAGACTGGAGATGATGTCCCGAAAGATCCTCGGAATTATACCAAAGAAGATTACCAGAAGTTGGAGCTTGATGCAAAGGCGCATGCTCAATTGGCTATGGCCCTTCCTAATGAAATATACTCTGGTCTTCTTCACCATGAGTTTGCTAAAGACTTGTGGGATGCTCTAAAAGAGCAATTCGGTGGCACCAAAGATGTTGTGGCTAATACCAGCGAGATATTAGCTCAACAATACGAGACATTTCTCTCTTAAGTGACTCAGATGTTGTCATGAGATCCTCTCCAGACTTTGGCAAACTCTCGCTTACTCAACTTCATGGTAAGTTTCTCACCTTTGAGCGAGAGATTAAGAAAACTAATAAAGTCTGGTAAATCAACTGAAGAGTATGTTCAAGGGAACACAACTCTTCTGAGTCATAACTCTGAGTCGAATGATCAGGTTTATGATGAATACATAGACATAACCACTGTCACTTCTTCTTCTTCCTATGATGACCACTCTCCTATCTCTGATCGTCTGTGCTTTATCATGGACGATCTCCATCAAGTTCCAAGTGATGGCTTAGAAGAGATGGACATTCTTCACCAATTGGCCCTCTTGAGCATAAAAATGAATAAGTTCTACAAGAGGACCGGAAAGAAATTTCCTGGTATTCAAGGGAAAACCAGGTTCAGCCTAAATAAGGCTAAGGTCCAATGCTATAGATGTCATGGCATTGGACACTTTGCCAGGGAGTACAAAAATGCTCCCAACTCAAATTCTTCACCGTATGTGACTTTCCCTAACTCACAATCACATACTTCTTTTGCACCTTTTTCTTTTTCTTTTTCTTCTTCCTCATTTTTCAGAAGGCACAACAATTCTCAGGAGTCAGCACACATTGTACAGAGCCCTCTTCCTACCAATGTATAATTTGTACAAGCTGCCAATGGTAGCATGTATCAACGTACTCCTGCACCTCTTCAAATTGTTGCTCCATTCCCTTCTCAAACAAATATACCAGGCTCTGCTGTCCAGTCCCCTTCTTCTAGTCAACCTACTGTTTTCACCCAAGAGTATGTAGACTGGAGCAGCCTGCCTGAAAATGTAGGCTATGCCCTCATCACCTCTTAACCAACAGATTTCGCTCTCATGGCTGTTGGTGACGACTCTTCTTCTTCTGAACAACCTGCTGCAGACACTCCTGAGGCACATGTATCTTCCCACTCTAGAAAAACTACGTATCGATGCGTGCATAGAGGCTTTTTCAAAATAAAGAAAGCCAACATGTTGCTTCAACAACAAAATCAGGAGTTGGAGAAACTGCTAGGTAATAAAAATTCTGAAATAGAAAAATTAATAAAGAATAAAGATAGTCAAATCTCTGTCCTAATGACTGAAAAATCCAACATACAAGCTCTATTTGACTTGCAAAATGAAAAACATGCAGCTTGTAGAGATGAATTGTGTAATATCAGTGGCGGAAACGTAACCGGAACAGTGATCTCAACAGTAAGTTGCAGTAACTCAGGTGCAAACTATGTGAACTATTTGTATGCTATTATCATGTAATGCTTGACACAAAACTATTATGGAATTGTTCAGTAACCTGATTAAATCTTACGGTTTAACAGTCAAAAACATATTAGACAATACTGAACTGTCATATAAATGCTTGTTAAGATGCTATTTTGTATATACGTATGCGAGGTTGAACTATTCAAAATGTTTTAATAAAAGACTTGAATGCAATTAACCTAAACCTTACATAGCTAAGGTTTAATAGCCACTACCTACGGGACATGGGTTACAAACGGGTAATGTATTAGATTAGCTAGAAAGAGTCTTAGCAAACCCATTGGTAACATAGGACACTTAGTTGCACACCGAGACCAAGAACCCTAGATACGCTTATTATAAAGATTTATAGTATTCGAATCTTTTAAAACAACTCAAGTGTTGAAGATACTTAAGCTACAAACTCACGAGCGCGCATTATCTGTGGTAATTCATACATAGCAACACAGGTGAGTTCATTGTCCCTTTTCAAACTATTTTGATTTTACTTCAGGACTGAGAAGGATGTTTATACATTTTAAACAGATGTTTGAATGTTTCTTAAACGTTTTATGCTTATTCATAATGCTAGTACTAAAGTTTCATAAACTTAACCTAAATGCTAAGGCTAAATGCTACTGCTACATGCTAAGGCTAAATGCTAATGCTACCTGCTAATGTTACATGCTAATACTACATGCTAATGCTTAATACTTTTATACTAGTTTTCTTAAAATCGTGGATGCTTTAATGTGCAAAGACTGCAAAGGCTAAAGCGTTGAAATATTTTTATAAAGTAACCTGAAAGCTTGAATGCTCAAACTCAGATAGACTTATATGCTTGATATGCTCGAATGCTCGATATGCTTAGAATGCTTAAAACTCTTGTATGCTAGATAGGCTTGAAATGCTAAGACAACAGGCTAGTACTTGTGCATGAGATACGTGAATGCTAAACTATGCTAAAGCAAAGCTAGTACCTGTGCACAACATACGTGAATGCCAAGCAATGTGAATGCTATGAACTTGTATGCTATGAACTTGTATGCTAAAGCTATCGACTATTGTAGAATGGGCCGACTGGCCTCTCAGTGCTTGCCATACAGTGATTCCTCATTGTCCACCCATGTTTTGTGATATGCGACTAGGATGATTCTGGTTTCTCCTTAGTTGACGTTGTGTCATTTTGGAAATCCTTTATCAAAACACCGATGTTGCTAATCACATCTAGTTCCGATATGGATTGATACTGAATTCCTTAGGGTGTTCAGTTAGCCATAAAGGTAACTCTCAAAACTAGACTTTCAGATGCTATTGGGTGTGTAATGTAAACTCTTAAACACAATGCTAAAGCTAATATGGAAATGGGATTGGATGGTAGGTAAAATGCTTAATTATCATTAATAACACTATCATATGTGGTTTAGTATGTGGTGGGATGACGTCTGGGCGGGTTGTAGCCTCGACCCTTTCGTATGCCCTATACATAAGCATACCGAATTGGATATTACAAGTGATGTTAATGAGGTTAAGGTTGTTACCAAAAAGGTTTGCAAAAGCTATTTTTCAATTACTAAACTATATGAACTCACCAACCATTGTGTTGATCTTGTTTTCTTACACGCTTTCTCAGGTGACGTACATGAATAAGCGAGAGCAAAGGAATGCATGCTAGGATGCCAAGTTAGAGGACCTAGTAGTTTTTGGAAAGCACATATTTTGTGATTGTTGTGAATCACTTTTGATAGGATTACTCAGTTAAATTATCAAACATTGACAATTGTAATTTAACTTTGTAATCCTAGTTTAATGCTATTTGTGCTTTAGTTATTCTCAATGTTGATGCTATGTAAACAATTTGATCATCACGATTATCACTCCCAATATCGCACCCCGGGAACCTTCCGCCCAACGGGACACACGATCCGGCCCGCCAGCTCGGGGTGTGACAGATTGGTATCAGAGCTCAAGGTTATAGAGAATAATAGGTCATTTACTTGAAACGGTTTGGCCTAGACTATAACTTAGGGACCCTCATATAGAGAACACATGATTTATGCTTGGATTGTGTCTTCTGCATTCGATCACTGCACTAACCAATACTATTTTGGTTATGATCAAAATGCCGCCTAGAAGACCACCTCCTCTGCTACCACCGCCACAAAATTCAGCCCCACACTCGTCAACGCCATCACCAGCTAATTCACCTCCTCCGCCTCCTCCTCCACACATTCCTCCTCTAAACCCAAATGCAACTCCAGCTCTTGATCCTGCTACTGTTGCCTTGGCAACACTACTGAGCAATCAGCTGACTAACCAGCTGAAGGATGTCATCCCAGAGATGATCAACATAATTTAAGGCCACGGTAACAACTCTGGGCATACTACGGGAGAAGCTAGTGGAAACACCGGCACTACTTCAGACTGTTCCTACAAATCATTCGTAGGATGCAAACCGCCAAGCTTTAGCGGTGTTGAAGGAGCTGTTGGACTGATCCAATGGCTAGGGAAGATGGAGACTACACTGGACATTAGGGTTGTCCAGAACACCATAAGGTTTGCTACGTTGCTGGATCTTTTAGCAAGCGGGCCTTAACATGGTGGAACTCTCAGATAAGAGCTCAAGGTAGAGAAGAAGCACTGGCTATGCCTTGGGCAGCTTTCAAAATCCTTTTAAGGAATGAATTCTGTCCAAAGCATGAACTTCAAAAGCTAGAGACTGAACTGCCCAATCATGTGATGAAGGGGGCAGACCACATGGCTTACACTACTCGCTATCATGAACTGGTAGCTTTGGTGCCAGAGATGGTGCTGACTCTGGAAAAGCTGATTGATCGATATGTGGGAGGGTTACCATCATGCATTTAGGGAAAAAGCAGAAGGTCATCAAGAACTATATGATGGCCACCCCTTTGCAACAAGTTGCTGCAGCACCTGCTAATGCTGCACCCAAACCCTATGTTGGAATGCATCCTCAGCGTGCACAATGCAAATTTCATCATCCTGCTAATGTGAAGTGTAGAAGATGCAACAGTTGTGGTCGACTAGGCCACTGGGCTCAGCAATGCCGTGCCCCAGCAATGCTGCTATAGCATTACCTTCACCACCAAACCCTAGCAATCGCAACAACAACAATAGGGGATGCTATAACTATGGAGAAGTAGGCCATTTCTCCAAAGACTATCTGAAGCGAATGCAACAGGGAGCTCAAGCACCTCGTGGGAGGACTTTTGTGATTGGAGCCAATGCAGCACGCCAAGACCCTAACGTGGTCACTGGTACATTTCTTTTACATGACTCTTATGCATCTATTCTATTTGACACTGGTGTAGATAAGAGTTTTATTTCATCTGACTTTGCACGCCAACTTAATCTTACTGAGGAATCTTTAGACTCCCCTTATATTATCAAAGTAGCAAATGGGAAACAAATCACAGCTAGCACTATACTTAGGAACTGCCCACTTACACTTACTGATCATACATTTACCATCGACTTGGAGTTGGGTAGTTTCGACATCATTGTTGGGATGGATTGGCTATCTCTCAATAGAGTGGAAGTCATCTGTTCTGAAAAGCTACTTCGAATTCCATTGGCAAATGATCGTGTATTGGAAGTTTGAGGGGATCAAGCAAAGCGTAGTGCCAAAATCATATCCTGCATAAAAGCACGAAAGTGTTTGCAGAAGCGATGCATAGCTTTCCTGGCTCATGTGGTAGAGAAAGAAAAAGACAAGATCAAAATTCAAGATGTACCAATAGTGAAGGAATACCCAGAAGTATTTCCTGAAGACTTACCAGGGTTGCCACCTGTGCAACCGGTAGAGTTTCGTATCGACTTAATTCCTGGAGCAACTCCTGTTGCTAAATCTCCTTACAAACTAGCACCTTCAGAGATGCAGGAATTGTCGAACCAACTACATGAGCTACTTGACAAAGGTTTCATCCAACCGAGCTAATCACCTTGGGGAGCTCCAGTTTTGTTCGTGAAGAAGAAGGATGGATCTTTTAGAATATGCATAGACTACCGTGAGCTGAACAAGCTGAACATCAACAATCGGTATACATTGCCGGGGATTGATGATTTGTTTGACCAACTGCAAGGAGCTCAGTATTTTTCGAAGATTGATTTACGGTCCGGATATCATCAGCTTAGAGTTCAAGACGAAGAAGACATACCGAAGATGGCATTTCAAACCAGATATGGGCATTACGAGTTTATGGTGATGCCTTTTGGATTGACGAATGCACCAGCGGTTTTCATGGATCTCATGAACTGAGTGTGCAAGCCATATCTGGATCAGTTTGTCATTGTCTTCATTGATGACATACTGATCTATTCCAAAAGCAAAGCAGAGCATGAACAACATCTCAGAATGATCTTGGAGCTGTTGAAGGAAGAGAAAATTTACTCCAAATTCTCTAAGTGTGAATTTTGGCTAAGAGAAGTTCAATTCTTGGGTCACGTAGTCAACAGTGAGGGAATACATGTAGACCTCGCCAAGATCGAAGCAATAAAGAACTAGGATACTCCGAAGACACCGACGGAGATATGGTCCTTTCTGGGATTAGCAGGCTATTATAGAACATTTATCTCAAACTTTTCTAAGATAGCCCTGCCTCTCACCAAGCTAACACAGAAAAGCGAGCCGTTTGTTTGGGAACAGAAGCAAGAAGATGCCTTCCATACTTTGAAGCAAAAGCTATGTGATGCTCCGATCTTATCTCTCCCAGAAGGTTGTGATGACTTTGTAGTGTACTGTGATGCATCCCATCAGGGACTTGGTTGCGTGTTAATGCAACGGGACAAGGTTATTGCGTATGCCTCGAGACAACTGAAGATTCATGAGAAGAACTACACTACTCATGATCTGGAACTGGGAGCAGTGGTATTCGCATTGAAGATATGGAGACATTACTTATATGGCACCAAGTGTATCATATTTACTGATCACAAGAGTCAGCAGCATATATTTGATCCAGGAACTCAACATGCGACAGCGACTTTGGGTTGAGCTTCTAAATGATTATGACTGTGTAATCAAGTACCATTCAGGCAAGGCAAACGTTGTAGCTGATGCCTTGAGCGGGAAGGAACGGGTCAAACCCTTGCACGTCAGGGCAATGGGGATGATTGTGCAGACAAGCTTACGTGACAAGATTATGCAAGCACAACAAGAGGCAGTTGAACGAAGAAACCTGAATAAAGAACTGGATTATGGAGCACAAAAGCAATTTGAAACAAAGCCTTATGGAGTCATCTCCTACAAGGATCGTGTATGGATTCCTGCAGTGGATGAATTGAGAAGTTTATCTTTGATGAGGCACACAGGACCAAGTACTCTGCGCATCCCGGTGCTGATAAAATGTACCAAGACATACGGGGATTTTATTGGTGGCCGGGCATGAAGAAAGACATAGCCGAGTATGTTAGTCGATGCCTTACGTGTGAAAAAGTGAAGGCGGAACAACAGAAATCGTCAGGTTTACTGGAACAGCCTGAAATTCTGCTTTGAAAGTGGGAACAAATAGCTATGGACTTTATTACCAAGCTACCCCGCACTTCCAATGGTCATGATACTATTTAGGTTATCGTTGATCGATTAACCAGATCTGCTCATTTCTTGCCAATGCGTGAGACCTACACGATGGATAAACGGGCAAGACTATACATAAAAGAGATAGTGGTACGTCACGGTGTGCCATTGTCTATCATCTCAGATCGAAATAGCATATTTACATCGAGGTTCTGGCAATCATTGAAGAAATCTCTAGGGTCACATTTAAAACTTAGTATAGCTTACCATCCACAAACGGACGGCCAAAGCGAACGTACGATACATACCCTGGAGGACATGATGAGAACCTGTGTTTTAGATTTCGGTGGGAATTGGGACTCTCATTTGCCACTGATTGAATTCTCCTACAACAACAGTTACCACAGCAGTATCGGATGTGCACCGTTCGAGGCTCTTTATGGTCGAAAATATCGATCGCCGATCTGTTGGACTGAAGTGGGAGATAATCGAATAACTGGGCTAGAGCATATTCAAGAAACTACCGATAAGATTGCTCAGATTCAACAAAGGCTACAAGCAACCCAAAGCAGACAAAAGAGCTATGCCGACAGGCGGCCCAAGCCGTTGGAATTCCAAGTGGGAGACCGTGTAATGCTAAAGGTATCCCCATGAAAAGGTGTAGTCCGTTTTGGAAAGAAAGGCAAATCTGCACCACGATACGTGGGATAGTTCGAGATCATTGAACGAATTGGTCCTGTGGCGTACAGACTAAGATTACCAGATGAACTTAGTGGTGTGCATGACATGTTTCACGTCTCAAACTTGAAGAAATGCCTTGCAGACGAATCATTCGTTATACCAGTTGAAGAAATTCAATTGGACGAACACTTGCACTTTATCGAAGAACCTTTGGAGATTATGGATCGCAAGGTTAAGCAACTAAGGCGAAGCCATATCCCGATTCTAAAGGTTCGATGGAATTCAAAGCGCGGACCCGAGTTTTCTTGGGAACGTGAAGATCACATGAAGTCTAAATATCCCCAACTGTTTACGGAGTAAGCCGTACCGGATAATGATTCTTAAATTTAGGGACGAAATTTCTCTAACATGGGGAGACTGTAACATCAGTGTTGGAAACTTAACTGGAACAGTGATCTCAACAGTAACTTGCATAGTAACTCAGGTACAAACTATGTGAACTAGTTGTATGCTATTATCATGTAATGATTGACACAAAACTATTATGCAATTGTTCAGTAACCTGATTAAATCTCACGGTTTAACAGTCATAAACATATCAGACAACACTGAACTGTCATATAAATTCTTGTTAAGATGCTATTTTGTATAAACGTATGCGAGGTTGAACAAAACAAAACAATAACGGACGTCGTTACAAGAATGCTAAATTGACGGATTATTCGTAGAGGTGACAATCTGTACGAATATATCTGAAAGTTTAACGTTCTGAATGATGTCCAATAATTAGAAAACCATATTGAAAAGTGTAGTTATCGTCGTATTCGTACGTTGACGATTCTAGCGAATACGCGCGACGACTATACGATTCTATTTAAACAGTAAATTAAATGTTTTCAGAAATTTAAAATAAATGGAAGATATTTAATTAATTTACTAGAAATTACCACCTAAAATAAATTTATAAACTTTACTTTTAAAACCGTAACATTTCATTACGAAAACGGAACAAAACGACGCTTCTACGCCAAACCGAGCGAAATCGAACGAGATCGAGCACGCGGGTAAGTTGAACGCATTTAATGAGGCATTAAATGCCTCATCTTCCCCACAACAACCACTACTCTCTCCTCACCACTGTCACTTTCTCTCTCTACACTCTCTCTCTAAAAGTTCAAGCCCTAGAATCCCCATTTCTCAACCAAATTGAGTGTTCTTGGTGTCAAAGCGACCATTGCAACTCGTAGAACTTGAAAGTACAATGGATCTAAGCTCTTAACCGAAAAATTTGAGGTAAATCCCTGATTTTGTTTCGGTTTTAGAGTTTTCAAAACCCTATTTCGAACCCCTCTTAGAAACCGATTTCAAGCGTTAAAACCTTAGGGAAATGCCACTAAAACACATTGGAATGACATAGGAAAAAAGTATACTACTTGAATTGGTTTTCTAGTTCGAAAATAGGAATGGAAGCTGCCAAGAACCGACCGGCCGAATGGGTTTTCTCCAGTTCATCGAATGAGTTTTCTGTTTTCATTCTAGCACCTCCTTCGGTCGGCCAGTACTCATTCTGTCGGCCAGCCAGCCCTACTCGGTTGGCCTAGTCTCTTTCTGTCGGGGTCTTCTCCTTCGACAGCCCTCAATCGGCCAAGCTTCATTCGCCCGTAGCCTCATGCGGCCTGACCTCTTCGGCTAACTTACATTCGGCCAACCTGATTCGGCCTAAGTTACATACGACCAAGATACATGATCGGGATGATGGGGGATAACACGGTGTGCATGAATGGGTTACGTAAACACATGCATACAAGGTGGACGTGTGTGTGTGTGCATGGAAAGAGATTCTTGGGTTTATTAGGAGGGTAATGAAATGCAACCATGAATGGATAAGCATAATTAGGGTTTGATGTCAAGATTTTCTAAATGATAATGAGTGGTAACACCTAACATTTAGGGAATACTATGCAATCATGCAACTAAGTTAAAGAGTTCCATTGGAGTCTCTAAGCAAAGCTAAACACATTTTGATTCAAGAAACATTCAAAAGCGAGGATCTAACAAAGGACCTAGAGTTAATTTGAAGGACATTAACTTAAGTCTAACTAGTTAAACTAAATTGTATTTTAATTAAATAAAATGAGGTACAAATGCTCATAATCAAAGTGTTCTAAAATAGAAGAAGTGATGATAAACTTTCTTAAATTACTTAAATGATTTTAACTTTGAATAAACTATTCAAAATGTTTTAATAAAAGACTTGAATACAATTAACCTAAACCTTACATAGCTAAGGTTTAATAGCCACTACCTACGGGACAAGGGTTACAAACGGGTAATGCATTAGATTAGCAAGAAAGAGTCTTAGCAAACCCATTGGTAACATAGGACACTTAGTTGCACACCGAGACCAAGAACCCTAGATACGCTTATTATAGAGACTTATAGTATTCAAATCTTTTAAAATAACTCAGGTGTTGAAGATACTTAAACATATGTTTGAATGTTTCTTAAACGTTTTATGCTTATTCATAATGCTAGTACTAAAGTTTCATACACTTAACCTAAATGCTAAGGCTAAATGCTACTGCTACATGCTAAGGATAAATGCTAATGCTACCTGTTAATGCTACATGCTAAGACTACATGCTAATGCTTCATACTTTTATACTAGTTTTCTTAAAACCGTGGATGCTTTAATGTGCAAAGACTGCAAAGGCTAAAGCGTTGAAATATTTTTATAAAGTAACCTGAAAGCTTGAATGCTCAAACTCAGATAGACTTATATGCTTGATATGCTCGAATGCTTGATATGCTTAGAATGCTTAAAACTCTTGTATGCTAGATAGGCTTGAAATGCGAAGACAACAGGCTAGTACTTGTGCATGAGATACGTGAATGCTAAACTATGCTAAAGCAAAGCTAGTACCTGTGCACAAGATACGTGAATGCCAAGCTATGTGAATGCTATGAACTTGTATGCTATGAACTTGTATACTAAAGCTATCGGCTATTGTAGAATGGACCAACTGGCCTCTTAGTGCTTGCCATAGGGGGTTCTTCATAGTCAGGACTTTGAGGAGCAGACTTTTGGCCTCCCAGTGCTTGCCATACAATGATTCCTCATTGTCCACCCATGTTTTGTGATATGCGACTAGGATGATTCTAGTTTCTCCTTGTTAGTACATGTTTGTAATAGGTTGCTTGTCAAAATATGTAAGTTATAGAAGTTTTGGTTGAGGTTCGTCTGGCCCACGAACCTTAGCAGGTCTGGCAAACCTAGTAGGTTTGTTTGTACAAGTTCGTCTAGCGAACCTCAAGGTTCGGCTGGCGAACCTATGGGTTCGGCTAGGTTCGTCTGATTCCTTGTGTGTATAATGCAGGTTTTGTCTAGAGGTTTGGTAACTTCTGCAGATCTTGAGTGTGTTTTAAACTAGATTTCTCTGTGTCACATTATTCATTTCATTGTAATCATTCAAGCTTGATTAATTAAATGATGATTATATAAATGCTTGTTTTTCTTTGATTCATATAGATCAAATATAGATTCTGCATATATTTGATTGTTAATAGGATTTCGTTGGACGATCTAGATCAAAATCAGAGATCTAAAGTGCTATTAGAGCATTGGTGGAGTTCTATACAAGTTTTTCAAAGATTTACAAGCATTTGGAGTTAAAAAGATTAAGAAATAGATTAAAATTAGAGTTTTCTTTTAGTTTGATTGTTGTTTTGAGTGTGATATCATCATCTACTGTTGAGGAACATTACTATTCAGAGATTTGTAGTGTAAATTGGTGATTTTTGAAGAATTCTCTTCAAATTTGGAAGGTTTTCCCTCCAAAATTTTTAAATTTTGAGGAACAGGTTCGTGAGCAGAACCTGTAATTGGCTGAAGCAAGAGGTTCGCTGTTAAAAGTGTTTTTTTGAGGTTCGTATTGTGTTTTTGAAGAGGTTTGTTTCAAGGATTGTCTACTGCAGAGGTTCATCTGATTGAGGTTCACTTGACTAAGGTTCGTTGGTTAAAGCTTTGTTCAAGAGGTTCGCTGTTCAAGGTTCGTGAGATCAGGTTTGTCTCTAGGTTCGTTGCATTAGGTTCGTGAGATAAAGGTTTGTCTCAGGTTCGTGAGCTGAGATTCGTGGATATCAAGATTTGGAGAAGGTTCATTTGTTGATTAGGTTTGTGAGGTGAATTTTTCATCAAGAGGTTTGCTGATTAAAAATTCAAAACTATGGCTGAGATGTTTGCTGCTGTATCTAGTCAAAATTCTAAGATACATAGCATTTTGATTAGTGAAACTGAGGCTGGAAATATTAACAAAGTTCCAAAATTACTTGATTTGACAGACTATGAGAACTGGAAAGGAAGATTTGAAACACATATTAATGGAACTGACACTAATCTGTGGGAAAGGATTTTGTCACCTTATGAAAGACCTAAGGTGGTGGGGACAGATTTGGATCAAATCCTTGAGAGATTGGATGTTGATCAACGAAAGAAATATGATTCTGAGAAGAAAGCTTACTGGATGTTGAGCCAAGCAATTCCTAATCAGATACTTCATCAATTTGATGAACATAATACCTCATATGGTTTGTGGAATGCTTTGAAATCTAGAATTGAAGGAAATACTAAGCTGACGAAGATGAAAGCCACTGATATACGCAAAGAGTTTGAAAACTTCAATTTTATTGGCAATGAGAGTCTTGAAGCCTTAATAACCAGATATAGGCATTTGTTGACTGAAGTCAGGAAGTGTGGAATTGAATACACTGAGGAGGAGAAGATAGATTGTTTTGCAGATGCGTTGCCTGAAAAGTGGAATTCATTGGTGCTAATTTTAAGAGAAAATTAACCTGGAATGACATTGGTAGAGTTTATTCTAAAACTAGAAGAACAGGAAATGAAGGATAAGAGAAAAGCAAGAAGAGTGAATGTTACTCAAGATCCTTCTCTATATGGTGCATCTGTAGTTACAACTCCTGTCTCTTCTGCAAAGATCTAGACAACATTTGTTTCTAGTACTTCTGATAGTACTTCTGCACCTTCTGCATCTGCTAGTTCTACTTCATCTTATTTTGTGAATGAAAAGAAATCTGATTCTACAACAAATCCTGTTCAGATGAATACAACAAATCTGGGAAAAGTAACTGTGGAAGCTGTTAGAGATCATATGTCAATTTTGTCATGCATAGTCAGTGCTTATGATGGAGTTACTTTTGAAGATTATGAGCAAATTGATGATGATGAGATGGAGTTAATTGACACTCAATGGGCATTGGCAAGTGCAATCAAAAGAATCAATAGATA
Organism: Mikania micrantha; assembly: GCA_009363875.1. Lineage (NCBI taxonomy): Eukaryota > Viridiplantae > Streptophyta > Magnoliopsida > Asterales > Asteraceae > Mikania > Mikania micrantha. The sequence continues at coordinate 40,312,509 of CM018696.1, forward strand.
TGAAAAGAAAACTGGGAAGAAATTCACTTTTGATCGAAATACCAAATTTGGATTTAATCTAAGTCGTAGCTGATTGACTAACCGAACAATATTTTACATTTACTATTCTATCACTCTTTATCTGAAATAATTATATGTTTTGGAGAAACTCATATGAAATTATGTAACAAAACAATTGAAGACTCTAATCATTAAATTAAACAACTAATTATGTAAATCCGAAAATAAACGTTATGAAAACTCTGAAATTTCGAGGACGAAAGTTTTGTTTAGAGGGGAAGTGTCACACCCCCAAATTCGCACGTGTGGAGTAATTCCACATGGGTGTGACGTGGCCAGAATCACAGCTCAAGGTCATATAGAACAACTCTATATGCGTTTCAAAATACGATGTTTGACATATGCACAACCAAACAGTTTATAAAGTAAGCAGCGGAAATTACAGTATTTATACAGCGGAAAATAATATGTTTGACATGCAGCGGAAAGTAAATTGTCAGAACTACATAATTTAAATACATAAGATAAATTGTTTGTTTTCAAAGATCATAATATGAATGCATGTGATCCTATGCTCGTTCCTTATGTGCATCCTGAATTCCATATGCCTGTTAGTTACCTGATAATACAAGTTTAAGAAAAAGTGTCTACACAATGGTTGGTGAGTTCACAGGTTTTCATATACATAGATAGTAAGAAAACATGTGTCCTGTTGTTTATTAAAATGTTACTTCCGAGCCCTAGGCTCCAAGTGTCAGTGCATCGCTACAGAACTAGACATGTAAGTCCTTGCCTCCGCTATGCCTCGTAATAACATAGCAAGATAGGACGAGATTTCACGTGCCCCGACCTCCAGTCAGTATTGTGCCACGTGGGGTTCGTCACACCCAAACAGATCTATTCAAACTCCTCTCATTGTTTGTACATTAACGGTAAGACTTTGTGAGGGCTTGTTACGATTACAACACTTAATGTTTGTCTAATAAACCAGCATACACATAAAATGTTTGTATAGTAATAGTGTTTGACTCGATTCAAAAACTATTTTCCCCCTATTTGAAAAGCTTGTAAAAGAGTAAAGAGGGGCCGTAAACTCACCTTAGAAGTGATCGGAAAAGTGAATGCGTAAGCTCCTGTGTCGCAGAGTAGTCGGTCACCGGCTACCTATATCGTATACCAAACGTGAGTTCGTGTAAGTGACGTGTTCGTGTTCGTGCTCGTGTTTGTGCTTGACAACCCTCGGTTGTTAGGTTTGTCCGTGTCGGTCCACATTGACCATGTTTGACCATGTCAAGTCAACGACCGGTTGGTGAACCATGTGTCGGTTGTGATTCGTGTAACATTCGTGGTCGTGCTCGTCGTGTGCAAACGCGCAAATCGTATTCTTGGGCAACTTACTATTTATAGTAAGTTTCCATTTATAGCAAAACTGATAACACATATCATTTTTAAGGTTCTAGCATGCTCCTTAGTCCTACATGATCATGTTAACACATAGCACATTATCATAGGTGGTCAATTAAACACATAAGTCATTTTCGCACATTAAAGTTTCCTAAAAAGGAAAGTTTCTAAATTTAGCATGAATATCATAGGAAACTATCTAACTTATCATGCAATAATCATATCGAGTCATATTAAATCATTTACCTTGCTCAAAACATACATAGCCTTTCTAAATCGATATTTTGTAAAATAAAGTTACTAAAAATGGTAACTATGGCAATTTTCATCCGAATGATCATCCTAAGCATTTCTAATCCATTTTCATATCAAATAACATCATATAATGCCATTTAGCATCATCCAAGCATACTACTCTAGGCCAAATTATCCTCAATCAACATTTAGGCCATAAAAGTTACTAAATATAGTAACTTGGTCTTAAATGACCACAATCAAATCCCAAATAATTTTCCCTAGCATTTTAACATCATATAATCAATCTAAGAACAAATACATACACATGCATGACCACATTTCTATACATATCATCGAGTTGTTACTTAAAAGTTACTATATTTAGAAAGAATCTCAAATAACCCATTTTAACCATAAAAATCATGTTTTAACCTTGCAAATGTACTTAAACATTATAAAGAATCATCTCTATATAGCCAAAACCACCTAAAATACTTTAGATCATACATGCATGCAAGTATATCATATATTCATGACCAAATCATACATTATACATATACACCCCATCATGGATCGTCATGAAACATCATCTAGACATCTTAGATCATCAAAATCAGTTGAAATAACATGAAACCCAGATTCAAATGTCAAGAAATTCATGCATGTGATGGATGAGTGCTTGCATGTTGGTTTTACACATTGCATGTAAGTGTATGAGTGATGAGAGTGTGTGCTAAAGCTTGTAGAGACTACCACACAAGCTTTAGATCACCAAGAGGATGTTGTAGCAGCTCTAGAGGCTCCTGGACAGCAGGTTCTTCGACAACAAGAAGGTGGTGATGATGTGTGGCGTCTTAGAGATCTTCCTTCAAGGTCCTAAGCTTCAAAAATGGTCTTCAATGGCTTCCAAGATAGTTTCAGAGGTTGAAGATGATTGTAGGAGGTGATTATGACGAGTAGAAGAGGTTTGGAACTCGAAATGGTGGTTAGGAATGATTACGTCTTGGTTTTGTAAAGATTTGCCGTCTGACAGCCTTCGCATACCGCCGATAGGAGCGAAAAGATGCTCTGCATACCGCGAGGAAATTCGGGAGTTTAAACTCCCCGCCCACTCGTTGCGTACCGCCATTGGCCTCTCCAAGGTCCGTCAATTTCAATGGTTTGATCCGTTCTTCGCCGTTTTCACGCTTATGAACTATCGTTCGACCTCGTTTGAACTTTCAAGTTCGATGTTTGAGCGTTTAGTGAGGTTTCTAGTGTTTTGTTACACGATGTGCTAAACGTTCACCAACGTCCGTGTTTTCTTAGACACGTGTGTGCGTGTTGCTATAATTCACCGAATTATCGTGTATGTGTCAGTATTCGTACTGTCATGCCACGTGTCACACTAAATTAAACTAATTCTAGTGCCACGTGTACAAATATCAATTAATTAGACATTTAATAAGACACAATGTTGACCTGGATTTTACGGGGTGTCACATCATCCCCTGGTTAGAAACAATTACGTCCCGAAATTCAGCTCGTGTTGCCAGTGTTTGTCTGTTCTGTGAACAGGTGTGGGTATTTCTTTTTCATTTGGTCTTCACGCTCCCACGTGATTTTGGTCCGCGTCGCGAATTCCATCTCACTTTAACCAGCAGATTCAACTTACCTCGTTTTCTGTCTGTCTCGAGCTGCTGCCATTCGCTTGCGTATCTGCACGATTTTCTCAGTCGTTTCATTCACAAGTTCGAGGCCAGTCAGTCGGCTTTCTCCAACTTCCGCCCAGCAGATGGGTGATTGGCACTTTTGTCCGTAAAGTGCCTCGAATGGTGCAGCTTGTATGCTGGTGTGGTAGTTGTTGTTATACGAGAACTCAACTAACGGCAGGGGAGTCTCCCAGCTACTGCCAAAATCAATAACACATGCGCTAAGCATGTCTTCTAATGTTTGTATGGTCCGTTCACTTTGCCATCAGTCTGCGGGTGGTAAGCGGTACTCATATCCAATCGCATGCCCAATTCATTATGCAAAGACTTCCAGAAATGCGACGTAAATCGACTGTCGCGGTCAGAGATGATCGAGATTGGTACTCCGTGTCGAGTGACCACTTCCTTTAGATAAATTCGAGTCAGTTTATATAACTTGTATGTCTCCTTGATGGGTAGGAAGTGTGCAGACTTCGTCAGTCGGTCTACGATAACCCAGATGGTATCGCAACCACTTGTCATCTTGGGTAGTTTAGTTATGAAATCCTTGGAAATTTGCTCCCATTTCCACATCGGTATCTCGGGTTGCTGAAATAGACCTGATGGCTTCTGATACTCAACCTTGACTTTTGAGCACGTTAAACACTTACCTACATAAGTTGCTCTTTCGGCTTTCATGTTCGGCCACCAATAGGTCGTCTTCAGGTCATGGTACATTTTGTCAGAGCCCGAATGTACCGAATACCGGCTCTTGTGTGCTTCATTCATCACCACATTTCTCAATCCTCCATGGTGTGGAATCCAGATCCGATCCATGAAATAATATGCTCCGTCAGTCTTCACCTCTAAGTGTTTGTCCATGCCACGAAAGGATTCCTAAGTGAGGTTCTCGACCTTCAGAGCTTCTTGTTGAGCGTTCCGGATCTGTTGTGGCAATTTGGAATGAATTGTTAGTTGTAGTGCATGTACGCGTTTTGTTGTTTCTTTCCAGCTCAGCGCGTCGGCCACTACATTTGCTTTACCAGGGTGGTACTTGATGGCGCAATCATAATCGCCAATAAGTCCGACCCATCTTCGTTGTCTCATGTTCAGATCCTTTTGATCGAAGATGTGTTGTAGGCTCTTATGATCAGTGAAGATTGTACACTTCGTGCCGTATAAATAGTGTCGCCAAACCTTCAGGGCGAACACCACAGCTCCCAACTCAAGGTCATGAGTTGTATAATTCTTTTCATGCACCTTCAGTTGTCGTGATGCGTAGGCTATAACCTTCTCGCATTGCATCAGCACGCAATCGAGTCCTTGTTTCGAGGCATCGCAATACACCACGAAGTCATCACATCCTTCTGGTAGAGATAGGATTGGTGCAGTGCATAAGTTTTGCTTCAACAAGTTGAAATCTGCTTCCCGCTTCTCTCCCCAATCGAATTTCTTGTCTTTGTGTGTTAAGGACGTCAATGACTGAGCGATTTTCGAAAATCCCTCGATAAATCGTCGGTAGTATCCCGCCAATCCTAGGAATTGTCGTACCTCGGTTGGAGTCTTTGGTGCTTCCCAGTTCTTGATAGCTTCGAACTTGGCTGGGTCTACGTATATTCCCTTCTCATTAACCACATGTCCAAGGAATTGGACTTCGCGAATCCACAAATCACATTTGGAAAATTTCGCGTATAGTTGTTCGTTCTTCAGCAATTCCAAGACAAGCCTTAGATGTTCAGCATGTTCCTCTTGATTCCTAAAGTAGATCAGGATGTCTTCAATGAACACTATTACGATTTTATCAAGATAGGGCTTGCACACTCTATTCATGAGATCCATGAATATAGCTGGTGCGTTGGTCAATCCGAAGGGCATGACCAAAAATTCGTAGTGTCTGTATCGGGTTCTAAAGGCAGTCGTAGGAATATCGTCTTCCTGTATCCTTAGTTAATGGTAACCTGATCTCAAATCGATTTTCGAATAGCAGCTTGACCCTTGCAACTGGTCAAACAGATCATCTATTCGTGGCAACGGGTATCAATTCTTGATCGTCACCCTGTTCAGCTCCCTATAGTCGATACACATACGGAATGTTCTGTCTTTCTTCTTCATGAACAGGACCGGTGCTCCCCAAGGTGGGAAGCTCGGTCTGATGAATCCTTTGTCTAACAGCTCTTGCAGTTGGTTGGACAATTCTTGCATCTCTGTTGGTGCCAATCGGTATGGAGCTTTAGCAATCGGTGCTGCTCCGGGAGTGAGGTCTATCTGGAACTCGATTTGTCATTTCGGTGGTAGCCCAGGTAAATCCGCAGGAAATACTTCCGGAAAATCGCGGACTACTTCGATATTCTCTATTTTCTTCTCCTGTTTTGGTTGTTCGGTGATGAGGGCTAGTATCGCAGAGTACCCTTTCTGTAGGTACTTGCTCGCCTTCATGCAAGATATGATGTTCAAGGGTATTCCTTGTCGTTCCCCCTGAATTGAGATATGTTCTCCACTCGGCAACGTCACTCGTACGATCTTCTCGTTGCATACAATCTCAGCTTGATTCGCGGATAGCCAGTCCATTCCAACGACCACTTCAAAGCTTCCGAGAGTAACCGGCATCAAGCCGATTTCGAGCTCGTGATCCGCCAAAATCATGACGCATCCTCAAAAGACGTGTTGCGTTTCGATCAGTTTGTCATCGGCTAACTCTACGGTATACTTATAATCTAGTGGTGTTGGGATAATATCAAGTAATTTACTAAATTCACTAGATATAAAGCTTCTATCGGCACCGGTATCAAATAATATACTAACATAGACATTATTTAAAAGGAACGTACCCGTTACGATATTCAGGTCATCCTTGGCTTCTCCGGAGCCAATCACAAAAGCTCGACCCTTGGCTGCACCCCCTCCAGCCTTTTTCAGTTGTGGGCAATCCCTCCGCATGTGTCCCGGCTTACCACATTCGTAACACCCCTTGAGAGTGTTTTGGTTGTTGTTGTTCTTCAGGTTGTGGTTGGGGTTGTTGTTGTTGTTGTTGGGAAGTTTAGACATGCAATGTTTGGCCATGTGGCCATGTCGTCCACACTTTAGGCAACGGTACCGTTCGCATTGCCCAAACTGGTGGTATGAGCACCTGTTACAGAGTGGGTGTTTTCCTTCGTACACCCATTTTCCTTTGTTGTCGAGTTGTGTTGTAGTAAAAGCTCTGGCTAGTGCAGATCTAGGTTGTTGCTGGTGTGATGAGTGAGTTTGCTGATGGTTGGGTTCCCACTTTCGTTGGTGGCTTTCCTGAGGTTTCAGATGTTCACCTCGTTTGGGTAACTTTCCCTGAGCCATTGCTTGATCGGTAAGTTTGTGTGCTAGCAGGATGGTGGGTTGGATCTGAATCGGATCGAAAGCTGTGACCATGCTTTGGATCTGCTCGGGCAGTCCACTGATAAATTGCTCGATCTTCTTGTATTCGGGGGTCACCATCCCCAGACACAGCTTACACAGTTCATGGAACCGTGTGCAGTATTGTTCAATCTTCGATCCCACCATCTTGTGGACCCAGAACTCTTCCTCTAGTTTCTTGACCTCGTTCCTCAGACAGTACTCTTCTTGCAGCATTCTGGTGAAATCTCCCCAGGTCATTGAGTTAGAACCGTCCAAACCCAGTGTTTGGACATGGGTATTCCACCATGTGAGGGCTGGTCCCTCAAGAGTACCAGTCGCATACTTGACTCGGTTTTCATTAGCATATTTGCACATTGCGAAGACGGATTCTGCTTTTTCTATCCATCAGAGCATCCCAACAGCTCCTTTAGTCCCTTTAAAGGTATGAGGGTGACAGCTCAAGAACGCCTTAAATGAGCATCCTTTGTTGGTGTTTTCGTGAGATCCTGTTTGTCAGTAACCAATGCCGCATGTTAGTAATAGTGTTAGCTATGCTATGTTAGTCGGGTTAAGCAAGTGTTAGTACCGTTGTTAGTTCCGCTAGCCTCGCTATGCTGACGACTTGCTTCATACTCAGCAATCGCCTTGTTGACCCGGCGATCAACCATCATCTTGATGGTTGCCGTACCGATTGTTCGCTTAGGATGGCAGGTATGCATTCCTCTTCCAGTCATAGTCGGTTTCTATATGGAAGGGATAGAGTGTTAGTCATCATGGGTTAGAGTGTTAGTCAAGAGTTATGTTAGATGCCATGTTAGTGGTAGTCATGATCAAGATACAAAGTAAATTAAAACAAAACATCATTTCATTAATATCAGCTTGAAGTACAATGATTTTCAAAACAGAATATAACTAAAATGATTCGTATGAGCACATCCGGCTCATATAGGCGTACAAAAAGTAAAATAAACTGAAACAGAACAATCTAGCTAATCCGAAACAATCGTAGAATGCGAGTCTCCACTATCCGTGGGACCATCATCCTGATCCTCCTCAGGATCCTCATCGGGGCCCTCGTCAAAGTCACCTTCCTCAATGTCCTCGGCCTCGAACTGAGGCTCCTGCTCCTGCTCCTGCTCCTGCTCAGGCTCCATAAGCTGCTCAGCCCAAATGTTCTGGAGTATCGCCTAGTTCTCCTCGTTCACGACCTCCACAGCAGCTAATCGCTCGCCTTGTTCCTGCACCACTGCAGCGACCTCTCCCTGTCGTTCCTCCAGTTGCGCTGCCCCGTTCCGGAGCGCTGCTATCCCATCCACTACCTTCTCCCGCAGATAGTCTATCTGTCCTCGGAGGTGCTGGTTCTCCTCTCGGAGAGCTCTGACCTCCTCATCCTGCTCGTGCGACCTACGGGCCTCCCGAACTGTTCGAGCAACATGGGCCACGAAAGCCCGCTCGAGTGGCACACCAAGTGCCTGCAGTCGATGAGCGCGCGGGTCATCAGTCCGTAGTCGTTGGAGAGGTACTCTCTCCTCTATAACCCAGTCCCATACAGTAGAAGGCTACCAACTCCAAGATCTAGCGCGTTTCGCTAAGCGCACTCTCTCAGCCTCCTCGACATCGACATGGGATACGATATCCCGAATCCTCTGACGGTCCTCTTCTGTCAGCTCATGCTCCGCGGGGCGTTTCCCGGGGTTTCTCCCATCATTGTTGTTTTTGGCCATCCTGTAATCTTGAATCAGTAAGTAACAATCAATAATAACATATTATTGTGCAATGTGTAAGTGTAGTGTCTAATGTTGAGCAATGGCTATAGTCTAAGTTTAGTTCATGCAAACCTAATTCTCTATAACCAAGGCTCTGATACCAGTCTGTCACACCCCCAAATTCCCACGTGTGGAGTCATTCCACATGAGTGTGACGTAACCAGAATCACAGCTCAAGGTCATATAGAACAACTCTATATGCGTTTCAAAATACGATGTTTGACATATGCACAACCAAACAGTTTATAAAGTAAGCAGCGGAAATTACAATAGTTATACAGCCGAAAATAATATGTTTGACATGCAGTAGAAAGTAAATTGTCAGAACTACATAATTTAAATACATAAGATAAATTGTTTGTTTTCAAAGATCATAATATGAATGCCTGTGATCCTATGCTCGTTCCTAATGTGCATCCTGAATTCCATATCCTTGTTAGTTACCTGAGAATACAAGTTTAAGAAAAAGTGTCAACACAATGGTCGGTGAGTTCACAGGTTTTCATATACATAGATAGTAAGAAAACATGTGTAATGCTGTTTATTAAAATGTTAGTTCCGATCCCTAGGCTCCAAGTGTCAGTGCGTCGCTACCGAACTAGACTTGTTAGTCCTTGCCTCCGCTATGTCTCGTACTAACATAGCAAGATAGGTCGAGATTTCATGTGTCCCGACCTCCAGTCAGATTTCACCTCGTTGTTTGTACATTAACGGTAAGACTTTGTGAGGGCTTGTTACGATTACAACACTTACTGTTTGTCTAATAAACCAGCATACACATAAAATGTTTGTATAGTGATAGTGTTTGACTCGATTCAACAAGTATTTTCCTCCTATTTGAAAAGCTTGTAAAAGAGTAAAGAGGGGCCGTAAACTCACCTTCGAAGTGATCGAAAAAGTGAATGCGTAAGCTCCTGTGTCGCAGAGTAGTCGGTCACCAGCTACCTATATCGTATACCATACGTGAGTTCGTGTAAGTGACGTGTTCGTGTTCGTGCTCGTGTTTGTGCTTGACAACCCTCGGTTGTTATGTTTACCATACGTGAGTTCGTGTAAGCGACGTGTTCGTGTTCGTGCTCGTGTCTGTGCTTGACAACCCTCAGTTGTTATGTTTGTCCGTGTCGGTCCACATTGACCGTGTTGGCTCATGTCGGTCCACATTGACCACGTTTGACCGTGTTTGACCGTGTCAAGTCAACGACCGGTTGGTGAACTGTGTGTCGTTTGTGAATCGTGTAACATTCGTGGCCGTGCTCGTCGTGTGCAAACGCGCAAATCGTGTTCTTGGGCAACTTACTATTTATAGTAAGTTTCCATTTATAGCAACTCTGATAACACATATCATTTATAATGTTCTAGCGTGCTCCTTAGTCCTACGTGATCATGTTAACACATAGCACATTGTCATAGGTGGTCAATTAAACACATAAGTCATTTTCGCACATTAAAGTTTCCTAAAAAGGAAAGTTTCTAATACACATGCATGACCACATTTCTATACATATCATCGAGTTGTAACTTAAACGTTACTATATTTAGAAAGAATCTCAAATAACCCATTTTAACCATAAAAATCATGTTTTAACCTTGCAAATGTACTTAAACATTATAAAGAATCATCTCTATATAGCCAAAACCACCTAAAATACTTTAGATCATACATACGTGCAAGTATATCATCTATTCATGACCAAATCATACATTATACATATACACCCCATCATTGATCATCATGAAACATCATCTAGACATCTTAGATCATCAAAATCAGTTGAAATAACATTAAACACAGGTTCAAATGTCAAGAAATTCGTGCATGTGATGGATGAGCGCTTGCATGTAAGTGTATGAGTGTTGAGAGTGTGTGCTAAGCTTGTAGAGACTACCTCACAAGCTTTAGATCACCAAGAGGATGTTGTAGCAGCTCTAGAGGCTCCTGGACAGCAGGTTCTTCGACAACAAGAAGGTGGTGATGATGGGTGGCGTCTTAGAGATCTTCCTTCAAGGTCCTAAGCTTCAAAAATGGTCTTCAATGGGTTCCAAGAGAGTTTCAGAGGTTGAAGATGATTGTGGTGATAATGACGAGTAGAAGAGGTCTGGAACTCGAAAAGGTGGTTATAGGGTGGTTAGGAATGATTACGTCTTGGTTTCGTAAATATTTGCCGTCTGACATCCTTCGCATACCGCCGAGAGGAGAAAAAAGATGCTCTACGTACCGCGAGGAAATTCGGGAGTTTAAACTCCCCGCCCACTCATCACGTACCGCCATGGGCCTCTCCAAGGTCCTTAGCGTACCGCGACGAGTCCCGGAAGAGCCCAGTAGGCCCAATTTCAATGGTTTGATCCGTTCTTCACAGTTTCCACGCTTATGGACTATCGTTCGACCTCATTTGAACTTTCAAGTTCGATGTTTGAGCGTTTCGTGAGGTTTCTTGTGTTTTGTTACACGATGTGCTAAACGTTCACCAACGTTCATGTTTTCTTAGACACGTGTGTGCGTGTTGCGATAATTCACCGAATTATCGTGTCTGTGTCAGTGTTCATACTGTCATGCCACGTATCACACTAAATTAAACTAATTCTAGTGCCACGTGTACAAATATCAATTAATTAGACATTTAATAAAACACAATGCTCACAGGATTTTACTGGGTGTCACAGGAAGAATTATGATACCCGTTAAAATTAATGTAACAAGAAAAAAAATAGTAATAAAAAAAATTAAACACAATAACAAAATAAAATTATAAACATGAACTACAAGTTAATACTGAACATCAAGTTATTTGGAGAATTTAAATAATTCATTTAATAGATTTAAACTGATTGGTATTAACAAACTAAAACCAATGATCTAATCCTATACCTATTGCTAATAATATTGAAAGTTCTATTTAAATATCATTGGAATTTATTTTGTGATAACCGGTCTAATTAGAAACCACTTGAGTTAGGTTCATAACCATTAACCATCCAAATTGTGGTGACACTTAGTGTACCCTCATGTGCAGCCCCTTAATTGCTTTTTTTTTTTTAAAAAAAAAGATAAAAGATCAGAAAATGGAAACTGGTCACATTTAACTACAATTGATTTCCAATTAAACGCACCTAACCGATCAAATACAATACAATTACGTTTCCAGCCCGGTAATATTAGTTACCATATCATCTCTTTCCCATTGCACAAGTCTTTCACAACCAAGAAAATACCATCGGTAAATATTACACCATCACATGCTCCTTTCAAAATCTCAACCTTCATACAAACTCACCAATTGAAACTCACGGAGTTGTTTAAGACCGATCAGATCAGTGCACATTCTTGTCATTCAGAACATACATACGAAGCTAAAGCCGTTGTAAATTATCAACAACTTTTAACCGTAGCGAGAGATAATCCAATCGCCATGACAAACGGTTGCAATCAGAAAAGAAATCAAGACCAGAATCAAGACCGAAGTGGTTCATCGTAATCGTGATTAGTTATTCATCGCGTAACAACGTTGCGTTTCCGGTTACTGCTCGCTTTCGTAATATTACTGAGGTTTAGTTTTTTACGTGAGAACTTTAAGAAACAAGCTTTAAAGAAAATTAAACCTAGAGTAATAGATCAAGGTAATTATATAAATATATATATATATATATATATGTATGTATATTGTGTACGTAGATACGTATATAGGAATTTAAAGATGGCCATGAAAGAAACCTTAAAAGTTACTATAAATTTTGAATGCAATGGAAGAAAAATGAAGCCATATTGTTTAAGGTTAAATATTACTATAATTATAAAAGCAACAATTGTGATTCTAGATAACCGGTTAAAGCTAGTAACTTTGTGTAAGAGGTCTGGTTTCAATTTCCTTCCAAGAACATTTTCTTTTATTTTTCTTCGCGTGAACCAGATTGTTCAAAAGAATTTACGATCTGTTTTTATAACAATCATAAGATTTAGACGAACTGGTTACAAAATTAAAGAATACTTATGAACGTAAATAAACGCTTTTATAAATGAATTGATACGATCAATTAAGTTTAAAATTGTTCAAATCATCAATTATAATTAACCGAGTACTTATAGAGATAAAATCTGTTAAACTAACGTGAAATTAAACCAAAAACACATATCGCTTAACTGCCAAGGATTTGGATTACTTGCTTATTTTCTTATTACTTACCGACTATTTGCTAAGGTCCAAGTACGGATTTTGTTTATTTAAATCTTAGTATTTATGTTTCTTGTAATCGTTTAATTCATGTTTTTATGTTATATCTGATTTGTTATCGACATGATATGATATTGGGTTTCCCTATTTCGTTTATCATGCAATAGATCTAAATTATGTTGTAATCATTATTGCATGATTCGATTATGACATTATATTGTAGTTTAACTACCCTACTAAACCTAATGAACTTCTGATCTGTTACCCAAGCATGCCCCTACCAGTTGTCACACCCTGAGCCGGCGGGCTGGATCGAGTGTCCCGTTGGGCGGAAGGTTCCCGGGGTGCGATATCGTGGATGATAATCGAAGTAATCACATTGTTTACATTGCACATGATAATAATGAGAAAACACTAAATGAGATAGAATAACAAAGTTAAATTACATCAGTATAGTTCATAATTTAACAATGTAAATATACTACTCAACATCATAATTCATCTATCTTGAATCTGCACAAGATATACAAAAGAATTCATATAATGATGTTCAAAAATATGCACGTCCAAAAATACTAGGCCCTCTATCTAGGCACCCTAGTAAATAGCATGAACTCCTAGTTAATCTGTTCGCCACCTAAGAAGTCATGCAAAAAGATCAAGTCAACACATGGTTGGTGAGTTCATATTATTTTGTTTTAAAATGAATTTGTACAAACCTGACCAGATGACAATCTCAACCTCACCAATAACCACTTATACTATCTAATTCAGTATGCTTATATATAAAGCACACGTAGGGTCAAGCTTACCGCCAGCCCACCACATACCAAACTCCATAATATATTGTTTTTAGTGATAATTAAGTGTTTCAACCCTTACATTCAATCATCCTAAAATTGCTAACACTGAACATCCGTAATGACAACCTTAACCTCACTAACAACCAGCTATATTATCCAGCCAAGTATGCTTATGTATAGGGCATACGTAGGGTCACGCTTACCGCCAGCCCACCACATACCAAACCGCATAACATATTGTTGTCAATGATAGTTAAGCGTTTCATTCCTCATCATCAACACATCAGTTCTTAGTTCTTGTAGTTTCACAAAATATGGAAATCTTCTTGATTCCTTAAGCTCATCACACAAACATGATCAACCATAGCATTTGTAGAAACATTCCATTAAATGTTTAAATAAATAAATAAGTAAACATTTAATAAAAATCTAAGACCTAATGATTGGGCCTTTGTCATACTTGAGTAGACTAGTCTAGCAATCTAGGTTCTTAGTAGTTGAGGAAATTTGTAAATATCATCAAACATGCGACCTATAATCAATCAGTCTAGCTAGGACATCTTTTGATGTATAGGATGTTATAGTTCATCTAGATCGTCCATAGTTCGTTATTGTTCGTATAGATCGTTAGTTCTTTGGCACATGCTATCTTTGAATATTTCCCTAACATTCCTCTGAAAATAGATCGTCGAAAACAGCTCTCTGTATTAGTTCTATAGTTCTTTCAAAATGGATCGTTGCATATACAGTTCTTTGAAATATATATTTAGTTCTTTGAAAACCGACCACTGAAAATAGTTCTTTGTTTTAGATCGTTAGTTATTTGGAATCAGTCCACTGAAAATAGTTCTTTGTTTTAGATCGTTAGTATCACACCCCGAGCCAGCGGGCTGGATCGACTTTCTCGTCGAGCGGAAGGTTCTCGAGGCGCGATATCGTTGTGATTATCAAAGTGATCAGATTGTTTACATGGCACATGATATATAAATGAGAATTGCTAATATGATATTGATATAGAATTACAAAGTTAAATTACGTTGTCATGTTCATAATTTAACTATGTAAATCTACCTAAAAGAATCATTGAGTTTCCTATCTTGTATCTGCACAAGATTTACAAAAGATGATTAACAGTTATGTTATTCAAAATATGCACGACACAAAAATAAGCTAGGTCTTCTAAATGTCCCCTAGCTTATGTCCTGAAGCTTGGTGTCTAAACCTGTTCATCACCTGAGAAAAACATGCCTTTAAAACAAGTCAACACTAGGTTGGTGAGTTCATAAGTTTAGTAATTGAAAAAGCTTGATTTATTGTCATTCACAATCACAATGTCATACACAAGTCTTATTGATAAATGTCTCATCTGTCTCACACAATGTCCTCTGCATAGTTATACTTACAAATAGTATTTCATCCAAATCAAACATGCTTATATATAGGGCATATACAGGAGACAAGCCCAGCCGACATCCCACCACATACCTGACTGAATTCAACACCACTTATAAATACAACCATGGATACCCATTTCTATCTCACATGTGTTCCTCCCAATTGGTATTCAACCCATATGTATTCATCACCCACATTGTTATAAGTATAGAGTAGTAGTGTTTTGAAGGGAATAAATTACCATAACCTATGTTATGGTAATCCCTTGTTGTTATAAGGAAAATATATTAATTTAATCTTATCCTTATTAGTGTTCTCTCAATTGTAAGGTTAACTGTAATTCACTTCTAATAATAGGAGTGACAGTTAACTTATTGATATTGTTCACAATCTTGAATGTACAGAGCCTAAATGGGATCCATTGTGGTCATCACGTAATCAGACCACAATGCATCCAATATACCTCTATCCCATTTGTAGTCTCAATAGAATCAGTGCCTTCAACGAAACTATTACCAGTATTATGACATGAGAGAAAATCAATTCCCCAGTCTACCAGTTAATAAAATCAAAGGAATAATTAAAATCAGTGTCTGAAGATTAATATCACCATGCGTCGTTTACCAAACCTGACTGATGCAGCCCTGTTACCGGTCATATGATACCGGCCAATGAATATGTTACGATTAATGTACCGACCTCACTCGCTGGCGGTTTGTCAAACCTATGGTACCACTACGCTATCGTCGGTTTAGTCGCACTAAATAAATGGCAAATGATTTTCTTGAAGAGACTTACAACTGAACATGTACACATGAACACATGATTCTTGTGATATAATACAAACAGTCTTAAAAGTAATTAGTTGTTGTTATCTGTTCACCCATTGTCATCATCTCAGTGTTATCTGTTCTCAGTGTTATGTATTCTCATAGTCTTTAAAAAAGTGTTATAAGAACTAGTCTTATTACATGATGTTAATATATGTGGTGAATGATATCATCATCATGAAAATATGTTATCATGATTATCATTCTTGTTATCACTTGTATTTGTCTTAGTGTTATCTCATAGTCTTCACCATGTTGTAAACATAGTGTTGTAAGAACTAGTCTTACCACACTTAGTTAACTTAGGTGGTGAATGATATCATGAAGTTATGTTATCATCATACCATTCTTGTTAACTCTTGTAATTTTCTCATGTTATCTCATTGTTATCTCATTGTAAATAACAAAGTTTTATAAGATCAAATCTTATTTCACTTGAGTTATTTAAATGTTTGGATGATTTCATGAAGTTATGTTATCATGAAACATCCTTGAGTTGTCATTGTTGTTAATGCACACATAAGCATACACATTGATCTTGATATAAGTATGATAATAACGATAACTTCTTTATTATCTAAATCCGATGATGTTTGAATAATGTACTAAAACTTTTAATAAATAAAATAGTTAGCATGTTTCTCAGCCCCGCCTTTAAAATCAAAAGATTAGAAAATGGGCATATGAACTCACCTTGTAGTTGTAGAGGTTGACTAATGGTCAAGTAATGCATGCGCTCGCTGTTTTTGTGATGTTGTTTAATTCACGATCCTGTGTTTGATTCCATGTTGTTTACAACTTATAAGTATAAGTGATTACTTCGTATGTTAATCCTAGAGTTGGTTAACTTGTGTAAACTCTTGTTAACTTGACTAACTTTGAATCACTTTGTATTATAACATACTAACACTTAACCAATTCAGGTTAACTTAGTATATTATAATGTTCTTTGTTCACATTTTCTAAACTTGTCATTAAACTTTAAAATGTTATAAATGTTTTGAGATCATACCATTTCCTAAGCATCACTTAGAAAACTTGAAATTTCCATAACTTTTATATTCATGCGAAGGAGGCCTCATTCGCACAATATAGTCATGCGAGTGAGCCTCAGTCGTTATAACTGGTTGTGCGAATGAACACTATATCCGAATGGGTTTGTCATGCGAAGGTGGCTTCATTCGCATGTGTTTGTCATGAGAATGAGTGGGTTCATTCGTGCCTTACGTCCATTCGTCCCTGAGTTCCTTCATATCCAGTCCCATGCGAATAAGGGACCCACCTTTCGGCCAAGCAGGGTCATGCGAATAGGAAATTCATTTGCACGACTACCCATTCGGCATGCCATTCGCCTGAAACAGATTCAGCTATCCATTAGCGATTTCACGATTTTGACGAATTCCATGGTGTTTTCAAGTGCTTATAGGTGCAAAAACTCGTTTAGAAGATGTATGGATCGCAAAGAGATGTTTAAAACCGGTTAAAACCTCGGTTTCGTTGGGTTAGGAGAAAACCATAAAAAAACAAACCGTATCACTAAAATTTCAAGAGTTTGAGATGGAGATAGGACCAATCCTTTGTACTTTCGTGTAGAGAATGTCGAGATCTTCGTTTTGATACCAAATTTGAAGGATTTGGCTAAGAAATGAAGGAGATATGATGATTTTTCTGAAGAACTTTTAGAGAGAGAGTGATTCCGGAAATAGAGAGAGAGAGGTTGGTGGTGTGTTTAATGAGGGAGGTTAAATAATTAAGGGCTTTTATACCCCGGGTAAGTTCGGATTCGTTCGGTTGCTTGGTTTTTACTTTTACGTCGCGTTCTCGTAACGTCACGCGTGATTTACGTTCGTTTAATTAAAATAGTTTTCTTAAAATCTTTTTAAGGTAATAATTCCTAATAAATATTTTCTATTTATTTCTCTTATTTTATTATTTCAACACGTTTATTTAATACTGTTTCGTCAGATCGTATTACCTTCGCGTGTATTCGTTCGAATCGTCACCCGAACGAACACAACGATGGTTTTACTTTCTGATTTTGTTTTCTACTTTTCAGTTATCATTCGGAACGTTAAACCCACATATATGTTTATGTGAATCTTCACCCACGCAAACACACTGTCAGTTTATTATTCGTAAACGATACTGAGCTTTCGTTTTGAATTGTATTTCCTCACTGATGGACTCAACTAAACTTACCTATTTTCACATTGTTATAACTCTTTTCACACTGTTTTCAGACTGTTTTCACATGGTTATTTCTTGTGAGTTGTTTATATACATACAACTGTTAATTGTTTTCATAATCCTGTTGTCACACAACTGTTTACACATTGTAATTACACACAGTGAATAGTGAGAGTACACGTACCGTACAGATTGCCGGACGATCTGGTACTAGTTGTCACAGTTAGTTCTTTGAAGACAGACTTCTAAAAATAGTTATTTCCTTTAAAATAGTTATCTACTCAGAATGAATAAATAATCCTTTTGAAAACCTGTAAATGGTTTACCTAGACAAGATCTAGGATAACAATTATACATGTAAACCATATATGAAGTAAAAGCATTAAAATAAATATAATTCAAGGGAAATAATTTACGCATGCTTCTCAGCCCGCATTTGTAAAACAAAAATGTTTAGAAAAGGGACAATGAACTCACCTGTGTTGCTATGCAATGAATCACAAAAGATACGCGCGCTCATTGATTGTAGATTAAGTATCTTCAGTACTTGTGTTGATTTATTATAATTCGAATACGATAAGTGTCGGAAGATGACGTATATAGGATTTGGTCTTGGTGTGCGTCTAAGTGTCCTATACTTGCTAATGGGTTTCTAAGTTTCTCCAATTATTCTATGCTAAATACCCTCTATGAACCATTATTCCTTAGTAAAACATCACAACTAAACCTTATTCATATAAGGTTTATATTACATCATTTATAATTTTAACCTTATGTTATAAAATATTATTTTAAGAAATCATTTAATTTATTTTAAAACTTTTTCAATGAATAAATTTATAATTTATTTCACTTTAATTAAAACATAAGTTATTTTAAGAAAAATATAAGTTAACATGTTAGGACTTAAGTTAATCTCACTTGATTGATTCTAAGTCCTTCATTAGCTCTTTCGCTACAACATTGTTCTTTTTCCGTCTCTGTGTATAACTTACCTTAGAAAGTTCAATTCGAACTATCTAAATTAGTTATACAAGTACATAAAATCACTAAGTATTAATAGTTAACCATAGTGGACAACACTTTGTACTTCGTCATTTTATTGATCCCAAATAGAATTTCTTTGTGTTCTCAACTAAAACTCATGGGTAATAGTCTCATTTGGTGTCTAAAGTTTGTGTTAATATGATTGAAATGATTTTCACCCATTGATCATTGAAAACTATTAGGTTGGATGCTCATAAAATTAGTTAACACCTCAAGTTAGTCACCTTAGACCTTTTGTGATGTTATCAACTTTACTTAGCCTTTTTCTTAAACAATTTCAGTTACTAAATACCCCAAAGATTATACAAAACATTTTTTTATATGTTAAGTTAGTGTAGGAAAAACTTGTGTTTGAAAACCTTTAGTATCGATAAGTACAAAGCCGTTTTAGACATAGGAAAACTCTAATGGCTTCCACTAGACTAACCCATGTTATTTACCATCTCCCGAAATCGTTTCTTACTGTTTTCGGTTAGTTCCAAGTTTATTATGCTTGGATTAGGTATAAGTATCAATATCGACAATGGATGGCTAGTATCGACAATCACCAGGTGTGTAGTATCGATGGACAGCCCATGACTCCCACCGATCCTACATGTTCGATGTACTCAGGTTCGACAGCCCTTAGGGCCATCGATACTAGCAGTATCGGTGGTGCCCTTAGCTTCTGCTTATGGAGACTATCGATATTTTCATTTTCGAAGCACAACCCATCGATTTTACTCAGCCGAAGATAGTAGTGTCGACTGATGAACTCATATGTTTTCCAGCTTGTCGATATTGAAGTTCTTCAGGTGTTCTTGTGTCGACACTAGCATATTCAACCCCAAATCCAAATCCATGCTTACCAATCTTCAATATCATGTTATCCTTAACATCCTACATAGTTTTTGTGACATTCCTAAGGTTTATCAGCCCCCAAATTCGACTAAAAACGAGCTGATGTTCGAGTACTCACTCCCAAACAATAGCAGATGTGATAACAGCCTGTTCAAGCTCGTTTCTGGTCCGATTTTGGTGATTCAAAGCTCCATTTCTTCCTCTAATCACGATCTACAATTTGCTACGGTCGTTTTGACACCAAACTCGTCTAAATCGGTGCACATTTGAGGGAGAGATGTGGGTTTTTAGAGAGAGGATTCTAGAGAGAGAAAAATGGACAAATTTTGGAGGGGGTGGGTTGGTGTAGGTGGTTTATGGCATTAAATGTCATATTAAATGCCTTTCATGCTCGGTCGCTTTCGGGTTCGTTCGGTTCCGCTCAGTTTCGAAATTAAATGTTGGTTTTCGATCGTTTTCGTAACGAAACGTTACGATTTTAAAAATAGTATTTACTAAATTTAAATTAGGTGGTAATTCTTAGTAAATTAAGTAATTATCTTTTATTTATTTTTAAATTTCTAAAAACATTTATTTTATTATGTTTAATCGAATCGTATGATTTTCTCGTGTATTCGTTCAGATCGTCACCCGTACGAACACGACGATAACTGTACTTTCCGATTTGATTTTTCTAATTATTGAACATCATTCAGAACGTTAAACTTATAGATATATTCGTACAGGTCGTCACCTACACGAATAATCTGTCAATTTAGCATTCACGTAATGACATCCGTTATGGTTTTGTTCTGTACCTCTCACGTACGTATACATAATAATACCCTAACTAGCATTCCCATAATAGTTCTATGTTGTCAGATATGTTTCTAACTGTTAAATGATGAATTCACATTCTGATTCTGAAATGATTCTCTAATCAGTTCTGTATTAAGCAATAAGTGATAATAGAATACAAGAAATACACATAGTTCGTACCTGATCTACTGTACACATTACTGTTCCGGCTACGGTTCGGACACTGATTTTACACCTGTAAGGATGACTACAGGCCCTTCATGGTGGCAACCATGATGTGGAACCACCCATGACGGTTAGTTGAGTTCACGGCGTCTCTATTAATACTCTAATAGTACACTTGTGCACCTACTGAATTCTGGAGAGGCGTATGAACTGGACAAAAGATAATTTTTAACTATACTTTCTGATTTCTGATGGATAGTGACGTGTATGCCAACACTAACTATCTCATGTGTTTGGTAAGTGGGAGTAGCTACCTGTGAACCTTACATTCTTTTATGTACCGTCGGCTCGTGGTATATTATGAGATTTCCCACTATTTCTGACTTACAGTATAACCTATTTTGTTGTTCTCAAAAGTTATATTTATTCAAGTCAGACCATTTTTTACTGTTCTGTATATGTATGTATCTATTACTGCTATGTTTCTGGTATCTGTATCTGATTACTGTGTTCATTATCTTCACCACCTTCTGACTTAATTACTGTTGTTTATCTGTTATTGAGCATTCTTTGGCTCAGCCGTATTTGTTTTGTGGTGTTTATATGTATAGTATAGGTAATCCAGAAAATCAGGCTGGGAACTGAGGAACGAGAGACAAGAGATTATCAAGGGTTTATTTTACAAATAGTGTAATAGAATTTATCATAAGATTTTGATTTATGTTTTTGGGTGACTTATGTAAGACATTTATTATATTTTAATCTATTTTGGATTGTTGCATTAATTATAATCTCCGTATAAGCGACACATCAGCCTTAATCAGGTCGGGGTGTTACACACACATATATATATATATTCATTGACGGAGCTTGAAAAAAACTCAAAGGGGGGCAAAATATTTTTTGATGAAAACGGAGGACGCCAAAGGAGTTTTAGGAAGAAAACGGATGAGATTGAATGATTTTTAGGAAGGAAACGAAGAGCCGTCCATGTATATATTATCTCACATAAATCAACTAAAATAAATTTAGATAAAAAAATGTTATGATCCATAATGAATTTTCTTACCAATCCCAAAATGAATTTTTTTTCCTAGTCCCATAATGAATCTTAACGTTTTCCTTTTTTAACATATGTGTTATTTAAGTCATTAGATTATACACCAAAGATTCTTTTGGCTATCAGCATTCACGTGTCCGAAAATACTTAACCCTTTTAAGTTGTAGTGAGAGTTGAATTTCTGTTTGTGACAAAAATTTGTAATTTTAACAGTAAAATCATTAACTTAATTGAACAATATATTATATATTATCTTATGTTTGTTTAAAGATCAAACACAACTTTTATTTTTCTCCTTACGTACATTATTATAATAAAATGAACCATGTTAATTTAAATTTTAGTTTATTTTATATTATATTATATTATTTTATTTTTACTTTATAGCAATTATTTTATCTTTTCTTTTACAATGTTGCCCCTTCCAATATCTTGAAAGGATAGGAATTAGGAAGCACACTACCCCCAAACAACCAAAATTTGAATTTTTGTAAATTTGTCACCCAACTTGGCTTTTTAATTTTTTATATAGTTCCACAGCCTTTGACTTTTTTTCTTTATGAAAAAAGCGTGCTAATTCGATAAGCTTCAAATTCATCTAATCTTCTTTCATTGAAAGCAATTTATTTATATTAAAATTCAACCCATCCAAGAAATTAAAAGAAAAGAAGGCAGCGCATGAAATAAAAATCTTCATATTGCACCTTCCAATAACTTCTTATTGTTTGTATTTGGGCATTTTCAAATCAATGGCGAATCCATATCCATACTATTATATAATACACTAGCCTAGAAACCCATGTATTACATGGGTTGAACAAATATAATATGTTATAGACAATGTTTGTATAAATATTTATATGTTACATATGTCAACTTTGATTAATTAAGAAATATGAACATTTAAAAACTACCAAATAAAATATAATAATATATATGTAATAATTTTAAAATTATGCATACATATAAGATATAACTGGAATTATATTATATTTAATTAATTTTAGTAAATTAGTAAATATTTTAATATGAAGATTTATAATTATTAATATTTAATTGTATAATTTAATTAATAAATATTATTAATCTTTTTTTATGAAAGAGGCGTGATTTTTTTTAAATTTCATCATAATCTGACATTATCTCCTAAAAACACTCATTTTAACTTTTAGTTGTACAATTTAGATAATTAAAATTATTAATACTTTTAGGAGAAAGAGGCGGGAAAACTTTTTCTTATATTTAATTAGAAGATGACATGTGTCACCTAAAAATACTCTTTTATTAGAGTAAGAAGATATTAGAAGGACAAAATAGTAATTTGTTCAAATATTTTAAAATTAAGAGTTTTACAGTTCTTATAGCATATGGTATAAATTTTTAATTATAATCTAAATGTTTGCTTGTGTTTTCACTTTATCCCACATTGGTAGCTTTTGAGAATTTAAGTGAGATAGAATAATTATAAAAGAAAATCATTCAAAACAATTGAATCATTTCTTGAAATTTTTGTTGTATTTGGTCTTTTATGTTAGTAGTTAAAGTCACTTTTAGTTAACTATTCAGTTAAAAAAATTGTTTTTGTTATGGTTATGACTCAAGAACAAACCATGCAAGCATTTAAAACATCTAACTTAAGTGTTGTGTTTTCTGCTTCAATGCGCGGATACTAGACTAGTGTTTTATAATAGGGTAAAGGGGTAGGGTTTAAATGAATTGGATAATAACATTTCATCTTATATTTATTACCTAAAAATAGTTTTAGAATACTAATGTTTATTTGATTAATATTATAGGTAACGAGCAAAGTTACCTGTACGTTTTGGCGATACAAATAAAATAATCATCTAAAGTCACGACAAATTAATTATAAAAATTAAAAAATAGATATAAAAAATTATTAGGTTTTGTACGTTGCGTAGTAACAATTTAAAATAAGTGATTTAGCCATAAAAAAAAATAACAAAGATCTAAAGCAAAAATGAAAGAAAATTAAATTGTAGGACGACACAAAGAAGTGAACCCGTGTAA
Source organism: Mikania micrantha (assembly GCA_009363875.1). Classification (NCBI taxonomy): domain Eukaryota; kingdom Viridiplantae; phylum Streptophyta; class Magnoliopsida; order Asterales; family Asteraceae; genus Mikania; species Mikania micrantha. The sequence continues at coordinate 40,336,277 of CM018696.1, forward strand.
TCAGCCAAATAAAGTGACCTACCAACTCAGCCTTAGTATTCTTAAACCAATTTGTCCCAAGTGTCTCTAAGGTCAAAGAAGTGTTAAGTTCATAGCTTCTAAGTACGTTAAAACTGGTTTTGGATTAAGTGTGCCGGGTAGGGAGAAAACCTAAGAAACCGAACCTTCTCACTAGAATGTCGATCATTTGAGTTTGTTAAAGGGTGGATCCTTTGTACTTTCGTCTTCTAGAGGTTGAGAGAAGCGTTTTGGCACCAAAAACTCTAAATTTGGTGAAAATTTGCTTAGGTTGAGTGTGGGTTTTTGTAGAGAGAGAGGGTAGACGATTGTGTATCTTCGTTCGTGTGTTCGAGTTCGTTCAGTTGTGTTAGGACGCGTAGTTTCGGAAATGAAGTTTTTTAGTAAAATGGTTTTATTAAATTAAGTTTAGGTGGTGATTCCTAATATATGTTATTTTGTATTCTTTTTTATTATTTTTATGTTTCGAAAATATTTATTTTTATCATTTCGTAAGAAAATGAAATCTTACACGCTTATTCGTACAGAGCGCTAACTATACGAAGGCGACGCAAATTTCACCATCTGATTTGATTATCTGATTACCAGATCTCACTTAGAATACCAAGCTAACAGATATATTCGTATGAATCGTCACCCACACGAATACGCTGTCAGTCTAATATTCACGTAATGCTATCTGATTATTATTAAATAGTTATATCCTCACAGTCGTTTACATATTTTCATTTTAATGGTACTTACTCATTTGTTTTTTCCTGTTAGATGTTCAGTCGTCTGATCCTTGTTATCGAAAGATCTATGCAACGACTGTTGTGTTTTGTCTTTAGCACACATTGTCACTTTGTTGTTTCAACTCATCTTTGTTTGTGATATCACAATTGTTTGATTGATTTACACATGGCATCATAGCTTGACATATATATACAATTAAGTATCTATACTTATCACCTGTGACTCATGTACTACCGTTGAGTCTCCTGGGGTTTCGTAGTGGTTGTCACAGTGAGACAAAACACAACATTCTATATAACCATTATTTGTAAAATGTTTATCTAACCATTGTGTAATATAAATATTATTGATGGTAATAGTAATAACACAATGATACTATATTAAACACAATGACACAAAACACAATGATGATAATACTATTTTAAATGTACCTAGAATTGACTTCTTTTGTTGTCGTCTCTCATCGTTTGAGAACTTTTCTGGGGATTTTACGACATGTTCATCCGATTGCATATTGGAAGCATCTCTGATAACTGTTTTGTTGGGTAGGGTTTGGTACACTTGTTTTGTTCCTTAGGTGTTCACTTGAACTCAATAAATTATTCATTGCATTAGGTTCTGCATCTTAAGATGATTTTGCGATTTTTTGGAGACGGGAGTGGGTTTTTTAAATTTGAAATGAAAGAGACGAACCACACAGAAACGCAAAATTGACACTATTGCCCTTTCGTGTATCTTAAATGCTTCTGTAATTTCAAAAGTTCTGTTATAAAATAAGGACTGATGAGCAAAACCACGGAGACTAGACAAGTAAACAAACCGCGGATACTTCTCTTCCGATTGAAGAACTGCTTCAACATCGGAAGATCAACAGAGGAAGATTCGCCAAAAAGAACTACCGCTGAACTTCTCTATTTCGGAAGACACTAGCTGACCATGATACCTTCGAAACACAACCATTGCATCGGAAGGCATCAAATGACTCGGAAGACAATCTCCTATTCCGAAATTATTGATTGTTCAATCAGCTTCCGATGAACATCTTCCGAAAGAATAACAACTGAGCATCAGTACAACTACTTCAACCTCGGAAGACTTGAAGACTTCTGAATACTCTTGTTTCTGTTGTTGTTGACTTTGTATGTGTACGAGTCTATTGATTCAGTGTCTGCAACAGTGTCAACTATTTGTCTTGTTATTTATTGTCTTGTATCTCAAAATGTTGGGTATTTAAGTCCCAACATTCTATGAGTAAAATGAATTACTTTCCCCAAAATTCCTTGTGTTTTCTATCTGTTCTTCTCTCTCTCTAGCAAGAAACTAAACAACGAAAATAACCTTGTGCAAAACTTTAGAGGGAGCTAATACCAAAGCTTTGACTAAGTGTTTAAAGCCTTTGTTCCTGGTTAAATAGCATCTCCTCGGGTTTCCGTTTTCAACAAGTTCCCCCCCACGTGATATCAGCCATTGATCAATTGATCCAAGTGCTAATAATGCTTCCCACACGTTTTATTTTAAAAACATTATAAACTATAACCCTAACCAATATATATATATATATATATATATTTATATGTTTGTGTGTGTATATATTCTAAATAAGCCAAGCATGAGCCAAGGTAAGATTGCTTGTTGCTCCCTCAGATAGTCGCTCATATGGCACGCTTGCTTTGGCATATTTAGGAGTGTGTGTGTGTGTGTAAGGGAGGGACATATTGAAAACCTCATTTAATTGAGAAAACCTTGAAAACAATGAAAAAACCATGTAAACAATTTTTAAAAATTTTTTTTTACAGTTTTGTAACTTAATTAGGGTCATTTTTATAAAACAAATTGAAAAAAAAATGCTGACTAGATTTTTTTTAAAAAAAATACTAATAAATCGATGTAACACAGCTATACAGGTCAGGAAGAAGGAATTACGTCTATGTTACATCGTTTCAAATTAATTTTTTAAAAAAAATTGCCGGCGTTTTTTCATATTTTTTATAAAAATGACCCTAATAATATTATAAAACTATAAAAAAAATAGAAAAAAAACCTTTTTTTTACATAAGGTTTTTAAAGGTTTTTCAACTCAAAGGAATTTCTATTTTATACACCCCATATATATATATTGTAAGGATTCATTGTTAACCCACCTTAATTGCTGAAACTCGATTAACTCTGCAAGATCAACACAAATCTTTGTTTTTTTTACTTCACAACCTTTGTTATACATGTACAAGACTATGTTATTTTATATGTTTGTGCAATCTCATCGCCGTTTGGGATTTAAAACAAGCGTAAGCTTGCGTTACATTACAAATATTTATTTTCTATTGCGACCACTTACACTTACGTAAAAGCCCAATCGGTGATGAATTTTCACAAACCCATAAAATAACATAGTCTTGTATATGTATAATAAAGATTATGGAAAAAACCATAGATTATGGTTAATCTTGTCGGAGTTAATCGGGTTTTCGCAATTAAGGTGGGTCATTATAAGATATGTAACATCAGTGCCGGAATCGTACCGGAACAGTGATCTCAAATAGTATAATGAACAGTAATCATGTACACACTTTATGCATTTCAGTAAATTTCACATTCATATCGTATATCATTATCATTTCATGTACGAAACAGTGAATTCAGAATCATTTCAGAGAAACTAAACTCAGTAAACATGGTTCATCAGCCAGATAATTATCTGGCAACACAGAACCATCATGTGATTATGTGTTAGGATTTTTTTATGTATAAACGTATGTGAGGCTTTATAGAACAAAACAACACGGATGTCGTTACGTGAATGCTAAACCGACAGGTTATTCGTATAGGTGACGATCTGTACGAATCAATCTGGAAGTTTAACGTTCTGGATGATATCCGATAATTAGAAAACAATATTGAAAAGTATAGTTATCGTCGTGTTCGTACGGGTGACGATTCGAACGAATATGCGCGATGACTGTACGATTTGATTTTAAACAAGTAAAATTAATATTTTTGAAAATTTAAAATAAACGAAAAATATTTAGTTAATTTATTAGGATTCACAACTTAAAATAAATTTAGAAATCTTATGTTATAAACCGAGTTGTTCGTTTTGAAAACTACGAGGAGCCGACATTTTACGCAAAACCGAACAGATCCGAACACACCGGAAAGAAACAAGATATTAAATGGCATTAAATGCCATTTCCATCACTCAACAACCTCTTTCTCTCTCTCTAACCTCGTCACCCCCTCTCTCTCTAGAAAACCAAACTTCTCTCTACCATTTCTTGGCCATTTCTCACCGGATTCAAGTGATTTTAGGCTCAAAACGATCATCTCATCAAGTAGATCACGAAAGTACAGGAGTTCAAGCTTTTAACCATCATTTTTGAGGTAAATCTCCAATTTTAATTTGGTTTTTAGGGTATGTCATGACCCCTTTGTAGTATTTTGTTCTAACCGGTTTAAAACCCTAGAAATCATGAGATAAGTTATTGTGAAACAGTAGGAAACCTTGGAAATGAAGTTGTAACAGGTATTAGCTCCCTAGGATGAAGATGGTGATCCATGAAAGGTTACATGTTCGTGAACATCTCCTGCTGAATCCATCAGCACCTAGCCGAACTTGCTTGTCCAGCCGAACCCTGGGAGTGCCAACCCAGCATCACCCGAACCCTGGCTCACGAATCATGTGGACAGGCGAACCCTCCACCCACGAACCAACAAGGTGGCGGACCTCCTCTAGGATATCACGAACCTATTTGCGGCCGCATGCATGGCCGAACCTTAGGCAACCAACATTCAGCCGAACCTATAAGTTACATGAACCCTGAACTCCTCTCGTGATGGCCGAACCTTAGATGGCACGAAACCAGCGAGCACCGAACCTTAGGCTAAAGGTTCGCCTAGCCCTCATCATGGCCGAACCCAATGTTAGGGCCAAAAGGTTCGTTGCCCTAATGCTTGTCAAACCTAAGTGGGATGGAATCATGGTGTTTTCGGACCTATGAGTGACAACCATGGTTTATAGATAAAAAAGGATAAATATACGAGTACTTAAAACCAAAGATATATGGGATAAACTTGATGTGTGTGCATGGAGATTTAGCATGAGTGCATGGGAACATATTAAAACCTATTTAAACCTAGAGTATACTTAGGATACTCATGAGATTAGAAAACTCTTTGAAAAGAGTTTCCTTTAAGATACTTTAACACTTCAACATAAATTGTTAACATTTATATAGTAAGCTTGAAACAATTGGGCATATATATTTCAATTCATGTGGACACAAAATAATGATCTAAAAGTGGGTGTTGATTTAATTATTAACATTAAACTTTAGGAAAATAATATGATGAAAAATTAACCTAGATGGTTAGTTCTCTATGTCATACTATTCCAAGAAACTTGATTGATGACCAATTTGAAATCAAATATCATTACTGGGCCTAGTTGGACCCAATGGACTTAATTAAGCCCATCACATGTTAACTATTAGTTTGAGTTAAGTTAATGATATTTTGATAAAAGATGATGGCTTATAAACTTTGTTAAAGTAAATTTAAATGATTTTCTAAATTGATGTTTAATATGAAATTAATTAAAAATATTAATCAAGACCTGTTGTGACTAATTAGGGGATAGGGGTTACAAATGGGTATGTAAAGTTAGACTAGCTAGATTAAATCATAAAAACACTTTAGTAACTTAGGACACATAGTAGCACACCGAGACCAAATCCTAGATACGACGGCTAATACGTATACTTACCGTATTCGAATTCTTTTAAAACAACTCAGGAACTGAAGAAACCTAAGCAACAACAACGAGTGCGCATTTTGTGATAGATCATTTGCACAGCAACACATGTGAGTTCATTGCCCATTTTCTAAACATTTTTGTTTTCACACGTGGGGCTGAGAAGCATGCGTAAACTGTTTTATTTAAATTGTTTACTTAAATGCTTTTATTTGTTATATGCTTTACATATATATGCTTGTTTGTACTCCTAGACTCCTGTCTAGGTAATTGCTATGCAGAATTAACTTACAAATTAATTAAATTACTCCTACGAGTAATACTTAAATTCTAAAACTCTAAACAAACCCTTAGTCCATCAAGCTCAAATTCAAGAATCTAAATTCAAAGTGGAATCAAAAGAACTAAAGTTAAAGATCAAATACAATGGAAACTAATTCAGTGAGGTGATCAGTAAATTAAAGGATCCCATTCATAAATCTATAATCATTGTGAAATCATGAAGTTCTAAAGATCAAAATCAAGAGATTCAAGGAAATCAAGAAAATCATAGTTGTGTGTGAATCATTGAAATAATGAAATCATTAAAATCTAATGAAATCATTAATGCTTGAGTCAAGGTGGATGTCAGTTGTATGGAAATCAAGACCACGTGTAACACACATAAAGTCCCGGCATAAATAGTAGACTCTTGTATTCAAGCTATATGGGCAATAACGTGAACTATCAAATCAAAATCAAAATCAAGAGAATCAAAGAGATCAAGAATCAAAGGAAATCCGTAAAGTCCCGGCATGTACAGTAGACCAGTGGGTCAAGCTGATATGGGCATCATTAAAATCCCGGCACACACAGGTAGACTTCTTGTAAGTCATGCCTGATATGGGTCACGTGTGAGAGGGTACAACTTGGACAACCACCAACAACTAAGTCTAATTGATTGAGTCAAATAAGGCCCAATCATCATGTCTTAGTTGTATTTAAATGCTTAGTTATTAGTTAATTAAACATTTAATGTTATATTTCTACAAGTGCTTTTGGGGTAATCATGAATACATGGTGACTCTAGAGATCAAAGGTAAATCTATTTGTGGAAATCAGAAATCTAAATTGAAGGTGAATGGAGTGAAATGCTTAATTATCATGAACAACAATATGTTAAGCAGTCCGGTATGTGGTGGGACGGTGGCTGGGGCTTGTCCCCTACATATGCCCTATATATAAGCATACTTGATTGGATAGCATAGGTGGTTGTTGATGAGGTTAAGGTTGTCACTTCGGGAGGATCAAGGTAAACATTTTAAGGGTAATCAAATTCTATATATAAGAATACATGGTGACTCTAGAGATCAAAGGTAAATCTATTTGTGGAAATCAGAAATCTAAATTGAAGGTGAATGGAGTGAAATGCTTAATTATCATGAACAACAATATGTTAAGCAGTCCGGTATGTGGTGGGACGGTGGCTGGGGCTTGTCCCCTACATATGCCCTATATATAAGCATACTTGATTGGATAGCATAGGTGGTTGTTGATGAGGTTAAGGTTGTCACTTCGGGAGGATCAAGGTAAACATTTTAAGGGTAATCAAATTCTATGAATCATATGTTGTGGAATCTAAGTAGTGGAATGAAATGCTTAATTATCACTAGGAACAATATATCATGTGGTTTAGTATGTGGTGGGACGGTGGCTGGGCGGGTGGTAAGTTCGACCCTACATATGCCCTATATATAAGCATACTGAACTGGATGGTATAGGTGGTTAATGGTGTGGTTAAGGTTGTCATTCAGGTTATTCAAACTCATTTTTATAAAACTATATGAACTCACCAACCATGTGTTAACTTTATTTTTGCATGACTTCTCAGGTGACGAACATGTCAACTAAAGAGTCATTTCTTTGGACTAGGTATCCGATAGTGGACCTAGCTTTTGGACCTGCATACTTTTGGACATCATTACACAATTATTTTGTATATTTTGTGCAGATACAAGATAGAAAAATATGATGTGATAGTAGATTTACATTGTTAACTTATAAACTTAACTGATGTAATTTAACTTTGTAATTCTATTTTATTTTAGTAGTTTCTTATTTATATATCATGTGCAATGTAAACAATCTGATCATTTCGATTATCACTCACGATATCGCGCCCCGGGAACCTTCCGCCCGACGGGGACTCCGATCCAACCCCACCGGCTCGGGGTGTGACAAGATCCTAATCCTATATATAATTTTTTTTAACACTAGCATGTTACAAGTTTATAAAGATGAATGATGTTGTTGTATTCGAAATAATGAATAATGATGTTGATAAATTATTCAAGCAATTTTAAAAAAAATTATGCTTTCGTGTTTGGGGTATTCACGGTTCGGTTTTTACAGTTTTTGAGTGAAACATAAACCAAACTGTTAATAACGATTTTGAGTAATGAAAACGAAAACCAAAACCAAACTGTTAAAAATAAAAACCGAACCAAGCTGAACCGTTAACCGGTTTGGTTCCGAATTGAGCATTTTAGGTTTGAGCTTTTTGACCCGTTAAACAAGAAAATCGAATCGTTTTACGAATTGAGATTGACTACTTGCATTGTGAACCCAAATCCATACACAAACACACACATATATTTTTCAAATGATGCCTAAATAAACAAACTTGTCCATCTATTTAATATGTGTGTGTATCACACACTCGAGTCCGTTTTAAATTGACTGTTTTTTAGTGAAAATCATAAACCAAACCATTCATGGTAATTTCAAACTTTTGAAACCAACATGCCAAATATTTGGAAAAAAAACAGATCATGAAATCAAACCAATTACCGGTTTGGGTGATTTCGCGGTTTTAAACCAACCTGTAAACTCCCTATTTTATATTATGACAATTTGTAATTTATGAACTTTAATTTTGTCTTAGATTTGTATGTGGTTAAGCTTTTTGTTTTTTTAATTATTGATTTTGAAAGTGACATAAATATTTTGAATTTGCATTAAACTTTATTTTGAAACCGAGCGAAACTGAAGTAAGACGAGCCCCTCGGTTTGTAAACAAGCCAAAAACAAGCATACTCATGCTCGGTACGGTACGGTTCGGCTCAGCTCGGCTAGTGAACAACCCTAGTGTAATATAATATATGTGTGTGTATATCTATATAACTTATTATATATATATATATACATGTATATATACACATATATATACATGTATGTATATATACACATATATATACATGTATGTATATATATATATATATATTATAAATCAAGTCAAGCCAATGAGACGAGCCACGAGCCGAGCGCAAGTTAAGCCAACCCTGGCTTGGGCTCGTCTCGGCTCGTTTTAATGAGCTTTTATTGAGTTGGGCTCTTTTCAAGCCGAACTTCTTTTGAGCTTTTTTCGAGATAACCATGAGCTTTTTGAACAACCCTAATGTTCGTGAACAGTTCGTGAACAAGTTCAAATCCTTAGTGAACAAACACGAACAAGATTTTTCGTTCGTTAAGTGTTCATGAACCGTTCGTGAACAAGTTAATGTTAAATAAACGAACACGAGCATGGGCTTATTCGGTTCGTTTATAGCCCTAATAAGAACATTATAAATGACATTTAACACTTTGCCAGGGATCTTATGATCTAAAACTTTGATTACCAACAAACTTTTAGTCTAGTGGTATTGCAATGAAGGAAACAAGTTGCACCTTATTAAGGTAAGGAGTTCAAACATGCGTAGAAGAAGCATTTACAGATTTATCCGGTTTCTATTTATTTGGGGAGTATGGTCTTATAATGGTCTGAGAATTAACCTTGGCTACATCGTGCGGTTTTCGGTGGCTAGCACATGGATCCTTTGAACTTCAAAAAAAATCTAAAACTGTAAATAAATGAATCAAGCTTAAAATTTTTATAGTTAAATTGAGTTTATGTATTGATTAATAGAAGAATTTTGTTTGTTAACTATTTTACCTATAGGAACGGGTCTATAGTCATTTAGGTACGGGTCTATAGTCATTCTGATGGTGAAGTGACTTTCATCTTGAAAATATAAATACTGAAAATGATTTGTAAAAACAAGGGGTGTCGAAAATCATGAACCAGCTAACCTGACCCTCACCTAAACCCGAACAAGCTTAATATAGTCGGGTTATTCAAGTCTAAAAATGTTAAAATTATTCAGGTCAACCTGATTAACTCAAACTGTTAATAGGGTTGGATTCGGGTATGATTTAAAATTAGGTGGGTTCGGGTTAACACGAATAAGGATGATTATTACTTTTTATAATTGTTGTAGAAGTAGCTAGGCGCTAGTCGGGCGGCGAGGTACTGCCTAGGGATTAATCGGGATTAATCGGCGCTAGACGGATTGGAATTTTTATATGTAATTATACAAATATATATTATATACACACATCAATATCAATAATTTAATATAATAATACTTCAAATAATTTAAAAAATAAACTTAAACATACTAAGTCAAGTATTTCAAAGTTGAGATGAATTTCGATGTTAAGTGGCTGGATTCGATGTTTCAGATACATAGAAATTTCTAAATAATTATGAAGTTGGTCCGTTTTTACCATAAAAAAGTCAAAAAAATCGAAAAAAAATAAAAAATCTTACTATGCCGCCTAGGCCCCGACTAAGCCGCCTAGCGCCTAGGCACCGCCTAGGCCAAAATCGACACAGTAAATGGCTGCCTAGGCCGATTTTTACAACAGTGCTTTTTATATATATTAATTATTAAATATAAAATCCATTTAGCTTTTCACCGAAATATTTAATTGCATTAACTACATATGACTATGCTATTAATCAAATTATATATGAAAATTGAATAATTTACACATTTTCATTGAATTATATGTTTCAAAAATAAATTATTTGAACCAATTTAAAATTGGGTCAAGATAATAACAAATGAATATTAGCTCAACTAACCCGATCTAGATAACCCGTGACTTGACTAACCCGAACCCGGTTAACCCAAACGTTATTCGGGTAGGGTTGCGGGTCGATATTTTTTAAAGAAACCCGACTAACCTGAAACCAGATTGGTTTAACCTGATTAACACTATGATAGATACGATCTATATATTTAACCCGTTATAATAATGAATTAATTTTTACATTTAATTAACTTTAAAAAAAATAAAGCTCCCAAAGTGAAAAAAAAAAAAAAGATTTGGCGGCGCTGAAGCCACTCATTTTGGAGAAGCTAAACGAATCACACAACCAATAAAAGTGCATAAAAAATAAAATAAAATAAATAATAATAAAAAAGATGAAGTTGGTGGAATGGTGGGGAAGATTTTTATTCTACAGTCATTTTCTTCGATTTCAGTTTATGGATTTTTTGAAGACTAATATCAAATTATAAAACAATACTTCGTAACAAAAGAGATTTTTAAAGGTGGTGATACTGATTTTATAAAGACATCTTTTATCGTTTCAAAAAAATAAATCAAATTGATAATTTAAACCAAGATTTTGAAGCATCAAAAACCAAAACCAAGGCTATCAACCTTTAAACACATATCTCAATTAAATTCTTCAATCATCAACCCTTTAAAAACACGTGCAAATATAGAAGAAGACGGAGGTGCAGTGGTGGTATCTTGCAAGAGATCGATGTGTAAAACTTACATTCAAACCACTGTTATTAACACATGAATTCCTTTAAAATCAAAACCTTATAAACAAAATAAAACAAATAGAAATACATTAATCAAATTGAAAGCCTCTTACTCGCGCTTTCCAACCATTAGCGGACCCAAAAACTTATTCATGCTATATAATATTTTTTTCTCTCTCTTATATTCAGGTTGAGTTAAGTTGAATCGGGTCAATTATGTTAGAATAAGACAATCAAAATAAGACAATCAAATACAATACATTTTTCTTTTGTTCCAAAGAACACTTTTTAAATCCAAGAGATTTCAAGGTATGATCTAAGTTAATTTTCCATTCACGTGGAGCTTGTCTCAGTACATATAGTGCTTCTGAAAGTTTTCATACCTTTTTTTGGTTTCCTGGTTTCACAAAACCCTCAGGTTTGAGTGACATATACTTCTTTGTTAAGTTCGCCATGTAGGAAGACAGATTTTACATCCAAATGATGTACTTCCCAAAACTATTATAGGCAACTAAAGCCAAAATTAGACGAACAGTCTCTATACATGCTACGGGAGCAAAGACTTCATCAAATTCTATCCCATGTTTTTGCATATAACCTTTTGCTACTAACCGAGCTTTGTGTTTTATAATGTTACCATTTGCATCTCGTTTAGTCTTAAATACACATTTTAGGCCAATTGCCTTTTTGACCATTCTGTAAAGTGGTTAGGTTCCACGTACGGTTTTTATTTATTAAGTGTATTTCTACTTTCATAGCATCAATCCACTTTTCATGCTTCTTTATAGTTTCTAGGTTCATCCTCAGCTAGTAGTAACTAACTTATCTCAACTACTCGTTCACCTCATTTATGCTTTCAATGGTATGAAAGCCTCTTCGAGGTGTATGATCATATTCATTAGATGAACTATCTAAAGTTGACGTATAATCAGGAGACTCTCCTGAATTAGTTACTTGAGTATTTGGTGAAGGTGTAAATGGTGATTCAGGTGCATTTTCAGTATTTATTGGTGATAGAGGATATTCACCATCCTGATCACTAATATCAGTGTCAACACCATCACTAGACGTGCACAAATCGGTTAACCGGTCCAAACCGGTTTTTAAATTAACCGAACCGGTTAACCGGTGTAAAGGGTTTACCGGTTTTTCCTAAAAACCGGTTCGGTTATTAACCGGTTTTTTTAACCTATATATCCTAACCGATGGAACTGAACCGGGTATTAACCGGACCGGTTAACCGGCCAAACCGGTTCAAAAACCGGTTTTTAAACTTTTTTTGTTGTTATCCGTTAATCCGTTTGACCGTATTGAACCGTTTTTTTCTATTATACGTTTTCAACATTAAAGTTAAATTAATAAAACCATAAAAAAAACTTAACAAAATCAAACCTAAAACTAATAATTACTAAACCCTAATAAAACCTTAAACTAATCAAACTAATATTAAACTAATAACTAATAAACCTTAAAATAATCAAAACCTTAAACTAATCATTACTAAACCCTAATAAAACTTTAAACTAATCAAACTAATATTAAACTAATAACTAATAAACCTTAAAATAATCAAAACCTTAAACTAATCATTACTAAGCCCTAATAAAATCTTAAACTAATTAAACTAATAACTAATAAACCTTAAAATAATCAAAACCTTAAACTGATAATTACTAATCCCTAATAAACCTTAAACTAATCAAACTAATATTAAACTAATAAACCCTAAACATTAGTTTATTTAATAAAACCATAAACTATTAAGATTTTATTAGGTTTTAATTAGTTTAATATTATTTTGATTAGTTTAAGGTTTATTAGGGTTTAGTAATTATGAGTTTAAGGTTTTCATTATTTTAAGGTTTATTAGTTATTAGTTTAATATTAGTTTGATTAGTTTAAAGTTTTATTAGGGTTTAGTAATGATTAGTTTAAGGTTTTGATTATTTTAAGATTTATTAGTTATTAGTTTAATATTAGTTTGATTAGTTTAAGGTTTTATTAGAGTTTAGTAATTATTAGTTTAAGGTTTTGATTAAATAAAATTAAATAAACTTTATTAAGTAAGAATTTCAAATAGATTATTTCATTAAAATAAATTAATTACACAAGCTTTTAAGTAAAAAAATAAATACAATATCGAAAATAGAAATTAGTCTTCAGATTGTAGTTCCGGGCTATTGGTCTGCATCCATTCATCCATTGCTTGTTCTTCGTCGGAAAGTGGGGATCGTTTTCTGAGCGTTTTGGATCGTTTTTTAGCGTTTAAGAAGAAAAGATGTTGTAAGATGTTGTGTGATCAAACCAAAACAATACCCATCTATTTACACTAACGTTTAGGGGCAAAATGGTCCCAAAAAATGTCTCAAACAGTCACAAACGGCTAGAAAACGGCTATATTTATATTTTACACGACCGGTTAACCGGTTAATACCCGGTTAACCGGTCCCCAACGGCTATTTTTCCCTCCAACGGCTCCAAACAACTATATTTTTAAACACAGAAACCGGTTAACCGGTTTTAACCTAGTCCTAAAAACCGGTTCTTCTTTAACTGGTTTTGTCTCCAAAACTATAAACCGGTCAGAAACCGGCGGTTTTTTCGAATTCTTCAAACCGGTGGCCAAAACCTGTCCAATAACCGGTTCGATTAGGTTAACCGGTTTTTTTGTGCACCACTAACCATCACCATGCTCAGTTTGAGTTGTATCACCACTTTGTGAATTTATAATTAAACTTTCATAAATTGAAAATTTTGTCCATTTAGGTTCATTAAGATTGAAATGTTCTAAGTATTTATTCCAATCATAAGATTCCTTTTCTATGAATTTTACATTCTGACGGATGCAAATTCGTTTTGATATTGGATCAAATAATCTATAAGCTTTTGATCCTGATTCAGTTCCTAAGTACACCATTTGTGTACTTCTATCGTCTAATTTCTTTAGATAAGGCAAGACAACTTTTGCATAAGTTATACAATCAAAAATCCTAAGATGATCAAGGATTGGTTTTCTATCGTTCAATGCTTCGTATGGAGTGCAGTATCTAATCCAACTGTAGCCTTCAAGACAACATCATTATTAACCTTATCAGCAGCAAAGTTCACAACTTTTCCATCATAACCTACAAAATTTTGGTTCTGCCTTTCTCCTTGAATTCCATCAGCATCACTCATATTTTGCTGCATTAAAATCTTCATCAAAGGACTCCATTCCATATCTTTGATAGTCTTCTTCATCAAGTTCCTTTTCTTAAATACTTGATCCTACAATGGCCTAAGTAGGACCACAAAGGTGTGGCCAATTCCTATGAAAACCTACCTTTCTTGTCACCCAAACTAAGTCATCAATTTCATTTTAATTCCTTGAATTCCCATACTGCCTTTTCACAGAAACAAACCTTTATTCATTTGTCTTGCTGGTTCCAACATCACTTTCTTTCATGCCAATTACTATGAAAACCTACCTTCCTTGTCACCCAAACTAAGTCATCAATATTCTTATTGAGGCATTGTCTAACACTACAAACAATCATCCATTAAATTTGTCGTATTTCCATATGCTATTTTTCACATAACTGATGCATACTTTTGTGAGCATCTCATTTCAATTGAAAATACAGATATGTTCTCTCTAAGTCGTTAACAATATGTTCGAATAATGGTAGGTGCATCTGGAAACGCCTCCTAAACGGTTTATCTTTATATAATGATTAATTCTCAAATAGCTCATGGCCTGCTTCTCTATCTCGATTAATTTGGATTCTTCTAACGATAGGATGGGGAATTTGAGACACGTTTTTGTATGCTATCGTCATCAATGTCTAGATAAAAAGGTCCATATCCTCGCTATCAGAAGATGATGAAGACGCGGAGGATGAAGATGACGAAGAAGACATTTTTTAAAAAAGTGTGGTTTTTGTTTATACGTTGTGGGTATTTATAGAGTAAAATATATTAATTTATTTTTTTTTAATTTAACCGTTGTCAAACGATATATTTTCATGGGTCCCAAATGATTTAATCCACCAATCACAAAAAAGGATGATAAACAAAGAGCGGGCATCATTAAAATGAAAAATTGGAAGGTGCTAGGTAGAGGTGGCAAAAAAACCGGTTTGGGTTTAATTTAGTGGGTCTGTTCCCAAACCGGTCAGAACCGCCGGTTTGGCATAGGTTCCATATTTTGGTATTAAAACCGGTTTCAACCCATTCAAACCGATTTCAACCCTTCAAACCGGTTCCTATAGGTATGGCATCCTCTTCTTTCAAACCGGTTTCCAAACTGAACCAGTTTCACCCCAAACCGGTTTAGGACTATGCTTGACCAAACCGGATCGGTTCCTAAACCGAACTGGTTGGCAAAAAAACGATTTGTGCACCACTAGTGCCAGGAGAGGAGCAGTGTTCCCTCTAACCCACCTAAATACCATGCCCCACGCCACTACCTACGGTCTAATATAATTGACAAAGCATATTAAATTAGTAAGTATAGAAATTCAAATCACATGCGAAAAAAGGCCCAAATTCTTGGCGCTCTTCGATTCTCGCTCAATACCCTTTAGACAATTGCTCTATTCCTTGTTTCTCCGGTCTCGAACGATCGATCTCACCGTCAATTTCTCCATTCTTACTGTTGGATAATTCTTGTTTTAGATAAAGAAGGAAGAAATCACGATGAAAGTTAAAGAAAGAGCTGGAAGCAAGATTTAATTATGTTATTTATAGTTTATTTTGATCCCATGATTATAGAAGTTTGTTATTCTTTTATTTAGTATAAAAGGATGTTTAGTTCTTGTTTTCATTCAAGTTCAGAGAAGATTAATAAAAGTTGAGTTTATCTCTGAACATCAATTGTTCACAACAATTGGTATCAGAGCCTTTGAAGATCTACGATTTGGGATTGGATTCTGTTCTAAGTGGGTCGTACAACCACGTTCGGAAGAATAGTTGCAGGGGCTACGGAGAAGTGGTGGTCTGTAAAAAATACCTGGACAACGTGAACAATGGCTGGAACAACATGCAACGGAGCTAGGGCGGTTCCGGCTAGGCAGAATATCGTGCATCAAAAGAAAGTTGGCGCATCCTCATTGACATGTCCCAAGTTGACAAACATGAATTACAACATGTGGACGGTCATGATGGACGCAATGCTTGATGCTCAAGGACTATGGGAAGCTATCGACCCCGTTACCGGAGAAACGACAGATGAAAAAAAGAATAACATGACTCGCGCCATCCTGTATTTGTCCCTCCCCGAAAACTTCCTCATGCAGTTAGCACGAACCATAAGCGCAAAAGATATTTGGGAAGCACCCTGAGTGAAATCTTGGGTGCAGATAGGGTGCAACAAGCTCGGTTGCAAACCTTAAAGTGTGAGTTTGATAGCCAAAAGATGAAGGATAATGAAATAGCTGAAGACTTCGTGGGTAATTTATCAAGCCTAGTTACGAAGTTCAATAGTATGGGAAAAAACTATTGAAGACTCGGCGTTGGTGAAAAAACTACTTGATGCTATGCCGCCACGGTTCATCTCTACGATCGAACAAGTGGTTGAGCTGAACTCCTTAACCTTCGAAGATTGTATGGGACGATTGAAGGCATTCGAAGAAAGAATCAAAGGCCAAGATGGTCTAGTTGAAAGGGAAAGCAAGTTAATGTTTGCAAAGACCGAGTTCAACATAAACAACAATGCGGGTCGATCACAAGGTAGAGGACACGACCTAGACAACTGAGGAAGGGACCGAGGCAGAGGACGAGGATACGGAAGAGGTAAGGGTCGTAGCCAACAAGAAGCTGAGAACCGAAACCAACATCAAAGCAGGGAAGAAAGCAACCACAGCCGAAACAACCAAAGGGGACGCAATAAAAGGGAAGTACGTTGCTACAACTGCAATAACCTTGGCCATTATGCATGGGAATGCACGAAGCAACCCGAGGCAGAAGCCAATCTGAATGATGCAAACGAAAACCACCCGGCATTGATGATGGCAACCATTGAAACAGATGGCGATAAGATCCTGCTAAATGAAGAAAAATTTCACTTGCAGTTGTATGCAAAAGACCCACAAGACGAATCCGCTTGTTACCTGGATAATGGAGCATCGAACCACATGACTGGAAAGAAAAATCACTTCACCAATATCGATAACCGCATAACAGGAATGGTGAGGTTCGAAGATGGATCCAAAGTACAAATTGAAGGAAGAGGAACAATAATGTTCGAATGCAAGACTGGGGAGCACCGTATCATAAATGATGTTTCCTTCATACCCGAGCTAAAAATTAATATCCTGAGCTTGGGGCAACTCACATAGACCGGGGCAAGATTTGGATGGAAGGAGACCGGTTATGGCTCCACGAAGAGAGTAATTGGCTGCTAATGAAGGTACCAAGAAGTGTGAACTGCCTCTACAAGATCTCACTGAAGGCTGCAAACCCGGTATGTCTACTATCCTCATGTAATGACCAAGCATGGCTTTGGCATGCCAGGCTTGGTCATATAAACTTCAAAACCATAAACAACATGAAATCACGAGGGTTGCTTCAGGGATACTTGAGGGGTATAGATTGTGATCGAGAATGTGAAGCTTGTATGTTAGGAAAACAAGCTCGAAACCCATTCCCTAAACAAGCCACAAACACTACAAGAAAATCGTTGGAACTTATCCACACTGACCTGTGTGGGCCAATCTCACCACCAACATTAAGCGGCAATCGTTAATGTTGTTGGTAGATGATTATACAAGATACATCTGGGTTTACAATTTGAAACACAAACATGATGCCTTGGGATTGTTCAACATGTTCAAATAGGAAGTCGAACTTGAGTCATCATTGAAGGTTAAGGCACTTCGAAGTGATAGAGGTGGTAAATTCCTAAGTCACCTCTTCACACAGTACTACGATGAAGCTGGGATAAAGCGATTATTCACTGTACCATACTCGCCCCAACAGAACGGTATAGTCCAAAGGAGAAATAGAACATTACTCAATAGCACAAGAAGTATGATGAAAGCTATGAGTCTACCTCAAACACTATGGGGAGAAGCAGTCAGACACTCGGTTTACATAATGAACAGAGTCCCCACTAAAGCTCTAAAGGATACAACTCCATACAAAGCACTCAAGGGAAGGAAACCAAATATTACACACCAAAGGGTATTCGGATGCTCCTGCTTCATGAAAATTCCTTCTACGCACACAAGAAAGTTAGATGACAAAACCAAGGAGGTAATATACCTTGGATCCGAGCCCGGAACGAAGGCATATCGCCTCTTCGATCAAAAACAAATAAAACTATGGGTAAGTCAAGACGTGAAATTCCAAGAAACCACAAAATTTTATTAGAATCAAACCGAACTGCATCATGATGTGGGAGCAGGAGCTAAATAGGTTGAGCTCGAAATCCAACCTAATGAAACAAAACCACACGAGAAAACTCAACATGAAACCCCTGTGGAAGGACAAACTAACCAAGAAGATGAGGTCGATTCACCCTCTACCCAAAACCATTGGTGGACGAATGAGCCCAATGAAGACATAACTGGTCTATATGTGCCAGACGAAGAACCTGTCTTGCGAAGAACAATGAGAGAAAAAAACACCAAAGCATCTAGAAGGCTACGTCCTACAAACAGAAGGGTGTCTCCTGATAAATGATGAGCCCACAAATTATGAGGAGGCCAAAGAAAGCAATAGTTGGATGAAGGCAATGCATGACGAAATGATATCAATCGAACAAAATGGAACATGGGAGCTTTCTGAATTACCGCCCTGTCACAAAGCAATAGGTTTGAAGTGGGTGTTCAAAATTAAAAGGGATGCCAAATGGGAAGCAATCAAACAAAAATCAAGATTGGTGGCTAAGGGATACGTTCTAAAAATGGAGTGGACTTCGACGAAGTGTTCGCACCGATGGCTAGAATTGAAACAATTCAGTTAATTCTGGCTCTAGCAGCGAAGAAAGGGAGGTTGGTGTTTCATATGGATGTGAAATCACCTTTCTTAAACTGAATACTAAAGGAAATTGATTGCATAAGACAACCAGACAGATTCAATGTTCCAGGAAAAGAAAAGCTCGTGTATAAACTACTTAAGGCCTTGTATGGCCTACGACAAGCACCCCGGGCGTGGAACGAAAAATTAGACAAAACATTGAAGAAGTTGGGATTCAACAGGTGCCCAAGAGAGCAAGCAATCTACAAGAGAATCGAAGACAAAGATCACTTGATAGCGGGAGTGTACGTCGATGAGCTCATAATAACCGGGTCATGCAAGAACATAATAGAAAACTTCATGACTCAAATGAAGAGTGAATTTGACATGCAAGACCTTGGATTGTTGTCCTACTACTTAGGCATCGAAGTGCTACAAAAGAACGGCGCTATCACACCAAAGCAAAGTGCCTACGCAAAGAAAATTCTCCAAAGCACATGCATGCAAGATTGTAATCCAACTCGATTTCCGATGGAGGCCCTACTGCAAGTAGATAAAGATAGCGAAGGGGAAGCAGCCGACCCAACTCAATACCGAAAAATTATTGGGAGCTTGCGCTAATTAACTCACACAAGACCGGACCTTAACTATTCGGTTGGTGTGTTAAGCCGGTTTGTAACATCAGTGCTGGAACCATAACTGGAACAGTGATCTACACAATAATTCAGGTACAATCTATGTGTGTTACATGTATATCATTATCATTTTATGTTTGACACAAAACTATTTCGAATTCAATTCAGAAACATGGTTCATAACTATGGTTCAACAGTCAGAAATTTATCTGACGACACAGAACCATCACGTGATTGTTAGTCAGGATTCTATTATATATAAACGTATGTGAGGATGTACATAACAAAACAACAACGGATTTCGTTATGTGAATGATAAACTGACGGATTATTCGTATAAGTGACGATCTGTACGAATATATCTGATCGTTTAACGTTCTGAATGATGTCTAATAATTAGAAAATCATATCGAAAAGTGTAGTTATCGTCGTGTTCGTACGGGTGACGATTCGAACGAATACGCGCGACGACTGTACGATTCGATTTAAACAAGTAAATTTAATATTTTCAGAAATTTAAAATAAACGAAAGATATTTAGTTAATTTACTAGAAATTGCCACCTAATTTCATTTAATGAATTCTATTTTTAAAACCGTAACGAAACGTTACGAAAACGAACGAAGCCGACGTGTTTACGCGAAACCAAGCGAAACCGAACGAACCCGAACCCACCGAAACGATTAAAAACCATGAAATGGCATTTAATACCATTTATCTCCTTCACCTACCATTCTCTCTCATCTCTCCCGTCTCTCTCTCTCTCTAGAATTTCTCTCTCTAAAATTCAAACCCTAGATCTCTCTATAACCAAATCAAGCCATTTTGGTGTCAAAACGACCTCAACAACGTTGTTGTAGATCTCGAAAGTACAAGCAATCTGAGCTTTGAATCATCCAAATCGAGGTAAAAACAAGTTCAAAAGTCCGATTTTAGGGTTTTCAAACCCCTTTGTTCGAACCTCAATCCTAACCGGTTCTAACCCAATCAAACCATAGGGAAACTACACGAAACCACTTTAGGATGAGTTAGGAACATGTGATACATCACGAGTTAGTCATTAAGTTCGAAAAATGGGGGCTACACTCGTCCTGGTTCGAACGGCCGAATGAGGCCCCTATTCGATCGGGGAAGCTACATTCGCATGGCTACCCTTCGGCCCAAAGCTCCTATTCGCATGAAAACTCATTCGGTCGCCCTTCTATCCGCATGAAGCCCTATTCGGTCTAGGCTCCCTTTCGCATGTAGCTACATTCGGCCGAGGTCCACCATTCGGATGGCCATGCAGTCGTGTGAAGCCCCTCATTCGGCCATCCTTCTTCGCATGACAAACATCATTCGGCCTATGCTAGCTTCATTCGAGGATAGTGACAACCGAAGAAACATGAGGAGATTAGCCATGCATGGGTTGGGTACGTGGAATGCATGCATTGGGGGGAATCTATTAGGGTTTCACGAGGGTGTTAAACGGTTTTGTAAACTATGCATGCAAAGGTTTAACACTAAAGTTTTCTAAATTTCAAAGATGTGTAAACATGGATTTGTGAATACAATTTGTGTTGAAAACACACGGGTTTTACTTAGTGAAATCATGAATAGGGTTTTTCAACACTGAAGCTTTTACTATACCATTTTGGCTTGAGGACATGAGTTTAACAAGTAAAGAGGGTTTAATTCAAATCATGGGTTACTAAAAGTAACACTATCTTTATTTATGAGATTAAAGAATTAAATGTAGAGCCCACTACATGATGAAGACTGACAAAGTCAAACATTGGAAGAGTTAAAGTCCAGAATTTTGATAGTTTTTGTTGATTTCGTGTGCATGTAGTTGGAATACACTAAGTGTTCAAGTACTCGAAGTAATTTTGTGATAGACTTCGAATACACCTAGATTAGTATAAGTAGACGTATTTTGTACTAGTTTAGGTTGGAATCCCGAGGCATTTGCTCTCTAGACGTATTGAGGCATCTGTACTCGAACTTCAGTATTTAATACAAAGATTTCATTTTTCTACTTGCTTTCTTGATTCTAGCATGGATTCCGCACTTGTTAGAGTCGATTGGTGATGATTTGTGTAATAAAGCTACGTTTTTGATCCGGTTTGAGACCTACAAGTGGTATCAGAGCCTGAGTGCTCTTTTCGTCATCAAGGTAACATCTTTTTCAAGCAAGTTTCCTACTTTATCATTCTACTCTACTCTATCAGGCTGCTGTGTAAATTTGGGACTCCAGATCTTAAGAAATATTTTTATAAAAAATTTTCTTAAGTATTTTCGAGTTCTAAATTTTCGAGTACAGTCATTTCGAGTATATTCTGAGTGTTCAAAGTAGTGTTGGAAATTTCGACTACAAAGTGATTCGAGTACAGAAGAAATTCGAGTAGAATATTTTCGAGTATAAGACTTGGGTATCATTTCGAGTACAGAGTAGACTTCGATTACTACTGGGTTCGAGAAACGGAATTATTGTTCGAGTACAATTGAGATCCCTATTTCAATTGCAGTGTTACTTCGAGTATTGTTTCACTTTGAGTAGTGTTTTGTAATCAGCTCCACTGGGACTTCGTGAACTACACTTAGAAATTTTTCACATCAGTCATGGCATTTAAGAATCTAACCAATCTGTCCAACCTACTCAACCTGGACAATGAGATCGGCACCGGAACAAAGCCACCTAGGTTCCTGTCGGGAGATAACTTCCAAGATTGGAAATTCAGATTTCAATCCTTTATCAAATACATTGATCCAAAGCTTTGGAGATCCATTGAAGAGGGGCCTTTTGTGCCCTCATATCAAAGTGAGATAAATGGTCCTCTTGTTCCTAAAGATCCGGAGTTGTACACAGACAATGACATCCTAATGATGGAAAAGGTTGAAAAGGCCTATGCATCAATTACAATGGGTCTTTCGACTGATGTAGCTCATGGTTTTAAAGAACACAATATAGCAAAGGAACTGTGGAATGCTTTGGTTGAACGATTTGAAGGCAATGAGGACATGCAAGAAAGTCGCAAGGATATGCTGAGACAAAGGTTTAACATGTTTAATCACATCAAAGGAGAGTCCCTTGAAGCACAGTTAAATAGATTCACTCATCTGATGACCGAGATGACAAGTTCTGGAATTGAAATTCCAAAGGAGAAGTAAACAAGAAGCTCCTGAACTCACTGCCTTACACTTGGAACTCTAACTGTACTACAATCAAAAGGACAAAGGATATGTACAAGACCCCCCTGAGTGAGCTGATCTCAATCATTAATTCCTATGATATGGATGATAAAACAGAGAGCACTAAATCATGCCAGCTCCATGGGCATTGCACCTGTGTCAGAAAACTCTGCTCTTCTGTCAGCTATCAATCTTCAAGCCTCAGGGATGCAACAATATTAGACTCCTTCATCTCAGTCAATCCCATTTGAGACTGCTTTCTTATCATCCGGGAAAGCTGGTTCCGTGTCCAAGATCAGTCCAGAGAGTGAAGAAAATATGCTAATGTTTAAGGGGTTTATGAACAATTATAATGCATTCATAGCTGGAGAGTTAGAACCTGCCAACCTTACTCAGGATAATCTGGAGCAGATAAATCTAGCTGATGTTGAGGAGATGGATATCTCATGGCAGATGGCAATGGCTGTGTTTCGGGCAAAGAAGTTCATCAAACGGTATGGAAGGAACAACTTTGGAAACAACCCGGGAAAGAAGCTGGGATTAGATAAGTCAAAGCTAAGGTGCTAAAACTGTGATCAACCTGGTCATTTTGCTGGAGAATGCAAGCAGCCTAAAGTAGCCAAAGAGGGTGAAAAGAAGCCCGATGAGAAAGCTGGAACTGGAACAAGCACCTCAAAGGCACTGGTTACTCAAGAATCAGATGGTTATGACTGGAGTGATAAGGTACAAGAGCTGTAGATGACTCTGAGTCATGCTTTCGGCAGAGGTGGATGAGAAGCAAAAGGAGGTAACTGAAAATCTTTGCTCTACCTCTTGCATTGATAAAGTATTTAAGTATAGGTCACACAATGAATCACTAATTAAAGAAGTAACCAAACTTAAATATTTTAACTCAGAATTTCTTAAAAATGAAGGAATTTTTAAAAGAAAACTTGAAGCTGAGGATAGGGATGTGGCAAGGCTTAAGGAACTTTTAAGCGATAAAGAGTCCAACTATCGAGATGCTAGACGCAAAATCGATGAACTCACCTTAGAGTTGGACCAACTCAAAACTCAACTTTCTAAAACCTCAGTAAAATGTGAAAAGTTTAATTATTCAAGCAAGGTTTTGGAAAACGTGGTAAACATACAATACAGGGAAAAGAAGGGTAAGGGTCTGGGTTATAATAGATGTGAACCACCTTTCAATCACAATTACTCGAGCATGCCAAAAATCAACACTTCTGTTGATGACTTGGCTTTACAATCTGATCATGCTCATGAATTTCCTACCAAATCTGTTTTACTCACTGTTGATCCTATTATGTCTGATATTTCTGATGTTTCTGGGATTTGTGCAGAAGAATTAAGTGTCACAGGTTCAGAGGAGAAGGATTTAGAAAGAAGTGCTAGGAGAAGCACAGATTGTTCAACATCTTCTAGCAAATCATATTTTGTTCCAAAAACTGATTTTGTTGGAAAATTTTATGAAATTAACATTAGGCCTAATGATATGTTGAAAAGTTTTATGATTAATTTTGGTCGAAAATGTGATTTTATTCAAAACAAGTAGAATTCCACTCCTTTGACAGAGCAGGCAGCATGAGCTCATTCCACAGTTACTAAAGAGACGGGCTCACAGTTGAATCCTGACTGTGAACCTTATATTCCAACTGGGTCCTTGGAACAAGTATCTATAAACTCGCACACTGGTAAAATTAACTGTGATATAAAGCCCTTTGACCCAATTGAATTTCATCAAAAAGTATGCTGCTACGCATGTGGTAAACCAGACCACATTGCTCGACATTGTCTGCACCGACCTACTGAGTTCTTCTATGGGAAGAATCAGAAGGTCACACCTAAGGCTAAACCAGTTAGCAAACATGTGAGGACTGTTCCATCCTCCAAGCCTAGGGTAACTTCTCAGAAAAGGACTCAGACTCCTTCCACTGCCAAAAGGGACAGGAAATCAAATCAAACTCAATCTGGTTTTCAGAAACAAAATCCAATGGTTTTTAAAACTAAACTGACTCTTTCTCAAAACCTAAGGTAAAACCAGTTGATCATGGCAGTGGAAACAAGTCAAAAATTGTTGAGAGCAAATCAGACAGACCCACAGACAAGCCCAAAATCCTACCCAAGAGCAGACCCAAACCTAAAACCAAAGTCTCTGTGGTTTCAAAAGTGCCCAAGTATGTTATGATTTGGGTACCGGTTTCTCATTAATTAAATGTGTATGATGCAGGGACGACCCAACAAGCTTAAAAATGTTTGGTGTGTTGATAGTGGTTGCTCCAGGCACATGACTGGGGATTTCTCTCAGTTACATGAGGTCACACCTTTCAATGGCGGATATGTCTCATTTGCTGGAGATAAGGGAGGAAAGATAAGTATGAAGGGCACGGTGACCAACAGAACTCTTAGTTTTGAAGACGTGTACTACGTTGAAGAGCTCAATCACAGTTTATTAAGGGTTTCTCAAATCTGTGACAAGAGTTTTTATACACACTTCACAAACAAGGAGTGTCTTATCTTGAAGCATGGTTTTGTTGTACCTGAGAAGTGGATACTGATGAGGACTCCAAGAATCAATAATGCCTATATTATCAACATGAATTCAGATTCATTCACAGAAAACACCTGCTTGTTTTCAAAGGCATCGGAGCATGATTTTTTGCTGTGGCATAGAAGACTAGGTCACGTCAATCTGAAGAATCTCAATAGACTTGCTAAGGGAGATCACGTCATTGGCCTGCCTTCTAAGGACTTCTCTACCATTGAGAAATGCATAGCATGTGCCAAAGGGAAGCAGCATAAGAGACCCCACAAGCTATTCAACTCTATATCATCGATTCTGCAACTTCTTCATATGGATCTCTTTGGACCGATTAATGTTATGAGTATCGGAAAGAAATCATATTGTCTGGTGGTGACAGATGATTATTCCAGATTTACTTGGGTGTTCTTTCTGACCAAGAAAGATGAAACACCAAAGATTCTGAAGAAGTTTATCATCTTGATTGAAAGCCAGAAGAACTTGAAGGTTAAGGTGATCAAAACCGACAATGGCACAGAATTTAGAAATCAGACTCTCATTGATTTTTGCGATGGGAAGGGGATAGCCCGGCAGTACAGTGCAGCTCGTACTCCTCAACAAAATGGAGTTGCGGAGAGAAGAAACAGAACACTCATTGAAGCTACACGAACCATGTTGTCTGAATCTAAACTTTCGATTTTCTTCTGGGCCGAGGCTGTTAACACAGCTTGTTATGTTCAAAATAGAGCATTTCTGAACAAACGCCATCAGAAGACTCCCTATGAAATATTCTTCAATCAGAAGCCAAAAGTTGGTCATTTCAAATCATTTGGTTGTCTGTGCACTCTCCTCCATACTGAGCCGAATCACAAGTTTGATAACAAGGCTGATGAGTGTTACTTCGTGGGATATTCATCTGAAAAGGCCGCATATTGAGTATACAACAAGAAGACTAGGATGATCATGGAATCAAATTATATCGATTGGTAAGAGATGAACTCTACATACGCTAGTTCTGGTCCAAACTGGCTATTTGAGTATGATTATACTTTTAGGCCCTTCGACACTACATCCGAGAGCGCAGGATCATCTGAGCAAACCAATGATTTCTACAAAGGTGATGATATAAACTATAGGGTTGACTATGTTCCATGTGATCCCAAGCTTCTATCGGTTGACCCTCCAGGCATGTACAATCATGCTCCTCCAAATCAGCCATCCCCGATACATGAAGTTCTCCCATCAGATCCAGAAACTTCTCAGTCTGTTCAGCCACTTCCAGAAACAGATCAAGTTTCATCTTCCTCCCACCAAACTTTTGATAATCCACTATTCTTAGACAATATTCCTGATGAACATTGCGTGGATTATGGAGCCGAAGCAAGTGAGACTGCTCTAGTTGACAACATCTCTTTCTTCAGTGAAGATCAAGTGAACAACATTAGCAATTTGCTAGACAATCTAGCCGTGGAAGAAGTGCCGAAACTCAGTATCAACAAGAATCATCCAGTTGAAAATATTATTGGACCTCTCTCGGAAGGCGTTCTCACTCGGAGCCGATCTATTCCAGCTCAGAACCTCTTGCCTGAAGAGACAATCACCAGAAGTCAATCAGGTCCGATTAATTCTTGTTTGTATTCCTGTTTCATTTCACAGGTCGAGCCCAAGAATTTCAAGATGTCTCTCAAAGAGTCTAGCTGGGTCGAGGAAATGCAGGAAGAGCTGATGCAGTGTCAGAAACTCAAGGTGTGGAATCTGGTTCCTCTACCCAAAGGAAAGCTACCTATAGGAACCAGACGGGTTTTCAGAAACAAAAGAGATGACTCAGGAGTTATTATCAGAAACAAGCCGCGGTTGGTAGTTCAGGGCTTCTACCAACAGGAGGGGATAGATTATGAGGAAGTCTTTGCACCAGTCGCAAGACTTGAAGCCATACGGATCTTCTTGGCCTATGCTTCATACATGAACTTCACGGTGTATCAGATGGATGTGAAGACAACTTTCTTGTATGGGAAGGTCAAGGTAGAAATTTATGTGTGCAACCCCCAGGTTTTGATGATTTACAGTATCCAGACCATGTCTACAAGTTAGACAAAGCTCTTTACGGTCTTCATCAAGCACCGCGAGCATGGTATGCTACACTTACTGATCACTTACTTGCAAATGGATATACCCGTGGAGCCATCGATCAGACTTTGTTCGTTCGCAAGGATAAGGATGACTTAATTCTCGTCCAAATCTACGTAGATGACATCATATTTGGTTCCACAAGCTCGGCGCTGTGCAAGGAATTTGAAGGGGTAATGAAGAAGAAGTTTGAGATGAGTGCGATGGGAGAAATGACCATCTTTCTGGGTCTTCAGGTGAAACAAAATCCAAAGGGTGTGTTGATTCATCAAGGGAAGTATGTTACATATATTTTGACCAAGTTCAAAATGATGGAATCAAAGCCAGCATCCACTCCTATGGCTGCTTGTCTTGTCTTAACTTCGGATTTGGATGGTGAAGATGTTGATCAACACCTCTATCGCTCGATGATTGGTTCCCTGATGTATCTGACTGCTAATCGTCTAGACGTTATGTTTTCTGTTTGTCAGTGTGCCAGATAACAGGCGAATCCGAAGGCATCTCACCTTATAGCTGTCAAGAGAATCTTTCGGTATCTTGTCGGGAAGCCTCGTCTCGGTCTTTGGTACCCAAAGAACTCTGAGTTTCATTTATTTGCATACTCAGACAGTGACTTTGGTGGATTTAACTTGGACAGGAAGTCAACCACTGGTGGGTGTCAATATTTGGGAGATCGTCTTGTCTCATGGCAATGCAAGAAACAGACAACCGTATCTACTTCTACTGCTGAGGCCGAGTACGTTGCTGCCTCTAGTTGCTGTTCTCAGGTTATATGGATACAGCAGCAACTCCTCGATTACAGTTTGAATTTTCTTGACTTTCCTACTTATTGTGACAATGAAGCCGCCCTTCAGATCGTCAAGAATCCGGTACAACACTCCAAAACTAAACATATTGACATCCGGATTCACTTCATCCGTGACTGTTTCGAACGGATCTTGAAATAGTCCATAGAGATGACAATCTGGCGGATCTTTTCACAAAGCCGTTCGATACATCACGCTTTCATCACTTGCTTGCCTCTCTCAAACTAATAAGCTTTGACTGAAAGCAATTTTTGTAAATACGTTAAAATTTGTGTTTTGTTTTATTTTATTTTTAGATCACAAATTTAGGGGGAGAATATTTACAAAAACAACAACAAGATTTTCGGTCTTTGAGTCAAAATTACAAAAACAACAAAAATATTTTAGTTTTTGAGTCAGTCTAAGATGATCTACAAGTTTAGGGGGAGTAAAACTTTGAAAAGAAACAAAAAGACTTTTGTTGTTTAAAATTTAAGAAAATTAGAAAAATACAAAAAGATTTTTGTTTTAGTCCGATAAGTTTAGCTGTTCAATTGGGAAGTGAAATAATTCCTGAGGATCAAAATTTCACCATCTTAATTACATTTCTAAAGAAAAACAACTTTGAATAATCTATCGTTCACTAAGAAGATTAAAACAAGTTTTCCAAATGAAAGAATCGGATATGATCAATTAAAATAAAAATATATAAATAAGTGTGAAGTTGTGATCAGTAGATAACTAGAAATGTGTGACAACTATTTGACTTTTTTTTAAGTCCTTGAGTCGAAACAAGATTGTGTTTAAATAAACTTGAAATCTTTTTTGAAAAACTCGGGTATTTCCTATGTTTTGTGTAAACAAAGAGCGGGAAATATCTACTGAAGCATCCTCTGTTTTGCGTAAGCAAAGACCTAGATGTGTGACGTTAAGGCCAATGTGTCTGCAGATCAATAAATAAAAGATGCCAATGAGCACAATATGATAGAACTCCTCCTTGTTCTTGATTCTAATCTAATAGATCTGTTCTTTTCTCCTCTCATCTATAACTCTGTCGAAACGTTTTAAGTTCATTAAAACACAATCAAAGTTTGAATCAATAGACTTGTCAAAATTGATAGGTTGCATATTAATCTAATCTTACTGTCACACATTTCCCAAAAGATATTCTTAGAAAAACCTTGATCATATGTCTTATTTCTAAGTTATGGATTAACGAGTGAAAATCATTTGTTTAAAAGTTGCGTTTCGTTAAGAAATTACTTAAGTCGGTAAGATTTTGACAACAGATTTGATCCCACAAAATTGACCCGACTCGACTTTGAACTCGTTCAAATTTCTAAGTTTATTTTATTTTACTTTACTTTATTTTATTTTATTTTATTTTATTTTCAGAAAGTTAGAACTTTTCAAAATAAAATATGTGTGCTTGAAATCGAGGACACGAAAGGTGTGTACTCGAAATAACGGCTATATATTGCCCAGCTGATAATAATTTCGAGTACCAGTTCTTACCCAGTTCTTCGAGTACGCAGTTTTGTCTTCACAAGGCGATCTCAATTTCTAGACCCGATTTCAAAAATTCCGATCCGACAATCTTGTAGATCACCTATAGGCGACCCTAGGTATTAATTTTCATCAAGTTTTGACCATGAATTTGAGAGATACAGGTCAAAATAGATTTCGAATACACAAATTTCGTCTACAGAGAGTTTCTGAGTAAATTGACCTCGAAAGACTAAAATTGAAAGACGATTCTCAGATATGTCGATCACCTATTGATTCCGAGTATTTCGAATTAAATTAGAAGTTCTAAGGAGCAAAATTGATAAACTTTTGAAGGATTCTTGTGTTCTCGAAATTGACATTTTGAATACAGGATAAATTTCGAATACACCTGCTGTTTTGACCAATTTCTAATACAGGCTAGTTTTGTGTACAGCCTATACTTCGTGTATGACCATTTTCGAATACAACTGTTGTTTCGAATAAGCCTCTTACTTCGAATACACTTGTTATTTCGAGAACACACAAACTTTCGTAAACTCCTTTTGACTTAGAACATTTTCGGTGTTACGATCTTGGACTAACTTAATCTGTTTTTATTTTCATATGGATGATCTACGCTTCGTACCCGATCATAACATGACAGCATTCCTTGGGGATCCGCCAGAGAAACAGTCAGAGTTCAAGAGTACGGTTGCTGGATTGATCTTGTCACCGGTCAACTATGCCATCATGGAACATCCGTCCATCGTGACTGATTTATTAGAGGTTTCTGGAGCACAGTGGAAGAACATACAGATGCAAATGGGACAATTAATATTATTGGAAATGTTCAGGGTCAACCTATTGTTATCACAGAGCAGGTTCTCCGAGAATGTCTGCAATTTGGAGACAAGGCTTCTAACCCAGTGGAGCTAGATCAAGAACTGGTGAACAGGTTCGTATATCAGATGGGACACGAAGGTGCCTATCCTCTGACTGAGAGGAAACTACTTCATCCTTATTGGAGATACTTGGCACATGTTGTCACTTAGTGCCTCTCCGGAAGGAAAGGAGGTTATGACGTTCTCAACCAGACTCTCAGTTCATGTCTGGTAGCCTTAGCACTTGGAGTTGATTTCAACTTCTCAAAGATGATCTTCCTTGATATGCACGCTAACATCAAAGGAAGAAGAAAGGAAAGGTTTCTAGCATTCCCTCGGTTCCTACTGGTCATCATCAACAAAAAACATCCATCTCTGACTCCCACGCTTGGCACTCTAGAGATCAAGAGAATGTGAGACGACATCTTTGGGTACATGAAGATGAATAAGCGGGGGAAGAAGCAGTACATTGCGGAGAGACCACTGATCAAATTTGGACGCTTCGTGGGAGAAGAGAATATTGTAGAGGGTCAAGGTACTCCTATTGCATTCGTTGTTGAGGAGCATGACATTCCTGTCACCTATATGGGCACACAGACCGGTACGACTGCCGAGGAACATATAACTAAGTTGTCCTCCTCATCTAGTGATGATTTTGTTGCTGAAAAGCCTCCTCCAACTAGAGAAGAAATAGAGGAAGCACAGGATATTGATTACACTCCCACTCCCGAGTTGTCACCAAAAAGAAAGAGATTGAAGATGATGTCTAAACGTACTAGGGATCCGAGACTGCAGAAGATGTTCTCAGATTTATCATTCTCTTCAGCTGCATCGATTCTACCACCTCCACCATTGCAAACCGATTCACAACCCAAACCACCCTCTCAACCCAAACCGCCTTCACAACCTAACCCACCTTCACAACCTAAGCCAACATCACAACCAAAACCTCCTTTAAAACCAAAACCTCAAAAACCACCTACTAAACCAGATAAACCCAATCTTGTCATCAAGATTCCTGCTCGTTCCCCACTGTCACCTTCTACTACTTCCATTCCTCACACTGAGACTCCATCATCACCACCTCATTCACATGGTGACAAGGGAAAATCTCCCTTGCACGCAGAGTCACCATATGAGCCGGAAAGGCTGCTGTCAATCTCGAAAGTTTACAAGATAGAGTTTTCTTACTTGAGAAGGAATCCGCAGATAAGGATGAGACCATCCGGAGGATGCAAGAGGGAATGCTCAAAATTTGTGACAAACTGGATGAGTTTCAAGGGCAAATCAAGGCACACAGGAAATTCATCAGATTTCTGTCTATATAAAACTATGAGATGCACAAGGAGATCAACAAACTGAAAGAATCAAGGTCCCAGTGTCCGATGATGAGAACGAGGATGAAGACATGGAAGAGGATAGCAGTAACGATAACGATGATGATGATGTTGGTGACATGAAAGAAAAGGATTCCTCAGACAAGAAGGATCAAGGGCCTCCAGATGATGAAAATCAAGGAGGAGACACAGGAAATCCATCTTCATCAGACAAGCTCACGATCAACTACGATGATCTCTTTGGAGATATTCCTGATGATATTCATTTTGGAGATTGTGTTCAAGCAGATGAAGCCGCAAGAGCCAGTTTTGATGGTTTGTTCGATGATTTACCAGAAGATTTTAACTTTGAAGGGCTTGGTGGAGAGCTAGATGAAGCTGGACTTGGAAATTTGTTTCCAAATGAAGACGTTAATCAAAAGGAAGAACCAGAAAATGTCATTATCGCCGATGTGGCCAAAGACCCATATGTGGATTACTTGTATGCTCACAAGTATATCGGTTCAGATGGCAATGAAATTCCTCCTCTGGGAACCGTTATTAACATCTGGTTTGATAAGCAGAAGGACTGGACCCTGGCGCCTCAGGAAGTCAGAGCAACTTGGCAAGAGGAGACGAATGTTGAGCATCCAGAGCACACTTTATATCCGATGATCGAAATCTATTTGCTGTTCGCAACGACAGATCAGAGGTATGCTGCTGGATGTACGATAAGGAGAGAAATATATATCTGGTCAAGCGGAGAAATGGCAAGGTTGAGTTCTACAAGAAGCCGCGAGACTTCTACACAATGCAAAGTTTGACATCAGAAGTATCAACAATGCGATGTTTTTCAATCCATCCAAGGACTCTCAGGCCAGTTTGTTTGCCAAGTTTATCAAGGATCAATGCGAAAAGGATTTTCCTGTGATGAAGACGGCCAAGGGAAGACGCTTCGTTTCAAAGTGCATTATAGATCATGTGACGAAAGAGCCTTGGATTTACTACAGGTATCCTCCACCACTCGTTGAGATCGTTGTCCCAGTTTCCCCGAGAGTCCCTGACAACTCATTGTCTAACTTTTTATCTTGGTATTTTGATGAGCGTAACCTTGCAACAAACATTCTCAGGAACTAGGATGACATCAAAGATATTGATATGATTCTTGATCCGATGAATCTTTTGAAGTACGGGAAAGAGGACATGATGAAGCTTCACAGCTGTCTAATCAGAGTCTACCATGGATCTGACGAAGAGGCCAAGTCGTTTACACGCACTGTTGCATATGCTATTGAGTTGAAGTTGTATGCAGGAGCTGGCCCACATTCTGTGACTCTTCCTATTGGATGACTTCGCCAGTCTAGGGGGAGTTTGTAGAGCCCACTACACGATGAAGACTGACAAAGTCAAACATTGGAAGAGTTAAAGTCCAGAATTTTGATAGTTTTTGTTGATTTCGTGTACATGTAGTTCGAATACACTAAGTGTTCGAGTACTCGAAGTAATTTTGTGATAGACTTCGAGTACACCTGATTAGTATAAATAGACGTATTTTGTACTAGTTTAGGTTGGAATCCCGAGGCATTTGCTCTCTAGACGTATTGAGGCATCTGTACTCGAACTTCAGTATTTAATACAAAGATTTCATTTTTCTACTTGCTTTCTTGATTCTAGCATGGATTCCGCACTTGTTAGAGTCGATTGGTGATGATTTGTGTAATAAAGCTACGTTCTTGATCTGGTTTGAGACCTACAAGTGGTATTTGAGCTTGAGTGCTCTTTTCGTCATCAAGGTAACATCTTTTTCAAGCAAGTTTCCTACTTTATTATTCTACTCTACTCTATCAGGATGCTGTGTAAATTTGGGACTCCAGATCTTAAGAAATATTTTTATAAAAAATTTTCTTAAGTATTTTTGAGTTCTAAATTTTCGAGTACAGTCATTTCGAGTATAGTCTGAGTGTTCAAAGTAGTGATGGAAATTTTGACTACAAAGTGATTCGAGTACAGAAGAAATTCGAGTAGAATATTTTCGAGTATAAGACTTGGGTATCATTTCGAGTACAGAGTAGACTTCTATTACTACTGGGTTTGAGAAACAGAATTATTGTTCGAGTACAATTGAGATCCCTATTTCGATTGCAGCGTTACTTTGAGTATTGTTTCACTTCGAGTAGTGTCTTGTAATCAGCTCCCTATTTCTACTTGCTTTCTTGATTCTAGCATGGATTCCACACTTGTTAGTGTTGATTGATGATGATTTGTGTAATAAAGTTACGTTCTTGATCCGGTTTGAGACCTACATTAAATAAAAACAAGCTGATGGTTAATCAAGAATCAAGGAAACAATCTAAGTATCTAAGTGTTAATCACATTAATAACACTCAATACTTAGAAATTCCACACAAACGTATAACTAAGTTAGATCGTTCAATTGAACTTTCTAAGCAAGTTATACACAAGAGTCGATTAACTTGAGTCTAACAATTTAACTTATAATTTTCTTAAATTGACTTGTGTTTTAATAAAAGGGAAATGACTTGTAAGATTCTTAATTAAAATGATTTAAAATAAATTAAACTGTAATTATTAATGATGATTTAATTCAAAAGACCATGAATGTAATGAACTAGACCTTATGTAATTAAGGTTTAGTTGTGACATCGACGGAGAAAAGTGATAATCAGGGTAGACTAGTTAGAGATACATAGAGACACACTAGTGACATAGGACACATAGTTGCACACCGAGACCAAAACCCTAGATCTATCTATTATAAATACTTATAGTATTCGAATCATCTTAAAACAACTCAGGTACTAAAGATACTTAATCTACAAGTAACGAGCGCGCATATCTGTTGTGAATCATTACATGGCAACACAGGTGAGTTCATTGCCCCTTTTCTAAACATTTTTGTTTTACAAACGCGGGACTAAGAAGCATGCGTAAATTATTTTCTTAAAATATGTTTTACGTAAATGCTTTTACTTCTTTTATGTTTTATATACATAACTGTATACTAGACTCCTGTCTAGGTAAACTATTTAAAGGTTCATTAAATGAATTAATTACTCTTTATGAGTAAGACAATGATTTTAAAGGCCAAGAATTATTTATCAAAGCTCTAATTCAAAGAGTCTAAATTCCGTGTGTGTGTTCAAGAAAACTAATAATCTAGTTCAAAGAGCCTAAATTCAGTGTTTTGTTCAAGGAAGTCTAAGGATCAAAATCAAAGAAATCATATCCGTGTGTGAATCAAAGAACTAATGAAATCAATAACAAACGAACAATTCAAGGTGGATGTCAGTTGTATGCAGATCAAGACCACGTGTTAACACACGGAAAGTCCCGGCATAAATAGTAGACTATTATAGTCACGCTATATGGGCATAAATCAAACAATCAAACGAATTCAAGAGAACAAAGGTGAACAAAGATCAAAGGATATCCTAAAGTCCCGACATGTACAGTAGACTTGAAGGTCCAGCTGATATGGGCTCATCATGAAAGTCCCGACACATACAGGTAGACTCGTTTGGGTCAAGCCTGATATGGGCCACGTGTGAGACGATACAAGCTGGATACCACCAACAACTAAGACTAATTGATTGAGTCAAATAAGGCCCAATCATCATGTCTTAGTTGTATTAAATGTTTATTTATTCATTTAATTAAGCATTTAATATCATGTCTCTACAAATACTATGGTTGATCATGAATGCGTGATGAACTCAAGAAATCGGTAGAATTTCAATTTGTGGAACTCAAAATCTAATACGTCGATGGTGTGGAATGAAACTCTTAATTATCATTAACAAAAATATGTTATGCGGTTAGGTATGTGGTGGGACGGTGGCTGGGCTGGCGGTAAGCTTGACCCTACGTATGCCCTATATATAAGCATACTTGATTGGATAACATAGGTGGTTGTTGATGAGGTTAAGGTTGTCATTTCGGGTGATCAATGTAAACTGATTTTCAGGTTATTCAAACGTTGTGAATCAAAGGTACGGGATGAAACGCTTAATTATCACCAGGAACAATATATCATGTGGATTGGTATGTGGTGGGACGGTGGCTGGGCTGGCGGTAAGCTTGGCCCTACATAAGCCCTATATATAAGCATACTAAACTAGATGGTATAGGTGGTTAATGGTGTGACACCCCGTAAATACCAGGTCAGCACTAGCTTTATTTTAATAATAATTGATATTATTATTTCATACGTGGCACTAGAATAAATACTATTTAGTGTGACACGTGGCACAACAGGCCGAACGCACTGATGATTCAAGAAATTATCGCAAAACACAACGCACGTGTCTTGAATAACGAACGTTGGTGAAACCACAGTACACTTTCACTGCATTTAGGTTCTAGGGAACCCAAGATATTGGGAACAATGTCTAAATGTCGAGAAACGATGATCGTAATCGAGAAATACGCGAAAATCCGTTCCTAACAACAAAATTAGGCTTATTGGGCTTCTCTGGGACCCATCGCGGTACGCGATGGCCCAACAGGAGGCCCTATAGCGGTACGCGACAGGCGTCGCGGGGGTTTGAATCCCGAATTTCTTCGCGTATCGCGAAGCCTCTGTTTGGCCTCTCGTCGCGGTACGCGACGGGTGTCAGTCGACAAAATCTTATAAAAATCAAGACAAATCATGCCCATACTACCATCTTCATCATTTCTTTTTCTCCCACACGCAAACTCTCGGCCATCTCTCTCTGGAACTACTGATTTGACCCCAAGGAAGCCATTGGAGACCACTTGGAATACTTGAAGGTTTGAAGCTTGGCAATCACCCTTGGAGCTTGGAATCACCATCAATCACTTGAACCTGCATCATTTGAAGTTCCAGGAGCGTTGGAGGCTCTTCTTAACATCATCTCAGTGATCTTGAAGCTTGGGAAGGTAGCCACATACTCCTTGTAGCCTAAAATCACACACAAACACACAAGCAATGGGTAAAACCCACATGCAAGCATCTATAATGCACACACACGAAATTTCGATCTGGGTTTGTTGATATCTATGAGTTTTATGATGATCTATGATGGTTAGATGAAGATTTATGACGATCCATGATGATGTGTTTGTATGGAATGTGAGTTTTGGTCATGAAATGATGAAATCTTGACATGCATGTATGATCTAAGGCATTTTAGATGATCTTGAAGGATGTTATATGATTTTAGATGTTAGTGGTGATGATCTACATGGTTGGATGTTGTTAATATGGTTAAAACTATGATTTTTGATGAACTTTCTATTAATAGTAACTTTTTAGTTA
Source organism: Mikania micrantha (assembly GCA_009363875.1). Taxonomy (NCBI): domain Eukaryota; kingdom Viridiplantae; phylum Streptophyta; class Magnoliopsida; order Asterales; family Asteraceae; genus Mikania; species Mikania micrantha. The sequence goes on from CM018696.1 coordinate 40,373,573, forward strand.
GGAAATGGCGTAATGGATAGTATTGTGAACATGCATGTATATAGATTTGCTATTAGAACGATTTTAGAGTGATATTGATGCTTAGAATGTGATTTTGAAGTTGATTTTAGTCATATCTAGCCAAGTTACTATATTTAGTAACTTTTTGGGCCTAAATATTGATAAATGGTGATTTTGACTATATGAGCATGATTAGATAATGTTAAAAGGCATAATATGATGTTATGTGTTATAAAAAAATGGTCTAGGGCTGATTCAAATGGTTAATTGTATGATAATAGTCATAGTTACTATTTATAGTAACTTTTATAGTCAGAATGTTGATAGATAGTGATTGGATCTAGACCAACATGTTTAAATGATGTTACGTGCTCTATTATGATGACTTATTACATGAAAATGGATTAGAATGATTTAGGACAATCGTTTGTATGAAAAATGCCATAGTTACTATTTATAGTAACTTTATTTTTCAAACTATCAATTTAGAGGCAATGTATACGAATTGAGCATGCTAAGTGGTTTACTATGCTATAACATGATGATAGTATGTTGAGTAAGATGGTTTCCGATAGCGCGAATGCCATAAGTGGAAACTTTCCATTTTAGGAAACTTTTATGTGCTAACATGAGATAAATGACTTATGTGATATCGTATGATGATGTGTTATGTGTTAACATGATCACGTAGGACTAATGAGCATGCTAGAACTTTAAAACCATTACGCTTTGTGAACTTTCCATAAATGGAAACTTACTATAAATAGTAAGTTGTCCATAGACGTGACTTGCGCATTTTGCACACGACAAGCACTTACACGAATGTTTCACGATTTACAACCAACACACGGTTCACAAACGGGTCGTTAGGTCAAACACGGTCAACGCGACCAACACGGTCAACAACGGTCACGCGACCCACATAACAACCAGGAGTTGTTTAGACACGAATACGGTCCTGTGAGACCAACACAAATATGATCACAAACTTATAATACCTATGTGATATAGGTAATTACTAGCCGGCGAGCTACACTGTTCTCGTAAGAACACACGCTACTCAAACTCAGGTGAGTTTACGGCCCCACTTTTACTCTTTAACTGTTTTGCTACACTATTGGGGTGAGAATACAATGCAACTGTTTTAGATATATGACTGGTATGTTGTGAAAACCATTTTCGTGTGCAACTACTATCGCCACAAGTCCTCATAAATCTTACCGTTAATTGTGAAACAAACGAGTCGTTATTACTTAGTACTATTGGGTTTGACTAGCCCCACTCGGCAACAATGTTGACTGGATGTCATAACGAGTGTAATATCGATGTTGATTTGGGTTCCGCGATAACCCAAGGAGGCAAAAGGAAACAGTCGAGTTCGGTAAAGATAAGCTGACACACCACGGATCGTAGTATCCAACAAACAACTTAACATACCCAGTATATATCTGTTTTACTGCTTTCAAATACTTAAACCTGTGAACTCACCAACTTTATGTTGACACATTCTCGCATGTATTCTCAGGTAACTAAACGCATGACGCTAGGATGCACATGGAGTAGGACCAAGGAAGAGTCTTACATGCATTCTAGGCTTTCATTCTAGATATCTTATGATGTTGTACTTTTATAAAATGTGGTGTCTAAAACAACTTGTTTCCGCTGCTAAACTATCAAACTATTTCCGCTGCTTAACTAATGGAACTTGAATTTATTTTCAAAACTTTGTAAATGTGCAACTCATATAGAGTCGTTCTATATGACCATGAGCTGTGATCCTGGCCACGTCACATCCACATGGGCTAACACCACGAGTGGGAATTTGGGGGTGTGACAGACTGGTATCAGAGCCTTGGTTATAGAGAACTAGGTTTGCATATAGTGAACTTAGACTATAGCCACTGCTCTACATTAGACACTACACTAGTATCACACAACACATTATGTGCTTAACTTAACAATATGCTTTGTGACTTGATTTGACTCTTACGAACATGCCTCTGGCACCATTAGTGGACGTCAACACTCAACTACACATGCAACCTGTGCAAAGGGGATTAGCGAGAAGGCGAACATAAGACCAAAGGGAACTCTTCTATGCTCGGACGAAAACTCCTCTAGCACAATCTGACACGAATCGAACGCCTTTTCCCCAACCACATTCTTAAGTATAAACCCAGTCAAATGACGCATGTCTACGGACTATAACCTTAGTATCGACACCCAGGAGGCAAACTTCGAACCCTAATCGATTTAGTATCTTGAGATTGGATGAACTAGGATGACTGTGTAAGATAAATTGACGATTATGGTGGCCAACGTAATCGTGAATCTATACGTACATACGAATTCTGGCAAGTTCAAAGGATAAGCTACCACCTACTAGGGAAACTGAGTGGTACACCGCTGTTAGTGGAGAATCGAACTCCACTATTTCCACCAAATAGTTTAGTTTTCTATTGTATTTAGTATTGTTAGAACCTATCGGAGCAAGATATGCTCATACAAATCAAACTGGTAGCAGTAACTTCATAAAACTTATGATAGTGATTTTGAAGGAAATTACTAGTGAAATGATATCTTAAACTCATTCTTTCTATATATGCTAACACGCATCAAGCTCTAACAGTAAGTGATGCAATATCTCTTGTATATAGATACTAGCAAATGACTGGTCAAGGAACGGATGTACGTACAAACAATCAATCAATCAATTATGCAGCTATCGAGGCCATGGTAGAACAACTTGTTAACAAAGCCATTGCGGATTACGAGGCTGCACGCCTAAACAGTGAAACAAGCAATGGGACTCACAACGACAACAACTCAAAAGGATGCTCATTCGAAACTTTCCTTAGTTGCCATCCTCAAACATTCAAGGGATCAGAAGGAGCAGAGGGGCTGTTCCGATGGATTAAGAGGGCCGAGTCGGTCTTCTGCATGTGCGAGTGTTCTGAGGAGGACAAAGTGAAATTCGCTACCGGGACTCTGGAGGGACAAGCCCTCACTTGGTGGAATTCATATATCCAGAAATTGAGCCTGGAAACTGCTAACTCAATTCCCTGGGAAAATTTCGTCAATATGTTGGAAGAAGAATACTGTCCACAGAACGAAATCAAGAAACTGGAAGGGTTCTGGAATCACAAAATGGAAGGATCTGAAATCGAACAGTACACCACTCGATTTCACGAATGGTGTAAACAATGCCCAGAAATGGTGACCCCGGAATACAAAAAGATCGAGCCGTACGTTAGTGGATTACCTGAACAGATCCAAAGCTTGGTTATCACGATAGACCCCACCCTCATACAAACCACTATTTGCTTGGCTCATCACCTGACTGACCAAGCGGTAGCACAGGGTAAGTTACCCAAGAGGGGTGAACACCTGCAGTCCCAAAATCGCAAACGCAAGTGGAAGTCTAACCAAACCCACTCTTCCCAACAATTGCAATTCCATAACCAGTCAGCAACAACTAGCAAATCTATCGCTACACAATCCAACACTAAGGACAAGAATGTCTACAAGGGGAAATACCCTAAGTGTAACCGATGCCCATATCATCACTATGGGCAGTGTGAACGCTATCGATGTCGGAGATGCGGAAAACACGGTCACATGGCCAAGGAGTGTAGAAGCAAGCCCATTAACAACAATAATAACTGGAACATCATAAAAGGATGCTATGAGTGTAGGAAGCCTAAGCACAGGCATAGGAACTGCCCACAACTGAAGAAGGCAGAAGGAGGCACGCTAAAAGGTCGAGCATTCGAGACTGACTCGGAAAAAGCTAAAGATGATCCTAACATCATAACCGGTACGTCCTTTTAAATAATGTCTATGCTAGTATGTTATTTAATACCAGTGCCGATAGGAGCTCTGTGTCTAGTGAGTTGATAAACTGCTTAGCATTACTCCGACACCACTAGACTATAAGTACACCGTAGAGTTAATCAACGGCAAACTGATTAAGACGCAGTATATTCTCAAAGGATGCGCCTTGGTATTGGAGAGTCACGAGCTCAAAATCGACTTAACGCCAGTGACTCTCGGGAGCTTCGATGAGATCATTAGAATGGACTGACCATCTGCAAACCAAGCCGAGATTGTATGCAACGAGAAGATCGTACGAGTGACGTTGTCGAGCGGGAAACAGATATGGATTCAGGGGAAAACGACGGGGAGTACCTCTGAAACATCATATCATGCACGAATGCAACCAAGTATATTCAGAAAGGATACACTGCAACACTAGCTCTCATCACGGGACAATCGAAGAGAGAAGGAAGGATAGAAGATATCGAAGATGCTCAAAAAAAAAAAAAAATTTCCCAAAGTGTTTCCCGAGGATCTACATCCACTACCACCCAAGCGATAAGTCGAATTTCGGGTAGACCGCACACCACGAGCCGCACAAATTGTCAGAGCGCCACACTGATTGGACCAACTAAGATACAAGAACCGTTTAATCAACTGTAAGAGTTATTAGACAAAAGATTCATCAGACCAAGCTTATCAACATGAGGAGCACCAACCCTATCTGTAAGGAAGAAAGACGGGTCTTACCGAATGCGTATCAACTACCGGGAGTCAAATAAGGTGACGATCAAGAATCGATACCCGTTACCACAAATAGACGAACTGTTTGACCGATTTCAAGGGTCAAGCGACTATTCGAAGATCGATTTGAGATCGGGTTACCACTAACTGAGGATACAGGAAAACGATATTCCTAAGACTGCCTTCAGAACTCGATACGAACACTACGAATTCTTGGTTATGCCCTTTGGACTAACCAACGCACCAGCCGTATTCATGAACCTCATGCATAGAGTGTGAAAACCTTACCTCGACAAATTCGTGATAGTTTTCATTAATGACGTTCTGGTTTACTCGAAGAATCAGGAAGAACATGCTGAACATCTAAGGCTGGTCTTGGAATTATTGAAGAAAGATCAACTGTACGCGAAATTTTCAAAGTGCGACTTTTGGATTCGCGAAGTCTAATTTCTTGGACATGTGGTTAACGAGCAAGGGATACCGGTGAACCCAGCTAAGATTGAAGCCGTTAAGAACTGGGAAACACCCAAGGCTTCAACTGAGGTGCGACAATTCCTAGGACTGGCCGGGTACTACAGAAGATTTATTGAAGGATGTTCGAAGATTGCTCAATCACTGACATCCCTAACCCACAAAGACAAGAAGTTTGAATAGGGAGAGAAACAGGAGGCTGCTTTCAACCTACTAAAACAGAAGCTATGCACTGCACCTATCCTATCCCTGCTGGAAGGATGTGACGATTTCGTGGTATATTGTGACGCCTCAAAACAAGGACTCGGTTGTGTGTGGATGCAACGCGAGAAGGTTATAGCATACGCTTCACGACAACTGAAGGTGCATGAGAAGAACTACACGACTCATGGCCTTGAGTTGGGAGCTGTAATGTTCGCACGGAAGATCTAGTGACACTACCTATCCGACACGAAATGCACGATACTCACCAATCATAAGAGACTGCAACACACCTTCGACCAGAAGTGACTGAACATGAGACAACTCAGATGGGACTAGCTGATAGGCGATTGTGATTGTGCTATCAAGTACCACACTAGAAAAACTAACGTAGTAAACGACGCAATGAACCGGAAAGAAACAACCAAGAGCGTATGTGCACTACAACTTACGATTCACTCAGAGCTACCCAATCAGAATCCGAACTGCACAACAGGAAGCTCCGAAGGTCGAGGACCTCACTCATTTATCCCTGAGTGGTACGGATAAACAGATGGAGGTGAAGGCCGACGTAACCTACTATCTTATGGATCAGAACTGGATTCCACACTACGGAGGACTGAGAGGCGTAGTGATGGATGAAGCTCAAAGGAGCCGACATTCCTTACATCCGGTCTCAGACAAAAGGTACCATGACCAACAGACGACCCATGGGTGGTCGAACGTGAAGGAAGAATTAACAACTTACGTGGGTAAGTGTTTAACGTGCTCAAAGGTCAAGATTGAATAACAAAAGCCATCAGGGCTATTTCAACAAACCAAGATACCAATGTGGAAATGGGAGTAGATTACTATGGACCTAAGGACGGCAAGTGGTTGCGATACTGTTTGAGTAATCGTTGATCGACTAACACTTTCTACCCATCAAGGAGACCGACAAACTAGAAAAACTGACTCGGATTTACCTGAAGGAAGTGGTCACTCGATGTGGAGTGCCAATCTTGATCATCTCTAACCTCAACAACTGATTTACGTCACATTTCTGAATCCTGGCATCAGACATTGGGCACGAGATTTGGATATGAGGACCATTACCATCCGCAAACTGATGGGCAAAGCAAACGAACCATACAAACATTGGAAAACGCGCTTCGAACATGTGTCAATGACTTTGACAACAGCTGAGAGACTCGCTTACCGTTAGTTGAGTCCTCGTGCAACAATACTTGTCACACAAGTATACAAGCTGCAACATTCGAAGCACTCTAGAGACGTAAGTGTCGATCATTCATTTGCTGGGCGGAAGTTGTGAAAGCCAACTGACAAGCCCCGAACTTGTGCACGAAACGACCAAAAAAAAATCGTGCAAATACGTAAACGAATGGCAACAGCTCGGGACAGACAGAAAAGCTATGCCGACAAGAGACTTGAAACCTTGGGATTTCAGGTAGGAGACAGAGTGTTACTCGAGGCTTTGCCTTGGAAAGGAGTTACACAATTTAGCAAACAAGGGAAGCTGAATCCTCGTTGCATCACACCTTTTGAGAACACCAAACGGATAGGCCCCGTGACCTACAAATTGAACTTGCCACATGAACTAAGTAACGTACACAAAAGTTCTTCATGTATATAACCTCTAGAAGAGCTTATTCGACGAAACATTTGCTATTCCCCTAGAGGAAATCCGAGTCGATGAACAACAGCACTTCATTGAGGAATCAAAAGGGGATTGTGGACCGAAAAGTCAAGAAGCTCAAACTTAGTCATATACCGATAGACAATATACGATGAAACTCGAAAAGTGAACCGAAATTTTACATGGAAACGATAGGATCAGATGAAGGTAAATATCTTCGCCTGTTCACAAAACTAGCCAAACACCGACCACACGAACTGAATTTCGGGACGAAATTCCTATTAACTGGGGGATGATGTGACACCCCGTAAATACCAGGTCAGCACTAGCTTTATTTTAATAATAATTGATATTATTATTTCATACGTGGCACTAGAATAAATACTATTTAGTGTGACACGTGGCACAACAGGCCGAACGCACTGATGATTCAAGAAATTATCGCAAAACACAACGCACGTGTCTTGAATAACGAACGTTGGTGAAACCACAGTACACTTTCACTGCATTTAGGTTCTAGGGAACCCAAGATATTGGGAACAATGTCTAAATGTCGAGAAACGATGATCGTAATCGAGAAATACGCGAAAATCCGTTCCTAACAACAAAATTAGGCTTATTGGGCTTCTCTGGGACCCATCGCGGTACGCGATGGCCCAACAGGAGGCCCTATAGCGGTACGCGACAGGCGTCGCGGGGGTTTGAATCCCGAATTTCTTCGCGTATCGCGAAGCCTCTGTTTGGCCTCTCGTCGCGGTACGCGACGGGTGTCAGTCGACAAAATCTTATAAAAATCAAGACAAATCATGCCCATACTACCATCTTCATCATTTCTTTTTCTCCCACACGCAAACTCTCGGCCATCTCTCTCTGGAACTACTGATTTGACCCCAAGGAAGCCATTGGAGACCACTTGGAATACTTGAAGGTTTGAAGCTTGGCAATCACCCTTGGAGCTTGGAATCACCATCAATCACTTGAACCTGCATCATTTGAAGTTCCAGGAGCGTTGGAGGCTCTTCTTAACATCATCTCAGTGATCTTGAAGCTTGGGAAGGTAGCCACATACTCCTTGTAGCCTAAAATCACACACAAACACACAAGCAATGGGTAAAACCCACATGCAAGCATCTATAATGCACACACACGAAATTTCGATCTGGGTTTGTTGATATCTATGAGTTTTATGATGATCTATGATGGTTAGATGAAGATTTATGACGATCCATGATGATGTGTTTGTATGGAATGTGAGTTTTGGTCATGAAATGATGAAATCTTGACATGCATGTATGATCTAAGGCATTTTAGATGATCTTGAAGGATGTTATATGATTTTAGATGTTAGTGGTGATGATCTACATGGTTGGATGTTGTTAATATGGTTAAAACTATGATTTTTGATGAACTTTCTATTAATAGTAACTTTTTAGTTAGGAAATGGCGTAATGGATAGTATTGTGAACATGCATGTATATAGATTTGCTATTAGAACGATTTTAGAGTGATATTGATGCTTAGAATGTGATTTTGAAGTTGATTTTAGTCATATCTAGCCAAGTTACTATATTTAGTAACTTTTTGGGCCTAAATATTGATAAATGGTGATTTTGACTATATGAGCATGATTAGATAATGTTAAAAGGCATAATATGATGTTATGTGTTATAAAAAAATGGTCTAGGGCTGATTCAAATGGTTAATTGTATGATAATAGTCATAGTTACTATTTATAGTAACTTTTATAGTCAGAATGTTGATAGATAGTGATTGGATCTAGACCAACATGTTTAAATGATGTTACGTGCTCTATTATGATGACTTATTACATGAAAATGGATTAGAATGATTTAGGACAATCGTTTGTATGAAAAATGCCATAGTTACTATTTATAGTAACTTTATTTTTCAAACTATCAATTTAGAGGCAATGTATACGAATTGAGCATGCTAAGTGGTTTACTATGCTATAACATGATGATAGTATGTTGAGTAAGATGGTTTCCGATAGCGCGAATGCCATAAGTGGAAACTTTCCATTTTAGGAAACTTTTATGTGCTAACATGAGATAAATGACTTATGTGATATCGTATGATGATGTGTTATGTGTTAACATGATCACGTAGGACTAATGAGCATGCTAGAACTTTAAAACCATTACGCTTTGTGAACTTTCCATAAATGGAAACTTACTATAAATAGTAAGTTGTCCATAGACGTGACTTGCGCATTTTGCACACGACAAGCACTTACACGAATGTTTCACGATTTACAACCAACACACGGTTCACAAACGGGTCGTTAGGTCAAACACGGTCAACGCGACCAACACGGTCAACAACGGTCAACGCGACCCACATAACAACCAGGAGTTGTTTAGACACGAATACGGTCCTGTGAGACCAACACAAATATGATCACAAACTTATAATACCTATGTGATATAGGTAATTACTAGCCGGCGAGCTACACTGTTCTCGTAAGAACACACGCTACTCAAACTCAGGTGAGTTTACGGCCCCACTTTTACTCTTTAACTGTTTTGCTACACTATTGGGGTGAGAATACAATGCAACTGTTTTAGATATATGACTGGTATGTTGTGAAAACCATTTTCGTGTGCAACTACTATCGCCACAAGTCCTCATAAATCTTACCGTTAATTGTGAAACAAACGAGTCGTTATTACTTAGTACTATTGGGTTTGACTAGCCCCACTCGGCAACAATGTTGACTGGATGTCATAACGAGTGTAATATCGATGTTGATTTGGGTTCCGCGATAACCCAAGGAGGCAAAAGGAAACAGTCGAGTTCGGTAAAGATAAGCTGACACACCACGGATCGTAGTATCCAACAAACAACTTAACATACCCAGTATATATCTGTTTTACTGCTTTCAAATACTTAAACCTGTGAACTCACCAACTTTATGTTGACACATTCTCGCATGTATTCTCAGGTAACTAAACGCATGACGCTAGGATGCACATGGAGTAGGACCAAGGAAGAGTCTTACATGCATTCTAGGCTTTCATTCTAGATATCTTATGATGTTGTACTTTTATAAAATGTGGTGTCTAAAACAACTTGTTTCCGCTGCTAAACTATCAAACTATTTCCGCTGCTTAACTAATGGAACTTGAATTTATTTTCAAAACTTTGTAAATGTGCAACTCATATAGAGTCGTTCTATATGACCATGAGCTGTGATCCTGGCCACGTCACATCCACATGGGCTAACACCACGAGTGGGAATTTGGGGGTGTGACAAATGGTGAGGTTAAGGTTATCATTCGAACAGGTTTATACAAATTCATTTTTAAATAAAACTATATGAACTCACCAACCATGTGTTGACTTGATCTTTTTGCATGACTTCTCAGGTGACAAACAGGTCTGAGTTAGAAGTCTATGCTTTTGGACTAGGATGCCAGATAGAGGACCTAGTATTTGGACTTGCATATTTTTGAACATCATTGTCACATCCCGAGCCGGCGGGGTTGGATCGGAGTCCCCGTCGGGCGGAAAGTTCCCGGGGCGCGATATCGTGAGTGATAATCGAAATGATCAGATTGTTTACATTGCACATGATATAAATGAGAAATGCTAAATAGAATAAAATTACAAAGTTAAATTACATCCGTATCGTTCATAATTTAACAGTGTAAATCTATCATAAACATCATAAGATATATGTCTTGTAACGGCACAAGATATACAAAATAATGGTATAATGATGTTCCAAAAATATGCAGGTCTAAAAATACTAAGTCTTCTATCTGAAGTCCTAGTCCAAAAGCATAAGCTTCTTAATTGACCTGTTCGTCACCTGAGAAGTCATGCAAAAATAAAGTCAACACATGGTTGGTGAGTTCATATAGTTTAGTAATTGAAAATGATTTGTAAACCTTTTTCGGTAAAGACCCTAACCTCATTAACATCACATGTAATATCCACATCGGTATGCTTATATATAGGGCATACCCCTGAGTCGGGCATACCCCTGAGTCGGGCATACCCCTGAGTCGAGCCTACAACCCGTCCAGACGCCGTCCCACCACATACTAATACGCATATGACACTGTTGTTAATGATAATTAAGCATTTTTACCTACCATACACTCAAAGCATTTGTTAAACCCTTGGGTAACAACCTTAATCTCATTAACATCACATGTATCATCCAGATCGGTATGCTTATATATAGGGCATACCCCTGAGTCGAGCCTACAACCCGCCCAGACGCCGTCCCACCACATACTAATCCACATAGGACATTGGTGTTAATGATAATTAAGCATTTTACCCCTACCAATAACTCATTAGTTCATTAGTTCTTTGTTCCTGTAAATACAACAATTTGGAATCTATGTTGATTCCTTAAGTTCATCATAATTACGATCAACCACAGTATTTGTAGAAACAATTATAAATGCTTAAATAAATAAATAAATAAATAAACATTTAATAAAAGCTAAGTCCTAATGATTGGGCCTTGGTCAACTCGAGTAGACTAGTCTGTCAATCAAGGTACTTAATAGTTAGGGAATTCTGTAAATATCATCAAACATACGACCTACAAATCAAACGGTCTAGCTAGGACTTCTTGAAATGTAGGATTTCTTGTTTCGTACTTGATTCGTCTTGTTTCGTATTGTTTCGTTGGCATATGTTATCTTTGATATTTCCCAGACTTTCCCCTGAAAATGATTCGTTGATTCGTTTGATTCGTTGAACTTACACACTTGTTTCGTCAAAATAGTTTCGTTTGATTCGTTGAAATGACACACTTGATTCGTCAAAATAGTTTCGTTTGATTAGTTGAAACGACACACTTGATTCATCAAAATAGTTTCGTTTGATTCGTTGAAATGTTTAGTTTAACTCAATTATCCACTTAAAGTATAAGTAGATAACCTTAGTAAAAACCTGCATAGAATTTACCTAGACATGATCTAGGATAACATTTCACATATAAAACATATGTTAAGTAAAAGCATTTAAGTAAACAATTTAAATAAAACAGTTTACGCATGCTTCTCAGCCCCGCATTTTAAAACAAAATGTTAGAAAAGGGGCAATGAACTCACCTGTGTTGTAGCTCTTATGATTCAACCAAGAAAATATGTGAGCTCATTTGTTGTAAACTAGGTATCTTCAGCACCTGTGTTGATTTATTACGATTCGAATACTATAAGTATTTATATTTTGACGTATATAGGGTTTAGGTCTCGGTGTGCGACTATGTGTCCTATATAATTGCTAATGTGTTACTAAAATTTTCTTTAATTATTCTATGTTACATACCCTCTATGAATCCCTTATCTGTTAGCTAATAACAAGTTACTTTTAAATTTTACAAAAATCGGGCAGAGTTTCCTTTGTTTTTAGTCCAAATCCAGACAATTTATATTGTCTATTTTACAACCAAATCCCAATCAATTATAATAAAACTAACTTTCATAACTATATAAACTTTAAACAAAAGCAATGACATTTATCAAAATATAACAATTAGCTATTAATTAAAGTCATTCTATTTGAATATTCTCAATTGTTTAACCATGCCATGAATTTGCTATGGGTTGCGTGTTGACCACATAAGGTCAAACAACCCATACTTAGTTTGTCTCATTGAATTCCCATTGATCTTACCTTGTCGTTCTTTAGTTCTTTCGAAACCTATATCCATGTAACAACCCTTTTTAACTTAACATAAGTTATCATGTCTCTTTGTTTTGATTATTGAAATCCCAAGTGTTTCAATCCCATTGACTTCATAAAACCCATGTTTATATGTTTGAAAAGTGTAAGATATCTTTTGTATTGAAAATCCTTAGTTTCGATAAGTTTGAAATCGGTTCACTTTGAACCATTATTGGTATTAACACTAAATCCCCATGATTTTATTTGACAAATCCAAGTGTTTTAACTTCAAATGATTGTTTAAACACCAATTTATATGATTAAATTAGTTTGGAAAAACTTTGGTGTTTTAAGCCCAATCGATTACATGGAACACTTGTTTAAGTGTTAGGTTATTTTAGAAAAGATCTTAGTTTGAAAAACCTAGTTTCAATGAACAACACAAAATCTGGAAATCGCATGTCCCGACTTATACCGGTCATAACTTGATCATAGGAACTCCAAATCGAGCAAACTAAAGCATCATGATCAAGTTTGGGATGTTAGATTTCTATCCATTATTTATACGCTTTCTAATTCGTCCAAATGAGGCTCCAAACAGATGGTATAAAATCAGTGCTCCATTAAGTACCTTCTGACTTAGGACACTGTTTTGACCCATTTAAAGTCCGAACCAATGAAACTTGTTTTAATGAAAGTTGTTCCTAACATATTGAATTAGTATTCTGGAAAGTTTCGTGAGTTAACTTCAACGTTTTCTGTGTTAAAAGCACAAAAGAATTGGCTGGGCAGAATCTGCCAAGTTACCCAGCCCCTAGCACAACCCCTTTTGAACTCCATTTCTTTGCCAATATCAGCCCCAAATCGATTCCAACAGACCCAAACATCAATCTAATTTAATCCTTAACATCTTAACATGTTTTAGGTGCAAGATCCTAGAGTTTTAAGGTCGAAAACTAGCTGGAACTCAACTGCACAGTGGAAAAACAGAAATCAAAGAAGGTGCACGAAGGAAGGCAGTAGCACTAGCTTGAGAATTTGTTCCGAGGAATGAAAAATAGCGGGACCTATTATTGAAGAAGTGGAAATCCGACCCCTGAGTTTATGAGTAGAAAAGCCCTTTGAACCCTATGCCGTGTGAGCTTATGCCAACTGCACAGGGGCTGTCACGAAATCAGCCACCTTGCGCTCAATTTTGGTCCGTTTTTGATGATTCAAAGCTTGATTTCTTCCTCTTAACACGATCTACAAGTTTCTATAGTCATTTTAGTGTTTATCCTACTGATTTGAACTGAATAAAACGGGTTTTGATGCTTACCTCTTGTGGATAGTAGAAAACCCTCAAAAACCGTAGCTTCTCTCTAAAACTGCGACCACATCAGCTTGTTTCGGCTCTGATCTGCTGTACTTCTGTGTTCTCCTCGTTCTCACGGTCGTTTTGACCACTAGAACGTCGAATTTGGTGGAGAAATGAGGGTTTGAAGTGGTGGTGGTATGGGGTGACGGGAAAAACGGGATTTGGGGAAGAAGATGATCTTGGGGCTGAAATAATAAGAGAAAAAGAAAGAGTTAGGGCTTTTATAGCCCGGATATGTTCGGGTGTGTTCGGTATCGCTCGGTTTTGGTTTCGCGCGTCGTTTTTCGTTATTTTCGTAATGAAACTTTACGATTTTAAAATAGGATTTATAAAAATCAATTTACGTTGTGATTCCTAATAAATTAACTAATTATCTTCCGTTTATTTTAAATTTTCTGAAAACGTTTAAGTTACAGTTTAAATCGAATCATACAGTCGTCGCGTGTATTCGTTCGAATCGTCACCCGTACGAACACGAAGATAACTATACTTTCCAAAATGGTTTTCTAATTATCGGACATCATTCCGAACGTTAAACTTTCAGATATATTCGTACAGATCGTCACCTATACGAATAATCCGTCGATTTAGCATTCACATAACGACATCCGTTGTTGTCTTGTTCTGTAAAGCCTCACATACGTTTATACATAATAATTCTTAACAAATAATCACATGATGGTTTCGCTTCTCTGAAATGATTCTGAGTTTCGCTTCTCTGAAATGATTCTGAATTTGTTCTTTGATAACATGTAATGATAATGATACATGATATGAATGTGACATACTATGAAATACATATAGTTTGTACCTGATTACTATTCAGGTTACTGTTGAGATCACTGTTATGGTGACGTTTCAGGCACTGGTGTTACAATCATTATACATATTATTTTGTATATCTTGTGAAGATACAAGATAGATGAATTATGATATTGATAGTAGATTACATTGTTAAATTATGAACAAAGCTGATGTAATTTAACTTTGTAATTCTATTTTATTTAGCATTTTCTCATTATATATCATGTGCAATGTAAACAATCAGATCATCATGATTATCATCCCCGATATCGCGACCTGAGACCTTTCCGCCCGACGGGACACACGATCCGGCCCGTTGGCTCGGTGTGTGACGGATTGGTATCAGAGCCATGGTTATAGAGAAATATGGGTCATTTATTTAAACGGTTTGGCCTAGACTATAACCTAGGGACCCTTCATTAGAGAACACAAGACTTAGGGAATTATTTGCATTGTGACTTCTGCATTCGATCATTGCACTAACCGATATTCTATTGGTTGTGATCAGAATGCCGCCGAGAAGACCACCTCCTCTATTGACTCCACCGCCACCACCACCTCCACCTCCACCTCCTCCTCCCCCACACACTCCACCTGCTGACCCGAACGCGAATCCAAATCTGGATCCTGCTACTGTTGCCTTGGCAACTCTACTGAGCAGTCAGCTGACTAACCATCTGAAAGAGGTGATCCCGGATATGATCAACGTATTCCGAACGACATCAACAACTCAGGAAATTCATCGGGAGAAGCTAGTGGAAATACTGGTAGTGCTTCTAACTACTCCTACAAGTCCTTTGTGGGATGTAAGTCCCTAGTTTCAGCGGTACTGAAGGAGCCGTTGGATTAATCCAATGGATAGAGAAGATTGAGACTACTTTGGACCTCTGTGGTTGTCCAGAGTATCACAAGGTTCGTTACTCTGCTGGATCATTCAGCAAGTGAGCCTTAACTTGGTGGAACTCACAGATTCAAGCTAGAGTAAGAGAAGAAGCCATGTCGATGTCATGGGAAGACTTCAAGACTGTAGGATCAGATGTTCTCATTTGATCAATATTAGGTTATAGCAGCGGAATTCAACGATGAATTAGCTCAAAATTAGCAAGAACAAAGTTAATCTAATAGAACAGTAAAGCACAAGTTGTTATAGAAAGAGAATTCTGCAAAAGGGATAATCTCATTCAATTCGCACTAACTTCGTTACAGATACAATATGTCAACTGCCCTTATATAGAAACAGTGACGTCTGATGATGTCACATGATGTTGACACCTAACAGACAAAAGATAACAACTGAAATAACCAAAACTACTGAGGATGTTTACAACTACTGAAGACAACCTCTTACAACTACTGAAGAACTAAAACTACTGAAATTAAACTTCAACATCTGATGAGTAAAATACTCATCAGACTTTTACAAATATTGAAAGAAAACTACTGAAGACAAAATTAACATCACAACATCTGAAGACTAACACTTCAGCTGTTGTGAATAACTTCAGATCTTGTAACTCTGCAAAGTGAATATCAGCTGTTGTGTTCTTCTTCAGTTGTTATGTGTATTGTGAGACTTAGAGGTTTTTCTGATCAGGCTCATTGGTTCTTTTAGTCCAACAAACTCCCCCTGAACCAATGCAGCCAAAAACCTCTAATTATTGACTGTCTCACTTATTTGGTATCCCAGGCTGAAAGATCTGTCTTTTTCTTTGAGATCAGCTTCAAAATGACCAATTTAAGTGCAGGCCTGGTAATCAACAGCTTCTGAAAATCTGACTGTCAAAGTATGAGAGGGAACTCCATTGGGGAAATGGACTATGAGCATTTACCCCTCTCATTGAAGCTATTGATCATAGATAAGTCTGAAGGACTCCCTGACATAGGCTTCCAACAAAATCACCTTTTCTTCAGGAGTCAGCCTTTCTGGTTCACCTTCAAAAACTGACTCAGGTCCATAGTACTCTGATAAGTACCTGGCCGTTGTCCCATCATGTAGCTCCACCCTTGTTATCTCTCTGTACACAAACTCATCTGGATGCTTCCCTTCCAGAAATAATGGTAATTCATTCTGTTTTACCCCTTCTAGTTTTCTGTATACCAACCCTTTCTTGATCATCTTATTCTCTAGAAACTTGGGGGCTTTTAAACCAGAGTTATAAACACTTTTAAAATCTCCTATGATTTCCCAAGGATCAAGCACAGATCCCAACATAATATCAGCACTTATTACCTTTTTAATTCTTCTTGCATAAGCAGCTGGAGCATCTCTCCTGTGGATCCTGTCTATCATTCTTGGATCAGGCCACATCCTGATTTGTTCTTTCCTATACTGATATGTAAACCTCAGAGCATACAATCTTTGTGCTTCTTTCTTCATTGCTATGATGGTTGATGTCTGAGGGTATTCCTTGTCAACCAATCTCAGAATGTTCTCATCATGTTTCTTCTGGATCTCTTTCTCTTCAAGTTTGACTTTTATTGCTAACCTCTGAGATTCTGGTGATATTTTTGGATTCTGTCCAAACATCAAAGGTTTTTCTGGCACATAGTTTGCTGGTAATTTTACTACCTTTTTCTGAACCACTAATTCTGAATCAGTTTTTGAAGACTCAGGCTTGTGAACTTTTGTTTTCATCACAGTAGAAATGGGAAGCCTGTCTTCTTCATCAGTCTCTTCTTCTTCTTGAATCCTCAAAAATCTCCTTTTCTTGGGAGGTGCATCATCATCAATAAGTTGAGCTGATTTGGTAGAAGGATCAACTTGTTGCTTTTGAACATCAGTTACATCAGGTTCTTTCTCCTTCTCAACCCCAACCATATGATCTTGACCTTCCTTTGCTTGATCTTCCTCTGTTTCAACCTCTTGATTTGCAGATTTCATTTCAGATACAAAGGTTGTAACCTCTTCTTCAGTCTCTTTCTCAACCTCCACCTCAACCTCTTTCTCAGTCTCCTCCTCAACATTAATAGCAACATCAACAGACTTTGTCTTCTTCTGTCTCTTGTAAGTGACTTGTATGACTGGAGACTTTTCAGAAGCACCTTCTTCTTCTTCATTTCTTGACCTTTTGATTTCAACACCTGAATCTTTTCCTACCTCCCCCTTTTTGGCTGCAGGGGAAGAAGTAGTTTGAAGTGTAGAAAGTTTGGCAGCTACTGCATCATTAATCATGTTCTGAATTTGAGTTTGGGAGGGAAGCCTCTCATCAAGGGCTTGGGTTATGATATTATTGAACAAGGGAGTGATGAGAGGTAGGACTGTGATAAAGGCAGCAACTAATGCCTCTGGGGGGCTTGAACCCAAAGGATTAGTGCCTGAAGCAGAGGCTGGTGGTTTATTTTGTTGTGGAATAGATGTGGAAGTGTTTGGGGGACCTTCAAGATTTGAAGGTGCCATCTGTGGGGTAATAAGGATAGATGGACTTTTGTCCTTGGACATCTTGGTGAGCAGCTCATTGAGCCTGCAGACCTCAGCCTCAAGAAGTTTGTTCTGGTGTAGAACATCAGATAGGGTCCTTTGGTCATCATTAGTCTTGGCTAAATCATCTGACCTCCTGATAGTATCAGGATGTACCTGAGTTGAGTGTGGCTCAACATGTTCAGGTGCCCCTTTGTCTTGGTACTGGGGACTTCCAACCTCAGAGATAAACCCTTCATCAGTTGTTGCTTCTGGCAGGGTCTTAGAGATGTTACTACTATCAATCACTCCAAATGATGGAGGTGATGAAGTAGCAGCCCTGTCAGAAATCAGAATCTCTCTGTCCACACTAGGAGATCTGATATTGTAGTCAAAATCCTGTGGGTTATCAGAAACACTTTGATCCTCCCCCTCAATGTTGGAGTTAATCCCAGTGGTAATAGGTGTCTGGGTAGGGATTGGAGTGTTAAGCTGATCCAGGATTTGTTCAATCACAAATGTGGGGCTTTGTTGGGTGGTTTCAGTAGTAATAGGCTGTGAAGCAGAGTGCACCCGGGGAGAATGGTGCTGTTCAATAGAAACCTTTTCAAATGAAAGAGGCTCTAGATGTGTGTCTACCCCTTCAATAGTTGCACCAAGTTCCTGTTGAGAGGAATCTTGGGCGGTTTCAGCTGGTAGAGTCTGATGTACCACTGGCTGACTACTTCCAGTGGCCATATCATGCCTTGGTGAGGCATGGGCAGACTCAGGGGACTCATTTCCCAAGCAGCCTTTTTGGGCTTTTTGGAATGTGGTTTGGTGGGGACTTTGGATTTAGATTTGGAAATGGAGACTGTGGGTTCCCTATGCTTGGGTTTTAGCTCTCGGGCAGCCTCTTTGAGTGTGAGGTTAGTGTTGTGTCGGGAATATACCTCTAGCAGAACTGCTGGAGCATAGATTCCCTGACCAACAAGGCCGTTTTGTTTTAACTGTTTTTCTAAGATGGCCATGACAAAACGTGGGTAAAGAAGCCATCTAGAGGAAACAGGTTTAGCAGCATGTTCAGTTAATTCTGAAAATAAGATTTGTGAAAAATTTAGGTGTTGGGATTCCAGAATTGAGTAAAGTACCTGTTGCCACTTTGGTGACATCTGGTCCCAAGAAGATGATTTTGGAGCCAGGCAGATGTTGATCATGTGAAAAATAAGACGCTCAGGATCATTGAAGTTCTTCTTGTACAGAGTTGAGTCACTCAAGTCACCCTGGTATTCGTGACTTGTGAAGCAAAGGTCAGTGAGGTTCTTTGGAAATTGAGTGACTAAGTTTACATCATTAAGTTGAAGAACATCCCTCAGTTCGGCTGGACTGATGTGCACATTGTGTCCATTTACTGTAGAGCGGAGAGAGAGGACACCAGTGCCGACATTAATGAGCTCGACATTCATCCAGAATTGATGAATAGATTCAACATGAATTGTTGGATTGATAAGAAACGCGGTTTGAAATTGAGATGCATTCATGAGATCAACAACTTCATCAAATTTGGACCAGAAGGATGATTTGGTGAGGTATGCAACGGAGTTATGACGAGGTTTAAGGGTTATTGTCGCCATGGAAGCAGAGACTTGAGAGGGAAGATAGCTTTTTGAAAAAAATTGGAAAGTTCTGATGAAATGATAATGAAACAACTGAAGAGGGTTTGGGATAAATAGAGTATTGGAAGTTGTTCTTCAGATGCTATAAAGAGAAAACAGCAGTGGTTGAAACAGCTGAAGAGTAAAGTTACTCATCAGGTGTTGTTGACAGTTTTTGTTCATCAGCTGTTTTCATCAATTGCTCATCAGACGGTGTGAATCATCAGAGTGTGTGAAAAATTTTGTCATCAGAACTTGTTAACCAAAGTTGTTCATCAGGATTTGTGAGAGATGTTTGACCTTCAGTACTTTGTCCACCAAAACTCATCAGTACTTTTAACTGATAATATTGGTACAGGTCAGATGTTTCCTTGAATCAGTACTTCAGATACTTATCAGTATTTACTAAAAATATCAGAAGTTGCAAGGTGATAGAAAATAAATATTTTTGTATTTTTGAAAAGTTAAACTGTGGATGAAAATTTTATTAATGTGAAAACCAATTTATTCAAGTTGCAGCATACCAAGCCTTAGAACTAAATTTTGAAAAGTTGAAGTGTCTAAAGGCTTAGTAAAGATATCTGCAAGCTCATCAGCACTAGGAACAAACTTTGGATCAATCAGACCCTTTTCAAAACAATCCCTTATAAAATGATGTCTGATTTCAATGTGTTTGGTTCTAGAGTGCTGAACTGGATTCTTGACAATACAAAGAGCTGAGGCACTATCCATTAACAATGGTGTCTTAGACTCTTTGATGCCATAATCCAAAAGTTGAGTCTGAAGCCAGAGAATTTGTGAAGTACAGCTTGCAGCAGCAATGTACTCGGCTTCAGCTGTTGAAGTGGCCACAGATGTTTGTTTCTTACTCTGCCAAGAAACCAAACAGTTTCCTAGAAACTGACAACCACCAGAAGTTGATTTTCTGGTAAGTTTGCATCCTGCATTGTCACTATCAGAGAAAGCAACCAGCTTGCAGGAATGCCCAGTGGAATACCAAATTCCCAGTGATTGAGTGTCCTGCAAGTATCTAAAAATTCTTTTTACAGCAATCAAGTGAGATTCTTTAGGTGCAGCCTGAAATCTAGCACAAACACATGTAGCAAACATAATGTCTGGTCTAGATGCTGTGAGATACATCAAGGAACCAATCATACATCTATAAAGTGTTTCATCAACTGATTTACCTTTCAAATCTGCATCAAGTTGTGTGGTGCTGCTCATGGGGTTAGAACATTGTTTACAGTTTTGCAAATCAAATTTCTTTAACAACTCTTTTGTAGATTTGGACTGGTGAATGAAAATGCCATCAGGACTTTGTTTGATTTGAAGACCCAAGAAAAACTGTAATTCCCCCATGGCACTCATTTCAAAATGCTTTGTCATTAACTCAGTAAAATCAGCACACAACTTTGGATCAGATGAAGCAAAAATTATGTCATCAACATAAATTTGAACAAGGAGCTTATGTTTTCCTACTTTCTTTATGAACAAAGTTTTATCTATGGAGCCTCTAGTGAAATTATTTTGAAGAAGAAAAGTGTATAGAGTGTCATATCAGGCTCTAGGTGCTTGTTTCAGCCCATAAAGAGCTTTATCAAGCTTGTACACCCAATCAGGATGTTTATTGTCCTCAAAACTGGTGGTTGACACACATACACTTCCTCTTTTATTTTACCATATAAAAAAGCACTTTTGACATCCATTTGAAAAACTTTTAGTTTGTGTAAGGCAGCATATGCTAAAAACAATCTAATTGCTTCCAGTCTGGCTACAGGGGCAAAAGTTTCATCATAATCAATACCTTCTTCCTGAGAGAACCCCTGTACAACCAGTCTGGCCTTGTTCTTAATTATTTGACCATTTTCATCAGTTTTATTCCTAAACACCCATTTAGTGCCTATTGCACACTTACCTTGGGGTAAAGGAACCAGCTCCCAGACTTGTTGTTTCTTGAACTGCAACAGCTCCAACTGCATAGCCTCCACCCAGCCATTGTCTCTGAGTGCTGTGTGATAGTTCTTTGGCTCTTGCTGACTGACAAATAAGGCATAGAGACAAAAATTTGACAATTGACTTCTTGTGGAAACACCAGCAGAAATGTCACCCAGAACTTGAGATAATGGATGATCCTTCAGTTCTTGATATGGAATAAGATCAGTGCAAGTGTTTGCTGGAGGTCCAGTTGCTGCAGAAGTTGATGAAGATCCAGGGAACAGTTCAGCAGGAATTTCAAATGATGTAGAAGATTCCAGAATTTCATCAGCATTTGTATTAGGAGGAACCACTGGAGCAGGTGGAGCATCAGGTTTAGCAGACCTTGGCAGAGAATCACTAAACCTGAACAGGTGAGTACTAACATCATCATCATCATCAGTACTACCTTGTGAGTTTCTCATAGCAGCTGTTGATGCATTATCTGCCAGAATAACAGACTCAGCTGAAGGTTGATATGGAACATATTGCAATATATCCAAATCAAACATCTCTACAGGGTTTTGTGGGATGGGATCTTTTGGTGATTCATTGAATTTTACATGGAGAG
The DNA here is from genome assembly GCA_009363875.1 of Mikania micrantha. Lineage (NCBI taxonomy): Eukaryota > Viridiplantae > Streptophyta > Magnoliopsida > Asterales > Asteraceae > Mikania > Mikania micrantha. The sequence goes on from CM018696.1 coordinate 40,395,827, forward strand.
TTTCTTCAACAATCTTGATTATGCAATTAAACACTCTGTAAGCTTTGCAAGTTGAAGAATATCCCACAAAATATCTTGCATCCACTTTGGAGTCAAACTTTTTAAGTGGATCTTTGGTATTGAGGATATAGCAAGGAAAACCAAAAGCTCTGAAGAAGGAAATCAAAGGGGTCAAAGTATGAAGCACTTCATAAGGTGTTTTCAACCATCTTTGATTTACCAAAACTCTGTTTTGCACATAACAAGCAGTATTGACAGCTTCTGCCCAGAAAGTCAATGGCAAGCCAGAATCAGCAAGCATTGTTCTGGCAGCTTCAATTAAAGTTCTATTTTTTCTTTCAACTACTCCATTTTGTTCAGGAGTTCTAGGGATGCTGTACTACCTCTTGATTCCCTTTGACAGATAAAACTCATCCAGAATAGGATTTCTGAACTTTGTTCCATTGTCACTCCTTACACACTTGACAGGAAGAGAATATTGTTTCTCAACATACAACACAAAGTTTATAATAGACTTAGCAACCTCTTCTTTTGAATGCAAGAAGAAAGTCCAGACAAACTTGGAGTAATCATCAACAATTACTAAGCAATAATTCTTCTTTGCCATACTCATGACCTTCACTGGCCCAAACAAATCCATATGCAACATTTGCAAACAAGCAGTGGATTTGGGATCGCCAATTGAAGGAAAAGATACCTTGTGTTGCTTCCCTTTCAAGCAAGCAGTGCAATTCTCATCACAGCTAAAATCCTTCATTGGAAGACCTCGAACCAAACCATGTTTCACCAGTTGATTCATGTTTTTGAGATTTACATGACCCAACCTTCTGTGCCACAGATTAGATTCCTTGAAAGAGGCCTTAGAAAATAAACAAGGATGACCTTTAACAGAGATTTTCTTTGACAGATCAAAGGCATAAACCTTTCCCACTCTGTTAGCCTTAAGGAGAGTATATTCATTCAAAACTTTGTCAATCAGAGGCAACACTTCAGAAGACAGTATTCTGCAGTCTTGCTTGGTGAAAAGAGAAATGTGACCCTTATCACACATCTGACTAACACTCAGGAGATTATACTTGAGATTCTCTACATGATTCACATCATCAAACCTTATCTCACCATTTGACACATATCATTTTCCTATAATGTAACCCTTAGCATCATTTTCAAATGAAACAAATCCCTTCCTTCCTGTAAAATAATCATTAAGAAGAGATATGCTCCCAGTCATATGCATGGATCCTCCACTGTCAACATACCAGATGCTATTTTGGCATGCTGAAGGACCCTGCATACATGAACACACTTAGTTAGACTTTTGGACCCAAACCAGTTTGGTTTTGGGTCTGTTAACACATGAAGAAACAAAATTAACATTTTCATTTGAAGCAACACTTGAATCATTCTTTTCAAAAGATTTAACCTTGGTTTTTAACCTTGGTTTCTTCTTATGAAATGAAGCAACAGAGGCATCTACTATGTTGGCTCTTCCTAGCAGATGTTGCATCATCATAACCAATTGATGCTGGTTTTGAGTCAAAGTTTTGATTTCCTTAGAAACATCAATACTTGACTTCAAATTTTTGTGTTTAATTTCCTTAACTTCTTTGGGTAATAAAGAAGGTTTCAAGTACTGTTTCTTTGAATCTGGAAAAACCCCTTTACTTTTCTTGGATTTACTTGACTCATTTCCCTGTGAGGATTTTCCAGATTTTGAACCTACTGATGATTCTGGTACGAATTTGGAACAAAATTCATTTTTCATCTTGATTATATTCTTGTTTTTGTGCTTAATTTTATTGAATTTAGATCCTCTTCTGTACCAGCATTCATCAGAAGAATGATTAAACAACCTACAAATTTCACAAGGCACCCTCTTGTGCTTCTCCTTGTGAGTATCTACAAGTACTGAAGACTTAGATACTGAATTTTTGTTCTTCAGAACATTTGGGGCTTCAGTATTTGTAGACATTTTGACAACAACTGATGTGTTGACAACCTCTGAAGAGTTATTCTTCAGCACTTGTCTATCAACACAATTTTCATCATCAGTTGTAACATTACCAGCTTTTTCTATAACTGCTGATGAGACACTCTGGCTTATCAGAAGCCGTGCATCTTTCTCTCCAGTGCCATGCCCATATGACTCAATCAGTTTTAAATTTAATTCATTGGAAACTTTTTCATCAGGATTAATTTCAATTAAAACACTATCTTGACATGTGTCACCCTGAATGACATTTGTACATCCAATAGAATAAGAATATGTCTCAATATCCCCAGTTTCAGACTCGGATTTGCATGCACTTAACTCACTTTCAGAGGATTCTTCAGCATCAGACTTTTCTGAAGATTTGGTGGATTGGTATACACTGTCCCCTTCAGACTCACAGTCAAGATTTTTTGGTGTATAATCAGCTGGAGGGGCAGTGTGATTGTATCCAATACCAAACTTCACATTTGATGTTGTTTGTTTGTTTAATAACATCTCAAACCCCTTGCAAGACTCAACCCATTTTTCACACTCTACTTGGGTTGCTGCAAGTGTTTGTTTCAGATCATTGTGTTTTACAAGCATGACTTCCACCCTAGCCTTTTCATCAGACAATTGACACTTGAGTTTATAAATTTCAGACTCTTTTTCATTCAAAACTTTCTCAAATTCAGTTTTATTCTTAGTCACAGCCTTTTCTAAATCCAACTTCTCATTGATTAATTCAACATTTATTTCTCTAATGGAAGCAAATGCTGAAATACATGATTCTGAACACAACTTAGCTTTAGATTCAGATGATACCTGTGATGTTGAAAAAGTTGGACCTGAGGTGTCAGTTGAATCTATAGCCATCAAAGCAAGATTCCCAAATGGATTGTCTCCACCATGTGGACCAGCTTCAGAGTACAGCTGCATATTGAAATCAGATAAGTCATCAGGTAAACTACTCCAATCAGCTACTCCAGGGGTGAAGAAGCTCTGATGTTGTTGTTGTTGAGGCTGTTGATTTGTTTGAGATTTGCTGGGGTCAGGAAGAGCAGGTGATTGAGAAGGTATTAGTGCTGGAGTGTGAGTGGATTGTGGCATATAGAAGCAAGGATATGGATAAGGCATGGGACTTTGTGGTACAAAATGAGCTGGATAAAATTGTTGTTGACCAGATCCAGAAGATTGTTGTCCTTTGTTTTGTGGGTTATTGCTAGGAAAGGTCACAAAGGGTGCAGAGGAACTAGGTCCAGTGGATTTGCACTCTCTAGCAAAATGACCAAGCCTGTGACACTTGTGGCACCTCAACTTCCCTTTGTCAAAACCAACTTTAGTTTTGCCAGATAATCCGGGAAATTTTCTTCCAGTTCTTTTGTAGAATTTTTGAGATCTAATGTTGATTAATGCCATCTGACTTAATATATCCATCTCCTCCAGATCATCATCTGGAATTCCCTTCAAATCATCCATCACAAAACACAGATTATCACCATATGTACATGCATTACCATCAACTCCCACAAAAGCATGTTCAGCACTATTAGTAGAAAAGTCAATATGTTCATCATAAGAACACTCAGACCCAGTATATTCTGACTCTTGACCTATCAATGCAGTATTGCCGGGAATGAAATCATCAGTGAGTTTGCCAGATGAAGACAGTTTTCTCTTCTGTTCTACCTCTCTCTCAAAAGTTAAAAGTTTCCCATGGAGTTGGGTGAGAGATAGATTCTCTAGATTTGCATTAGAGCGTAAGACAATAGTATAAGTGTCCCATCTCTCAGGCAGTGATATGAGAAATCTGTTGTTCATCTGACTATTTGTATACTCCTGCTTAACCATTTTCAATTCAGAAATCAAACATGAAAACCGCTCAAATTGTTGGGTCAATGACTCACCCTTTCTATGAGAAAAAGTCTCATACTGTTGAGCAAGGATTTCTCTAGTATTTGCTAAAACCACATCGGTTCCACCGAATTGTTCTTTCAGTGCAACCCAGAGATCATGAGCAGTATCATGATGCATCAAGCCTGAATAAATCTCATTCGGCAAAGCCATGGCTAGAATACCATGAGCTTTCGCATCAATTTCAAACAATTTGATATCCTCATCTGAATACATATCCGATGGTTTCGGAATCATGATTTTAGTTTCAGGATCAGTGATCATGGGTTTATACGGACCATGCACTACAGATTTCCAACATCCTGCACTGTTAATTGACAGGTGATGTAGCATTCTACGTTGCCAAATGTTGTACTCACTCCGAACCAGCATCGGAGGCTTGGTTGCGGAGCCTGTGTTGTGCGGATCATTGTTTGGAGTTGTCATGATCTCAGATTCAATCAATATCAACAAAATTCAAATGAATTAACACAAACTTCAACCAATTGATTCAAAACAAATTGATATTGAAAAACAAATCAACAGAAGTTATCAGAAAACTTCAAACTATAACAAGTTCTTACTAATCGGCTAATTCGATCAACCAGAGAACTGAATTAAGCAGTTTCAGAGATCAATTGTTTAATCGATCAATGATTAACCTGCTCTGATACCAATTGTAGGATCAGATGTTCTCATTTGATCAATATTAGGTTATAGCAGCGGAATTCAACGATGAATTAGCTCAAAATTAGCAAGAACAAAGTTAATCTAATAGAACAGTAAAGCACAAGTTGTTATAGAAAGAGAATTCTGCAAAAGGGATAATCTCATTCAATTCGCACTAACTTCGTTACAGATACAATATGTCAACTGCCCTTATATAGAAACAGTGACGTCTGATGATGTCACATGATGTTGACACCTAACAGACAAAAGATAACAACTGAAATAACCAAAACTACTGAGGATGTTTACAACTACTGAAGACAACCTCTTACAACTACTGAAGAACTAAAACTACTGAAATTAAACTTCAACATCTGATGAGTAAAATACTCATTAGACTTTTACAAATATTGAAAGAAAACTACTGAAGACAAAATTAACATCACAACATCTGAAGACTAACACTTCAGCTGTTGTGAATAACTTCAGATCTTGTAACTCTGCAAAGTGAATATCAGCTGTTGTGTTCTTCTTCAGTTGTTGTGTGTATTGTGAGACTTAGAGGTTTTTCTGATCAGGCTCATTGGTTCTTTTAGTCCAATGAGCTACAAAGGATGGAGACTGAGTTGTCAAACCACGTGATGAAAGGAGCAGATAACTTGGGGTATACTACTCGTTATCACGAGTTAGTAGCATTGGTGCCAGACATGGTACCAACACTAGAGAAGAGGATTGATAGATATGTACGTGGAATCCCCGCCTGCATATAGGGTTTAGTCATTTCAGCAAACCCTGTCACCTTAGAGTCAGCTGTTAGCTTGTCAGGAAAACTCACTGACTTGATGGTAGCCTCTGGAACTCTGAAGAAAGAGGCAGACTCTGGCAAGCACAAAGAAGAATCATCCAAGAAACCCCACCATCATCCTAAGAAGAAGCAGAAGATTATCAAGAACTACACAATGGCTACTCCACTCAACCATTTAGCTGTTACACCGCAGAACCTTCACAAAAAGCCATACACTGGCCCGCATCCTCTGTGTGCTAAATGCCAGTATCATCATGCTGCTAACAATCCCTGTCGTCACTGCACGGGATGTGGAAGGAAGGGCCATTGGGTCCAACGATGCAGGATGACACCTTACCAAGCAGTCAACAATGCTGCTTTAGCTCTCCCTCCACCCAACAATCAGAACCAGAACAATGGGGGATGCTATAACTGTGGTGAAATTGGCACTTTTCGAAGAATTACCCAAAGAAATCACAACCAGCAGTTCAAGCACCACATGGAAGAGATTTTGCAATAGGAGCTCCAGCTGCACGTCAAGACCCGAACGTGGTCACTAGTACTTTTCTCTTACATGACTTTTATGCATCTATTCTGTTTGACACTGGTGCGGATCAGATTTTTATCCCGACCGATTTCGCATGCCAACTTGATCATATTGAGGAACTTTTAGATTATGGGAAACAAATCACAGTTAGTACAGTATATAGAAATTGCCCATTAACACTTAACGGACAGACATTCACCATCGATTTGATACCGATGGAGTTGGGTAGTTTCGACATTATTGTAGGGATGGATTGGCTATCTCTCAATAGAGTGGAAGTCATCTGTTTTGAAAAGCTGCTTCGAATTCCATTGACGGACGATCATGTGTTGGAAGTTCGAGGGGATCAAGCAAAACGAAGTGTCAAAATCATATCTTGCATAAAGGCGCGTAAGTGTCTATAGAAGCAGTGTGTAGCTTTTCTGGCTCAAGTGGTGGAGAAAGAGAAATACAAGATCAAGATTCAGGACGTGCCAGTAGTAATAGAGTATCCGGAAGTATTTCCTGAAGACCTACCCGGTTTGCCACCTGCGCGACCGGTAGAGTTTCGTATTGACTTAGTTCCAGGAGCAACTCCTGTTGCTAAATCTCCTTATAGGTTAGCACCTTCCGAGATGCAGGAATTGTCAAATCAACTACAGGAGTTACTTGATAAAGGTTTCATCTGACCGAGCTACTCACCCTGGGGAGCTCTAGTTCTGTTCGTGAAAAAGAAGGATGGATCTTTTCGGATATGTATAGAGTGCAGATAACTGAACAAATTGACCATCAAAAATCGGTATCCATTGCCGAGGATTGATGACTTGTTCGATCAACTACAAGGAGCACAGTATTTTTCAAAGATTGATTTACGCTCCAGATATCATCAACTCAGAGTTCAAGAAGAAGAATACCAAAGACGGCCTTCCAAACAAGATATGGGCATTACGAGTTCATGGTGATGCCTTTCGGCTTGACAAATGCACCTGCAGTTTTCATGGACCTCATGAACAGAGTGTGTAAGCCGTATCTGGATCAGTTTGTGATTGCCTTTATTGATGACATACTAATCTATTCCAAGAGAAAAGCAGAACACGAGCAATATCTCAGGAAGATCTTGGAGCTGCTGAGGAAAGAGCAACTCTATGCTAAATTCTCTAAGTGTGAATTTTGGCTAAGAGAAGTTCAGTTTTTGGGTCATGTAGTCAACAGTGAAGGAATACATGTAGACCCTGCCAAGATTGAGGCGATCAAGAACTGGGATACTCCGAAGACACCGACGGAGATACGGGCTTTTCTGGGATTGGCAGGTTATTATAGAAGGTTTATCTCGAACTTTTCTAAGATAGCTCTACCTCTCACCAAGTTAACTCAGAAAAGCGATCCGTTTGTTCGGGAGTAGAGACAAGAAGATGCTTTCCAGACATTGAAGCAGAAGTTATGTGATGCTCCAATCTTATCTCTCCCAGAAGACTGTGATGACTTTGTAGTATACTGTGATGCCTCCCATCAGGGACTTGGTTGTGTGTTAATGCAGCGAGACAAATTTATTGCGTATGCATCAAGAGAGTTAAAGATTCATGAGAAGAACTACACTACTCATGATCTAGAACTGGGAGGAGTGGTATTCGCTTTGAAGATCTGGAGACACTACTTGTATGGCACTAAGTGTACCATATTTACTGATCACAAGAGTCTACAGCATATCTTCGATCAGAAGGAACTCAACATGAGACAACGACGTTGGGTTGAACTTCTGAATGATTACGACTGTGTGATTAAATACCATCCGGGTAAGGCAAACTTTGTAGCTGATGCTTTGAGCCGGAAGGAACGGGTCAAACCCTTGCGCGTCAGAGAAATGGGAATGACTGTGCAGACAAGTTTACGTGACAAGATTATTCAGGCACAACAGAATAAGTAGAGCGAGGAAATTTGAAGAAGGAACTGGATTGTGGAGCAGAAAGACAATTTGAAACAAAACCAGATGGAGTTATCTACTACCAGGATCGTGTATGGATTCCAACGGTTGACGAATTGAGAAAACTCATCTTTGATGAAGCACACAAGACCAAATACTCAGTGCATCCAGGCGCCGATAAAATGTATCAAGATTTATGGGAATTTTATTGGTGGCCGGGATTGAAGAAAGACATAGCCGAGTACGTTGGTCGATGCCTTACGTGTGCGAAAGTAAAGGCGGAACACCGAAAACCGTCAAGGTTACTGGAACAGCCTGAAATTCTGCTCTGGAAGTTGGAACGAATAGCTATGGATTTCATTACCAAGCTACCCCACAACTCTAGTGGTCATGATACAATTTGGGTTATCATCGATCGATTAACCAAATCTGTTCACTTCTTGCCGATGCGTGAAACCTTCACAATGGATAAACTGGAGAGACTGTACATCAACGAGATAGTGGTACGTCACGGTGTACCATTGTCTATCATTTCGGATCGAGACAGCAGATTCACATCAAAGTTCTGGTAATCATTATAGAAATCTCTAGGGACGCACTTAAACCTGAGTACAGCTTACCATCCACAAACGGACGGACAAAGAGAACGTACGATACAGACCCTAGAGGACATGTTGAGAACATGTGTTTTGGACGGAAATTGGGACTCTCATTTGCCACTGATCGAGTTCTCCTATTACAACAGTTACCATAGTAGCATCGGATACGCACCATTCGAGGCTCTGTATGGACGGAAATGTCGGTCACCAATCTGTTGGACCGAAGTAGGAGATAACCGTATAACTGGGCCAGAGCTTATTCAGGAAACTACTGATAAGATTGCTCAGATTCAACAAAGGTTACAAGCAACCAAGAGCAAACAGAAGAGCTATGCCGACAAACGACGTAAGCCGTTGGAATTTCAATTGGGAGACCGTGTCATGTTAAAGGTATCCCCACGGAAAGGCGTAGTCCGTTTCGGAAAGAAAGGCAAGTTAGCACCACAATACTGGGATCGTTCGAGATCGTTGAACGTATTGGTCCTGTGGCGTATAGACTGAGATTACCAGATGAACTCAGGGGTGTGCATGACGTGTTTCACGTTTCAAACTTACAGAAATGCCTTGCAGACGAATCACTTATTAGCCCAATCGAGAAAATTCAAGTGGACGAACAATTACATTTTATTGAAAAGCCTTTAGAGATTATGGATCGCGAAGTTAAACAACTAAAGCGAAGCCTTATTCCAATTGTCAAGGTTCGATGGGATTCAAAGCGTGGACCCGAGTTTACTTGGGAACGAGAGGATCACATGAAGTCTAAGTATCCCCATGTGTTTACAGAGGAAGCCGTACCTGATAACGATTCTTAAATTTCGGGACGAAATTTCTCTAACAAGGGGAGACTGTAACATCAGTGCCAAAACCATAACCAGAACAGTGATCTACACAGTAATTCAGGTACAATCTATGTGTGTTACATGTATAACATTATCATTTTATGTTTGACACAAAACTATTTCGCATTCAATTCAGAAAACATGGTTCAGAACTATGGTTCAACAATCAAAATTTTATCTGACGACACAGAACCATCACGTGATTGTTAATTAGGATTCTATTATGTATAAACGTATGTGAGGATGTACAGAACAAAACAACGGATGTCGTTATGTGAAAGATAAATTCACAGATTATTCGTATAGGTGACGATCTGTACGAATATATCTGAACGTTTAACGTTCTGAATGATGTCTAATAATTAGAAAATCATATCGAAAAGTGTAGTTATCGTCGTGTTCGTACGGGTGACAATTCGAACGAATAAGCGCGACGACTGTACGATTCGATTTAAACAAGTAAATTTAATATTTTCAGAAATTTAAAATAAACGAAAGATATTTAGTTAATTTACTAGAAATTGCCACCTAATTTAACTTAATGAATTCTATTTTTAAAACCGTAACGAAACGTTACGAAAACAAACGAAGCCGACGTGTTTACGCGAAACCGAACAAACCCGAACGCACCGAAATGATTAAAAACCATGAATTGGCATTTAATACCATTTATCTCCTTCACCTACCCATTCTCTCTCATCTCTCCCGTCACTCTCTCTGTGGAATTTCTCTCTCTAAAATTCAAACCCTAGATCTCTCTATACTCAACCAAATCAAGCCATTTTGGTGTCAAAACGACCACAACAACTTGTAGATCTTGAAAGTACAAGCAATCTGAGCTTTGAATCATCCAAATCGAGGTAAAAACAAGTTCAAAAGTCCGATTTTAGGGTTTTCAAACCCCTTTGTTCAAACCTCACTCCTAACCGATTCTAACCCACTCAAACCATAGGGAAACTACACGAAACCACTTTAGGATGAGTTAGGAACATGTGATACATCATGATTTAGTAATTAAGTTCGAAAAATGGGGGCTGCACTCGTCCTTGTTCGAACGACCGAATGGCCATAAGGCCGAATGAGGCCCCTATTCGGTTGGGGAAGCTACATTCACTTGGCTACCCTTCGGCCCAAAGCTCCTATTCGCATGAAAACTCATCTGGTCGCCCTTCTATCTGCATGAAGCCCTATTCGGTCGAGGCTCCCTTTCGCATGTAGTTACATTTGGCCGAGGTCCACCATTCGGATGGCCATGCTCTTCGCACGATACCACCTTCGCATGGTGTATTCAGTCGTGTGAAGCCCCTCATTCGGCCATCCTTCTTTGCATGACAAACCTCATTCGGCCTATGCTTGCTTCATTCGAGGATAGTGACAACCGAAGGAACATGAGGAGATTAGCCATGCATGGGTTGGGTACGTGGAATGCATGCATTGGGGGGGTGAATCTATTAGCGTTTCACGAGGGTGTTAAACGGTTTTGCAAACTATACATGCAAAGGTTTAACACTAAAGTTTTCTAAATTTCAAAGATGTGTAAACATGAATTTGTGAATATAAGTTGGGTTTAAAACACATGGGATTTATTTTGTGAAATCATGAATAGGGTTTTTCAACACTGAAGCTTTTACTAGACCATTTTGGCTTGAGGACATGAGTTTAACAAGTAAAGAGGGTATAATTCAAATCATGGGTTACTAAAAGTAACACTATCTTTATTTATGAGATTAAAGAATTAAATAAAAACAAGTTGATGGTTAATCAAGAATCAAGGAAACAATCTAAGTATCTAAGTGTTAATCACATTAATAACACTCAATACTTAGAAATTCTACACAAACGTATAACTAAGTTAGATCGTTCAATTGAACTTTCTAAGCAAGTTATACACAAGAGTCGATCAAAGAACCATGGGAAACAAAGATCTAACAATGGACTTAGAGTTAATCGAGTGAGATTAACTTGAGTCTAACAATTTAACTTATAATTTCTTAAATTGATTTGTGTTTTAATAAAAGGGAAATGACTTATAAGATTCTTAATTAAAATGTTTTAAAATAAATTAAACTGTAATTATTAATGATGATTTAATTAAAAAGACCATGAATGTAATGAACTAGACCTTATGTAAGTAAGGTTTAGTTGTGACATCGACGGGGAAAGGGATAATCAGGGTAGACTAGTTAGAGATACATAGAGACACACTAGTGACATAGGACACATAGTTGCACACCGATACCAAAACCCTAGATACGTCTATTATAAATACTTATAGTATTCGAATCATCTTAAAACAACTGAGATACTGAAGATACTTAATCTACAATTAACGAGCGCGCATATTTGTTGTGAATCATTACATGGCAACACAGGTGAGTTCATTGCCCCTTTTCTAAACTTTTTTGTTTTACAAACGCGGGTCTATGAAGCATGCGTAAATTATTTTCTAAAAATATGTTTTACGTAAATGCTTTTACTTCTTGTATGTTTTATATACATAACTATATCCTAGACTCCTGTCTAGGTAAACTATTTAAAGGTTCAATTAAATGAATTATCTACTCTTTATGAGTAAGCAATGATTTTAAAGGCCAAGAATTATTTATCAAAGCTCTAATTCAAAGAGTCTAAATTCAGTATGTGTGTTCAAGAAAATTAATAATCTATTTCAAAGAGCCTAAATTCAGTGTTGTGTTCAAGAAAGTCTAATGATCAAAATCAAAGAAATCATATCCGTGTGTGAATCAAAGAACTAATGAAATCAATAAAGAACGAACAATTCAAGGTGGATGTCAGTTGTATGCAGATCAAGACCACGTGTTAACACACGGAAAGTCCCGGCATAAATAGTAGACTATTATAGTCACGCTATATGGGCATAAATCAAACAATCAAACGAATTCAAGAGAGCAAAGGTGAACAAAGATCAAAGGATATCCTAAAGTCCCGACATGTACATTAGACTTGAAGGTCAAGCTGATATGGGCTCATCATGAAAGTCCCGACACATACAGGTAGACTCATTTGGGTCAAGCCTGATATGGGCCACGTGTGAGACGATACAAGCTGGACACCACCAACAACTAAAACTAATTGATTGAGTCAAATAAGGCCCAATCATCATGTCTTAGTTGTATTAAATGTTTATTTATTCATTTAATTTCGCATTTAATTTCATGTCTCTACAAATACTATGGTTGATCATGAATGCGTGATGAACTCAAGAAATCGGTAGAATTTCAATTTGTGGAACTCAAAATCTAATAGGTCGATGGTGTGGAATGAAACTCTTAATTATCATTAACAACAATATGTTATGCGGTTTGGTATGTGGTGGGACGGTGGCTGGGCTGGCGGTAAGCTTGACCCTACATATGCCCTATATATAAGCATACTTGATTAGATAGCATAGGTGGTTGTTGATGAGGTTAAGGTTTTCATTTCGGGTGATCAATGTAAACAGATTTTCAAGTTATTCAAACGTTGTGAATCAAAGGTACGGGATGAAACACTTAATTTTCACCAGGAACAATATATCATGTGGTTTGGTATGTGGTAGGACGGTGGCTGGGCTGGCGGTAAGTGTGACCCTACATAAGCCCTATATATAAGCATACTGAATTAGATGTTATAGGTGGTTAATGATGAGATTAAGGTTTTAATTCGAACAGGTTTATACAAATTCATTTTTAAATAAAACTATATGAACTCACCAACCATGTGTTGACTTGATTTTTTTGCATGACTTCTTATGTGACGAACAGGTCTGAGTTAGAAGTCTATGCTTTTGGACTAGGATGCCAGATAGAGGACCTAGTATTTTGGACTTGCATATTTTTGAACATCATTATACAGATTATTTTGTATATCTTGTGCAGATATAAGATAGATGAATTATGATGTTGATAGTAGATTTACATTGTTAAATTATGAACAAAGTTGATGTAATTTAACTATGTAATTCTATTTTATTTAGCATTTTCTCATTATATATCATGTGCAATGTAAACAATCTGATCATCACGATTATCATCCCCGATATCGCGCCCCGAGAGCTTTCTGCCCGACGGGACACACGATCCGGTCCATTGGCTCGGGGTGTGACACGGTTCATGCAATTGATTAAGCAAATTCTCAGATACATACGCGACACGATTGACTATGGAATCATGTACAAACCAGATAATGATCTCAAACTGATTAGGTTTTGTGACAGCAGCCATGCTACTGATCAAATGGATGGAGGAAGCACTACGGGCATGGTGTTTTGTCTTGGGAGTTCATTAATTACATGGAGTTCACATAAGCAGAAGGCAGTGGCTCTATCCTCATGCGAATCTGAATTCATGGCAGTAGCAACGACCGCTTGCCAAGCACTATGGCTTAAAGGACTCCTAAGTGAACTCATGGGTCGTGAAAAACAGATGGTTGAGCTTCGAGTAGACAACAACTCAGCCATAGCCCTTATGAAAAACCCAATATTTCACGGCCGAAACAAGCATAGAAATACCAGGTTCCATTTCATACGGGAGTGTATTGAGAATAAAGAAGTTCATGTGGAGCATGTGAATGGAGAAAATCAGAAGGCGAATATCTTGACAAAGGCTTTGCCAAGATTAAAATTTGAAGAGATGAGGAAAATGCTTGGATTAAAGGACTTGGGTGGCATAAAACAAGTATTAGAGGGGTGATGTTAGATAATTCTTGTTTTGGATAAAAAAGGAAAGACCATGATGAAAGTTAGAGAAAGAGCTGGAAGCAAGATTTAATTATGTTATTTATAGTTTATTTTTATCCCATGATTATAGATAGTTTGCTATTCATTTATTTAGTATAAAAGGATGTTTAGTTCTTGTTTTCATTCAAGAGTTTAGAGAAGATTAATAAAAGTTGAGTTTTTCTCTTAATATCAATTGTTCACAACACTTACGCTCTGTTCCCGAGTTCAATAAAGTAGAGAAAAGAAAAGAAATAGAAGGAAAGGAGAAAAATTTTGTGTTCCTAAGTTTCATTTAACAAGAGAAAAGAAAGGAAAATAACATATGTCGTGTTCCCGAGTTTCATTTAAGGTAAGAAATGAATAGAAGTGGACGGAAAAGTAGACAAAATTACCTAGTTTTCCTTTCCTTCCGATTTGGAAGGAAATGGAAGGAAAGAAGTTAATTCTTTTCTTTTCTTTTCATTTCTATTTTTTTCCTTTCTGTTATCTCGTTTACTAAACTCGGGAACTGAGCGTTACTTCTTGACAATTTTTCAAAATTCTTCGTATTGGCGGCTGGTTGTAGGCATCTACCGAAGGTAACTTCTGATTAGATCTTACTTGGTATCTAAAGATGATGGGATTTGCAATTTAGGTTTTGTTTGCACAATTGGTAAGATGTACAAAATTAGAATACACATATAATTAATTTCACTTTACAAATCAGAAGCTCAGTAGATAATGGAAATTACGCTTGTAAAAGCTTCATTGTTGATTGTATCATAATAATAAAGTGCTAAACGCATGAATCAGTTTGGTGTTAAACGCATGAATCTGTTTGATGAAATGCCTCTAATGATTTGTGGTTACCGGGAGCTTTACATGATATTTTTTCTTAAGCTCCGTGTCCGTGATATTATTTAAGAGAATGAAAATTGTTTCTTTAACCTTGATCTTATTGTTCGGAAAACGTGAGCACATAACATTATGTTTATTGCTAGATTTTTGCAGTAACATCTAATTGATTGGATATATACTGCCGCAGTACTTCTGACACTATAATTTTTACTAATACTAATTGTTGTATTTGAATAAGCTGTGCTGTGTTGTGAGCAACTTTTATGCTTTTCTAATGCCTAAACGGAAGGCAAAGAAACAGTCTGTGTCATCCCAGTTGAAGAATTCATGGTGTAATGTTGATACACGTTCATTGACCAAGAAGGTATCTGTTTTTTGCTATATATAATAATTTACTTTTAGGTTATGAGAATGCATAAACAGTAAAGGGTAATTAATAGGTGATGATTTGTTGGTCTGCTTATCTCTCTATTTTTTTTTTTTTTTTTTTTTTTTTTGAGTGAAGTCTTTGTTTTTGAAAGTTTATAATGCTTTGTTTTCAGCTGATGAAATTTTGGATATCTGTTCAAAACTAATCATCAATGGCTTGACTTAGAATGTCAGACGCTCTAATTACTACTCAGCATTCTTAAATTAGATTTTTTTTTTTTTTTTTGAATCAGCATTTAGAATTCTTAGCCTTCGAATTTTCTTTGTAGTTACGTGTAAGGATACTACCATCGAGTTTTATTCTTAAGTTGCTTAAATATATATATCAATGAATGGCTTGGTGGTATCACTCAGTTGAGCGCCAGAGTGTTGTGATCAGGACAATTCGTGAAGTGGAAATTGAAGATCACTTACTGCTATACGATTGCTAAAATCCTTTATAAGAAAGGAACAACTAGAGACCCCATTACTTCAATTCTTTGAGGAAAATCTTTCAAACCTAATGATTTCAATAACTGATAAAAAATGGACCTATCGAAGTTAAATGGAAAGTTAAGGATAGTGATTTATCCATCAACACATATAATGGAGGAAACATGATCTCTTATTTTCTACAACATATGTCTTTGGCTAATCCTGCAATTCCATCTCTTGGTGGTTTTGATTTTCCAAGCAGAGGTGGTAAATTCTTATTCATAATTGATTTTAAATTTTATCTTATACATAGTGGTTTACTTATCTGATGTTGTTGGCAGGAAAAAGGAGCTAAACTGGTGCTGAGAATCTTAAGATGAAGGATTTTGTATGTTCTTATGCATTTAAAATGGGTTTCTTCATCTGACTAATACAATTTGGTTCATGCTTTAGGTTCCAGAGGAGCTATCTGACACTCGTATTATTGGCATTAAAGAATCTATGCAAACTCCTGGGGTTTGCTGCTTTAGACCACTTTGAAGTGTTCCTGTTACATGTGACTTACTGTTCCTTCTGTATATATTTAATTGTACACAAACATAGACACTTTCATCCTCTCAAGTCTCAAATTTCACTGAATACTGTGAATAATGCTTATAAACAGTGCCTGATGCCAATAAAAACACATAATTATATATAAGAAAGATAATCTTGAATGGGGTCATGTGCTTTAATTAGTAGTTATTTAATATTGGGAGCTGTTAAAATTGCAGTTTAGTAGTGAGAGGTTGTCTGTTGGTATGACACCTAAACAATACACAATGCGATGTTTGTTTGTTGTTAATTTATCAATGTTCTCGTGATTTAGATAGTGCTCAAGTTAATCTTCTTTTTTCATAATATTATTGTTGTCTTTCTATGCCATAAGTTTTACAAATCTCGATTAAATAATACCCAAAAATAATGTAAACAATTTGTTATAAACATCTTAGTAAATGCACACATATACAATCATTGTACTACGAGATGCCTCTTCTATAATTTCCATTATCCATATGAATATCAAATCTCCAACAACTATTTTAGTAAATGCAAGCATATACATGTAGAATATTTTCTCTTTCATAGAATAGAAAAGAAGAAAGATAGGCTCATATCTACATCAATTAGTTATAATATTAATGGGCTGTTTGGTAGCATCTGAATGAATCTGAATCTAAATGGTTCAGATTAAGACCGTTTGTTTTAACAAAAAAAAACACGTCTGAATGAAATGAGAATGTCTGAATCAAGGTCTGAATGATTCAGACATGAGAAGAAGTCTGAATGAGAACCAAAGCTCTGAATCATGCTCATCACGCTCATCTAAACCATCCATCGCCCTCCCTCCGACCGTCGTCCATGATGTCCCTCCGTCTAGAGATGCCGTACCTCACAAACCAAGCCCTCACCGTCGCCTACGGCTTCTCCTTCTGAATTTGGGTGTTTAGGCTAAGAAAAGAGGGAAAAGAGGGTGAAGAAAAAGGGTTTTATTCAGTTGTGGATTCACGTTGTATGTTTGATTGATTGATTGTTTTATATCATAGATGATTGGGTGGTTGTTGCTATTAAAACAAAGAATGACACTAATAAATCATTGAATATTAAGGACATATTTAGAGATGATTGTATACACATTTAGAGACATACTAATTCATGAAAAGGACAATTATTCAATTTAAAAGGTTAACTTTTAATGAAATAAGCTCCACTATATCAGTTTTAGGCTTCACAGCAAAAGAGCATCTTTGATGATGCATTCAAAATAAATTACATAAACAAACACGTATGTATATATACATGTGTTTGTGCTTGTGTGTGTGTGCATGTTTGTGTGTATCTATATGTGTGTACACGTAAGTGTGATATGAATTTAAACTTGTGAATCTGTTTAGCATATACTTCATGTTGACCTCTCTCCAGCAACCTAATAAAGGAATGTATGATCAGCAAACATCCCCCAATATATTATAAAGATGAAGGCAAGCCCCCCAATACAAGGCGTGTAGTACCCTTTATCACAATGAAAGATAGGGAAGTATGTAAAATGCACACATAAAAATAATCAAAGGAAATGCTTTAGTTCTTATATATGTTAGCATACATTTTGGTTTTAATTATAATTATATATGGAATTGAGGTAGTAATCAAAATTAATCTTTTTAGTTCTTTAATCTTATAATCAAAGGAAATGCTTTAACATAAGCTACATCATCAGGAGCAAACAGAGTTTTAAGAATATGAATTTTTGAAAAGGGTTGATTATGAACCAAAAAATGCTAGCAGCCTTAAAATTACCTGCAACTTCAACTTTGAAGAGGGTTGATGTTACACTTTAAATGTTATACAACCCACACAAAATTACAATCAACCTCATCCTCATAACATGCATATCTTATTTCCCTAAAATCAAAAATTGTTTATGAAACAAAAATACAATCTTTACAAGAATCATAGATAAAATAACAATAAGCTGTCAAAATTCTATGATTAAAGTAGATGAATCTTACATGGTGATTATATCTAAAACCATCTTTAAGAATAGTAGAAAGGTATGCAAGCCAAATATATATATTATTTACATGTTATCCATAAGATATATGTCATCCAGAGGCAAATCAATTGGGCCATCAACATAGCTTAAATTCTTTTTTTTTTTAATATTATGAGATGAAAGCAAAAGCAAAGCTGCAAATTATTAATTCTGTGACAGTTTATGCATTAACGTTGTAAAAGTGAAAAACATATTGAAGTTTATCCCTGTCATAAGATGTCATCTGCATTTATAATAGAAAATTTGTTAAGATTGAGTTTCAATTAACTTATATAACCTGAAAGAGTATATTAAGCAAGCATTCCGAACACATTCCAATTTACAACCATTAAAACACAGAAGCTAGAATAAGAATATTAGGGTTTAAAAGAAAGAAAATGCAGAGTTGAAAACACAGAAGCAATCCGAACACATGGCTTACTTATCCTCCTACTTCCCATGTGCTGAAAACCAATTTGAACCTGAGTTGATCCATGAGTTAATACATGAATAGATAAACGATATTGCCCAATGGCGCCATAGCGGTAAGATTGTAAGAACAAAAAAATGCAAAAAAAATCATAAATTCGCGTTGGGGTAGCTCATATTATATTTTAGTATATGCCTATTCTTGTATAAATACAAGAAGAGAAATTTGTTTAATAGATATACATTTATGTGCTCAAATTTAAGTGTTTGTATGCTCAATTATACAAGTATAGAGTTGTGTATGATGTATGAATTAAATTTTAAAAAGTGATTATGGTGAACACTACAAACTTGATAGGTTCATTCAAACACCGCATACACACATATGCTTGTATATATGCCTATATGTATATACATGTATGTACTCATGCACACACATACATATGAACCTAGATAAAAAAATGACCCATTCTATAAAAACTATAAGAAAAAAATCCAAACATCCAATTGTTCAATGCAAACAAAAGTCACATTTCTTTCTATCCGTTTTTCCCTTCAAAAATACCAATACTTTCATATAAAAACATTAAACACAGCCAAATTCACAACCCATGCACATTTTATCGAAAAGTCATACATGCATATCTACAATAAAAAAAAAATCCTTATCTCAAATTTACTTATATCCTCAAAACAACAACATTTATACTTTGAAAATTCAATCAAATTCACAATGCTAACTCACTTCATCCATAATAAAGACAAATTTTTAAGTATATGATCACCCAAATCAGTCAGTTAGTAGGAACTTCAACAAAAAAAATAATAATAACAAAATTAAATAAATAAGCATTATACCTGTTTAGCAAATCTCCATAACCAAACTGGAACCACCACACTTCCCCAAAAATAATATGTTTTGTTTGTTAAAATACCTATTCAGGTAATAGAGTTAAAGCCCTATTTGCCAAAGATCTAATAACACACAGTCGAAAACTAAATTTAAGTAAACTAACCACATTAATTGATAACTCTACAATCAGGCAACAAATGAGAGGGACTCACAAGTTTTTTGGCGAGGATCAAGTTGGGTTGCGTGATCAAAATCTGCAACAGATCCCACTACATCATCCTAAATTATAAAAAAAACAAAACAAACCATAGATTGAAAACAATAGAAATTAAAGAACCAGATGAAGAATGAGTTGTGTAAAACCTGACGAAATAGGATCAATTCCCGTCGAATCGCGATTAAGGATTGGTGTGATGAATCGGATTCTGCGATTGATATTGATTTGGCAAACACAAGAGTAGCAGAGGATCGGTGGAGACAAAAGTTGAAGAGAAGCAACCCTCTTTAAAGGTGAAATCCGAATTTTTGAAATTTGAATGTGGAGCCATTTCTCCTTTATTCGTGTATGCTGGGTTCTGAAATGATGAATCCAAGACAATAAAGGCTGCCTTTTTCGTCTTGGTGCTTCAGAGTTTTTCATGTGTTGAAATTTTGAATTTTGGTTGAGAAAAATTCTGAACAAGGAAAGAAAATCAACCACGAGCCCTGTGCTTGAAAATTAGCATGTGAAGATTTCTTGGTTTGGGGTGTAGAAGACGAAGAAGGCAAAGAAAGTTGAGGAGGATGGGAAAGCAGGGTAACCAGATGTGTATTCAATATATGGGAACCAGACATGTATTAAACGATCACTACATTAAATTGTTGTACCACAAGCTTACCTAGTTGTACATTTCTTAAATTTAAGAAATTGCAATACTCTCTCACCAATATCCATTATATATATATATATATATATAGGAATTGAATTCAATGAAAACCTAATCTTATAGAGAAAACTCTTAAACCCTATGTGAGTCATTGATTTGGAATCTTGAAAATAAATATATGGTCCACATTAAACCACATTAAAAATGATTTATTTATTAAAAACCCAATTTTTTATTCAGATTTAATGTGTACCACATATTTATTTTCAACATTACAAATCAATGGCTCACATTGTGTTTAAGGGTTTTATCTCTAAGATTGAGTTTTCATTAGATTAAATTCCTATATATATATATGGGATATGATCAAATAAAAAATGTATTTTGCCTAAGAAGGCTAAAAAGGATTTTTAAAACCTTAAAAACCGACCCAAACGAACTCTGATTGAGCTCATTTTGATGGCATTGGAACCGTATCGTCGAACTCTATAATATTAACTTTTAAGTTTAAGATTTAATGTTTAGCTATAAAGTTTAGGTTTTATGGCTCGATTTTTAACTTTTAGGTTTTATGTTTAGGATTTATTGTTTGAGTTTAAAGTTTAGGTTTTAGTATTATGGTTTGGGTTTTAACGTTCCAGGTTTAAGGTTCGACAAGGCAGTTCTAATGACGCAAAAATGAGTTAGTTCGGAGTTTGTTTGAGTCGGTTTTCAAATTTTTAAAATTCCTTCTTAGCCTTCTTAGTCAAAATAAACTTTTTAGAGGAACCTTTCCCTATATATATATATTTGATTTTTGGACCATGGATCCGAGCCTTCACTTTATACTCGGGTGTGAGCATCTATTCTTATAGGTGGGTCTTTATTTTTATTGAGGGGCCATGCCTGCATCTAGAAAACGGGATACAAAAAAAAAAGTAACTCGATTGAATTGGAGGTGAGCCGGGAGCATGAGGAAACTAAGCGACAGCTCCAAAAGAAAAAAAAATAGGGCAAACGCAAATGAGAGGGAAGGAAATGAGGAGACGTCTGGATGGAGATTGGTAAAAGGAGGAGACGAATGGCTCACGAATCAAGACTTACGATTTCACTATTTCAGTTCCACATACAAGAGACATCACGACACTACAACAGTTCGATTCTAGTTCGATTTCTGTTCGACAAACGAGAAAGAGACGACTTAACGATAGTCCGATTTCAACTTTCTCACTCTTACTCTCTGATTCTAGTCTGATTTCAATCCGCTCAAATGATTCAGTTGGTTAGTCAGATTCTCATTCAAGTCTCAACTAGTGTTGATTTTGATTCATTTTGATTGTTATTTGATGATTGTAGGGCTGATCATTGACAAATATAGGGTTAAAATTTAGTGCTTTTAATCATAATTCATTTAAATCTGATTTCATAAGGCATTTAAAGTTGATTGCTGATGATTTTATTCATTTAGAAACCATATTATCATTTAAATGTCATTTTTGCAAGTTTAAATTGATGTTGCATAAAATACTAAAAGCAATTTTTGTACTAGATCTATTTTACTTGTGTAGGTAAGTTTCTTTTTTTTTTGAAAGGGCCTTAATTTTGTTTTTTTAGATTACCATAAAGCTAGACGCGGCCCTGTCTTAGATAACATCATACAGTTTTATTTATTTATTCAATTGAGTTGAACTTTTTTCTTATGTGTCAAACAGGTAAATTCAAAAAAATAAAAATAAAAAATGTAACGTAACATGTCAAAAGGTTGATTTTAAATGAATTTGTGGTACAAAAACCTATAAAATCATATTATTACTACATGCTTTACTGATAGTTGCCGGATTTTAAATTTCTTTATATGTTTCTGAAATAGAAGTAATATAGTCCGTAATGCTAAGACTTCATTTACTAATTATATCCTATTCGTAATTGTCATATCAGCTTTTATCTATCCTTCTCACATACATTCTCTTTTATCTTTTTAACACCAACCCACCATTCCCACATGCATCCTCTCTATTCCACATCACAATTTCAATTTATACTTTTCTTTTAAACAAATGATTTTTTGATGTAAAAACATATTTAATAAATAAATATAAAATATAATTAAATAATTAAAAATATAAAACAAGAAAAAATTAAATTAAATTGGAAATACATAAAAAGAAATTACATTTTCCTAAAAAATAAAATAAAAATAATTAAAATTTAACTCACCCAAAATTAAAAATAAAAAATTAAAGAAAACAAGACCTAAATTTAAGGTTCTCTAGACAAATCTACTCTTGATTAGCTTGCCTAAGATCCCAAAGACGTTCCATAAGATCGTTGCGTAGTGCGAGTGAGTATCATTGCTTCGTAAGGATTTAAACCTCTGTAGATAATTTGCAAATTCAGCCCGTGCATCTCCGTTACAACTTACTGGTTCAGGCTCATGTTTTTCAAGGGATCAATTAGTTATTGCATGACCTCCATCATCTATAATCACATTATGTAGAATGATACATGCATATATTATATCACCCAACATTGGTATGCTAGTAGATTTTCCAGGGCCTCTTATCATTGCCGACATTGCTTGGAGGACACTAATGTAACATTTGTACATTTAGTCATGGTAGTCGTAAACAGAGTTAGAACAGTGGGTGTCAATGTTCAGTTAATCAATGTGATTCATATTTTCATAATGTGTGCTTGTATGTTACAGGATCTTACTTATTTAGGAACAAGTATGTACTATTTATTTACAGTCGATGACACTGGGCAAGAACAGTATCGTGTTATATCGAAACAGTGGTGGGCAGCGAGAGTGAGCCCTATATATATACTGCGTTCGGTGTAACAGGATAGTGTTAGTGCGTAGTGTGGAGACGAATATTATGACAATTAATTCAACAAGAATCGTAATACGTAAGCGAAACTGAGTATAGTTATGGGTGACGATCCATAATGATACGAATGTTGAACTTATAATTATGATTAAACGCCTTTAAATTTTAATACGATCGAAAAACGTACGCGATTGCGGGTATACACGTAATTGTGAATGTTTAACGATCTGGCAACACACGAAGAGTAAAAATAATTAAATTAATTATTTTATATTTTTACAATTTTGAAACTCATCATTTTAATGAGTTTAATATCTATTTTCATTAAAAGCCGCGTAAAATACGCGTTACGTTCCGGAAACGCGAACCGAGCGACCGGAACGAACCCGAATACCACCCGAGCTATAAAAGCCTTAAACAAGGCCATTTCTTTCATTTATTTCAGCCAACAACTCACTCTCTCTCTACATTTTCGTTCTACCCTCTCTCTCTAAAAACCAAGCTTTAAACGCGCATAACTCGCTCGTTTCTCAACGGATTTCGGTGTTCTTGGTGTCCACGCGTAGCTCTTGACATCCTCTACACAGAAGTACAAAGGATCTGAAGAATTATCCACAGAATCTCGAGGTATTGATGTTTGAAAAGGCCGAAATTTAGGGTTTTCTTGTGTGTTCTTGTTTAAACCCGACACTTAGCCGGTTCTAGCAAACCACATCCATTTTCGCAACCATAGAAACATTCCCTGATGCTAGGTTAGCTTAGATCGAGGTCTGGAACCAGGTGTTCGACGAGGGTGATGATGCTGGTAACAGGTTCGGTGGCTGAACCTTCATCCTTAGCTGGTCGAACCCTAATGAGGCTCCACGAACCTGCATGGTTTGTTGGACATTAGCCGAACCCTGAGGGGACCTCACGAACCTGTACCGAGCCTTCATGTCTCCGACGAACCCTTCTGATGCCACGAATCTTTCTGGATCAGCCGAATCTGCATGATGCCATGTCAACCGAACCTATTAGGGTTTTCTAACCGAACCTGCATGGGGATGAGCAACTTCGGCGAACCCTATGGAGTCCACGAACCCTGCATGGTTCGTGGAAGTACCAGCCGACCCCTAGTCCTCAGTCAGTCGAACCATGATGTCACCGAACCAATTGTACATTGCCGAACCATTCAACCATGCAGCCGGCCGAACCCATGCATACAGACCATCATATTAGACGAACCCTTGGTTGATCAGCACTAACCGCGAACCCTTACACCCTAGCCGAGCCTTGTTGCCACTCTTTGGGCTCCGAACCTTTGGCCGAACCATAAGGGAACCGAACCTTCGACCATGGCAGCCATAGGTTCGCTGCCATGGTGTGGAAACCACGGTTGTGTTGGCCCAAATTCAAACCTATCCGGCCCAACTTAATCCCATTTGGTCCAAACCTTTGTTGAATCGGTCCAACTTAGTTTCAATCGGCCCAAAGATTTAACAAAGCCCAATTAAGTTATATCGGCCCATTATGATCTTTAAATTGGCCCAATATTGTCTTTGGCATTTTACATGATCCATAAACAAGTTGGTTGGCCCAATATCACATTCAATTGGGCCCTAGTTGACCTAAGTGGCCCATGGCCTTTGTTAAGCCCTTATGATTTCATGGACTTAAGGCCAAATTGTGTGGCTCTCGACTTATGATACTCGTGAATTTATCATGAATAGGTTAAGTTGTAACTTAACATAATCGTGAGATCAATTCATAATCACAAAGACTTGAAACAATTAAACATCTTTTCATAATTCGCGATAATCAATGGTTATCAAACTCTTAAATCACATGTGATGTTGTACAAACAAGTTTGTGCATAAAAGGACATCACACATCATTTTCATGGGCCCATGATCAATCAAGTGACTCAAATCATGACTTTCAAGTTTTCACAACAATCATAATCATGAGATCATGTAATCAAGTGTTAATCAATTTCAAGAGAACACGAGTCAATCAATGAATCAAAGTCTATATAACTATAAATCTTATATCTTATGTATGATTACAATGATATAGGAACCAATTAGAAGTCATGTTTGCTACTTGCTATCTGTTTTAGTTCAGAGTCTACTGCAGACAGGTGAGAACATTAGCCCCTCTTTTACTGCTTTACAACTGTTTTGGGGTGAAACACGTGATCAAACTCTATATTTACAATCGTATTTCATGATCCAAGATGTGTTCTATTTTACAAACGTTACAGGTTCATTGCACGAATCCAAGGGATTCATCAGCTGTTTTAAAGGATTTATCAACTAATAAACTCTTTCTATTAACAAGTTTTATAAAGGCTTTTTGAACTGTTTCATAACAGATTTACTCAAATGTTTTTATAAAGGATAAACACTTTTAAGTAATGGATTTTATAAACTCTTTGTTATAAACCTTGTTATTATACAAGGTCACCATTTCATGGTATTCAAATCAAGAGGTTCATTTCATAGTATTCAAATCAAGGGGTTCATTTCATGGTATTCAAATCAAGGGGTTCATTTCATGGTATTCAAATCAAGAGGTTCATTTCATGGTATTCAAATCAAGAGATTCATTTCATGGTATTCAAAACAAAGGATTTAATTCATGGGATTAAATCAAGGTTTTCACTTCATGTTATCAAATAAGGCATTAACACGTTCGGTTAAAGTAAGGTTCATAAACATGGTGTCTATTGTTGTAAACAAACTTGTAAACGCATCAAGTATCACATTCATTAGCGTTAGTACTGGGTGATCACAACAAGGGAAAGCGGACACATTGGTTCTTATCCAGGATGGAGTTAGCTTTTAAATTTGTTTTAAAAGTTAACTGCAGGTCTGGTGTCATTATGGTTTTCAAAATTGCTATACATTATCTAACTCCAAACGTGGTTTGGGACTTGATATTATATGTTGGCTTTCGTGCAAACAGTGATTGGACTGTTTACACTCATTTTCTTACTTGATGTTAGTTTGGGTTGCAGCTCATCCATGTGAATCATTTATTACTTTAACATACCTATGCCTTATATCACATATTCATGATTTCATATGTTAAACCTATTGTTCTCACCAACTACGTCTGTAGTTGGCAGTTACTTTTCACGTGTTTCAGGTAATCAGGTTTAAGACTTTCTCAGGGACAACTAAGGAGACCATTCTAAGATAGAACAAGATGAAGAAACATGCTAGGATGGATTAGAAACACATAGAATCCTAATTGTTTAATTGTCTTGTTTGAAGTCTTATTTTGTAACTATGTTTTGGGTCTGTAGTTGTCATTATTTTGATAGATAGTTTGTCTGTAACTAAACAACTGTCT
The DNA here is from genome assembly GCA_009363875.1 of Mikania micrantha. NCBI lineage: Eukaryota > Viridiplantae > Streptophyta > Magnoliopsida > Asterales > Asteraceae > Mikania > Mikania micrantha. Next base: position 40,422,296 of record CM018696.1, read on the forward strand.
AAACATTATGAAACGTAGTAATCCATTGTGGTTGTTCTTATTCAATACTTGTCCATGATTCAACTGTTCATACGTCACCGCGCCGTGGATTCCGCACGCGGCGCAGGGGTGTGACAGGTTGGTATCAGAACCAAGGTTGTAGAGAACTAGGAAAAACCCAATGTTTAATGACCTAGACTATAACCTAAGCTACCCAATAGGACTAAGGGCTACAGGCTTGAGGATACTTAGGATCTAAGTAACTTAAGTGAGCATTAAGTCTCCATTAAGCTTGAAAGATCTTAGGGACATTTTTTTCTAAGATTAGACATCGAGTCAAGGAATTTGAATCGGAATTCTATAATTTTAGAAACCGAATTAAATTTCTCACACGTATCCATTTAAGGATTTCAGAGGCAAGGATCTGTATTCTTAGTATCCTTGATTTGAAATTCTCACACAGAGTTCATTATAGGAATTTAGAGGCAAAGATCTATTAATTTAGTATCTTTGATCTAAAATCCTTGTCATATTCATTATAGGAATTCAAAGGTCAAGATCTATTAATTTAGAATCTTGATTTGAAATCCTTGTCATATTCATTATAGGAATTCAAAGGTCAAGATCTATTAATTTAGAATCTTGATTTGAAATCCTTGTCATATTCATTATAGGAATTCAAAGGTCAAGATCTATTAATTTAGAATCTTGATTTGAAATCCTTGTCATATTCATTATAGGAATTCAAAGGTCAAGATCTATTAATTTAGAATCTTGATTTGAAATCCTTGTCATATTCATTATAGGAATTCAAAGGTCAAGATCTATTAATTTAGAATCTTGATTTGAAATCCTTGTCATATTCATTATAGGAATTCAAAGGTCAAGATCTATTAATTTAGAATCTTGATTTGAAATCCTTGTCATATTCATTATAGGAATTCAAAGGTCAAGATCTATTAATTTAGAATCTTGATTTGAAATCCTTGTCATATTCATTATAGGAATTCAAAGGTCAAGATCTATTAATTTAGAATCTTGATTTGAAATCCTTGTCATATTCATTATAGGAATTCAAAGGTCAAGAGCTATTAATTTAGAATCTTGATTTGAAGTCCTTGTCATGTTATTATTATCAGGTGTTCATTATCATAGGAACTTTATAACTTAGAATCTATGTAACAGTATTCTTTAGTTGAAGTTCTCACAGGAGATCATTATACTCGATACTGTAGGTATTGAGAACCTAGGTTAATTAACCTAGGACACACATGCTGAAACCTAAGGTTTTAATTTCAAGTAAATTAAGAACCGTGGTTTACACAGTCATAATCATATCCATAGTGCAAGAGGCAATCATGAAACAATCATAATCAATCAACAGTTGGAATTTTAAGCCCCAAATATAGACGACGGATTAACGCTGACGTGCTGAGGTAAGTGGTGGGTCGGTGAGAGCTTACCCTATATATAAGCTTATTTCAGTATGTTAGGGGGAATCCGGCGTTCGTATTTGGAGTGAGGATTCGGGAGCAACTGGTAACATTGAACATTAGTCAAACACATGGGATACAAACATTGGAGACACAATCATTGGTGAATCAAATCATAGTGCAATTCAAACTTGGATGAACCAAACATTTTGGTGAATCAATCAAGTTGTGAACATACTTTCAATGTAAACCTTAAGTGAAATTCTTAAGTGATTACATCCTTAGTACTTACTAACATAGTTAACAATAACAATGTAGAGCACTCATATGACTTAGTTCTACATGTTAACAACTGTTAGTAGGTGCACACATAACATAATCATAGTTCAATCATGGATTCAATCATAGTTCAAGTTGATCAAAGATCATAGGATTCTTAATCAATGGAACACACTTGGAAATCAGTACAAACCTATTGCCAAATGCTAGCAAGGACATGATCGTGGTATATCGAAGCGGTGGTGGGACGGCGTCTGGGCAGGCAGTTTGCTTGACCCTTTCGTATGCCCTATATATAAGCTATCTTCGGTATATTGGGAAAGTGTCAGTGTGTAGGTTTGGTGGAGTGAGATCATGGAACGTTATACACATTCACACGAGAAGTATGCTAATGAGCTGATTGCTTATACGTGTACATGCTCATATTACAATTGAATGATAATACTAGTAGTATGGATATAGTACTAACTTTATCATGCACATTCAATTGTATCCTTCCTCATTACTGACCCGCTTGTGGCTTCTATTCATAGAATGCCTCGACGTGACCCTAATGCTGGGGGTTCGACAAGTGGCAACGACGATGAGATCAACAAGATTTCCCGAGCCATCGCTATACATATGAGAGATGTCATTCCGGGCATGGTCACTGATATTACCCAGAATCTTCGGGGAAGTACTAGTGATTCAGCACATAACTCAAATGCTACAACCACTGGAACTGCTAACTTCACTTTCAAGCAGTTCAATGATGCTAAGCCTCCTAAGTACGCTAGTACCGAAGGAGCTACTGGTCTACTACAGTGGTTAGAGAGCATCGAGGATATTCTTCATTTCACAGGATGTCCTGAGAACCTGAAGGTCAAAATGGCCTCGAGCGCTTTTCACAAAGGCGCACTCACCTGGTGGAACTCTGAGAAGAACACCAGAGGACGGGAAGTTGCTTTAGCTTTACCGTGGGACGGTTTCAAGAACTTACTTGTGGAGAAGTTTTGTCCACGTCACGAGCTGAAGAAACTGGAGGTGGAGATGTGGAATCTGGTGCAAGACAGTGGTGAAAACGCCAAGTATACAACTCATTTTCATGAGTTGTGCATTCTGGTACCACACTTGGTTACTCCTCTATCCCGTCGGTTAGAGAAATATATTGAAGGTTTACCTCTGGTCGTTAGAGGAACTGTTATGGGGAATAACCCCACTACTCTGGAAGCAGCTATCCAACTTGGTGCTACTCTTACTGAAGAGTATGTAAAATCTGGTGTGCTCACCCGAAAGGGATTCAAGAGAGCACAGATTGAAGAAGGCAAGAAGCCTGAACAACACCATCACAAGAAGAAGAAACAAAAGACGATTAAAAATTTGTCAGCGTTGACTGCAGCTGTACCTACTCACGCTACACCTATTACTGCTATGCCACAACCTGCTAATGCCAGAAGACCTTATACTGGCCCATTTCCACTTTGCACCAAATGCCAGTATCATCATCTACCCAACACTCCTTGCAAAAAGTGTCTCAAGTGTGGGCGTATGGGACACTTTGCAGCTACATGCCGAGCTGCTCATCTTGCTGCTGCAACTACTGCTACCACTACCACTGCTGCTACAGGTGGAAGGGCCTGTTATAATTGTGGAGCAGAAGGACACTTCAAAAACCAGTGTCCAAAACTCAACAACACTACTGCTACTGCTCGTGCCTTTGTTATCGGAACTGCCGAAGCACGGGAGGATCCGGCAGTCATCACGGGTACATTTCTTATCAATGATCACTATGTTTCTATCATATTTGATACTGGTGATGATAAAAGTTTCATCTCTACTCATACTGCTTCTTTACTTGATATGCAACTATCCACACGTACTGCTCCCTATACTGTAGAAGTAGCGAATGGTAAGACTATAGTTGTAGATTCCATAAAACATGAATGTGAATTAAGATTAAATGACCATCTTTTCTCCATCGATCTCATTCCTATGACTCTCGGAAGTTTCGAAGTTGTAGTAGGAATGGATTGGTTATCCAAGAACAATGCTGAAATCGTATGCTCGGAGAGACTTATTCGAATTCCTTTACCATCCGGCGAAACGATGAGAATCTATGGTGAGAAACCCTGCCGCGGATTGAAGATAGTGTCGTGCATCAAGGCGAGGAAGTACCTGAGGAAGAAATACTATGCGTTCCTGGCTCACGTAGTAGAAAAGAAACCTGAAAAGAAAGCAGTTGGAGACATTCCAGTTATCAGAGATTATTCAGACGTATTTCCAGAAGACTTGCCTGGGCTACCACCAGTCCGACAAGTGGAGTTTAGAATTGATCTCGTCCCTGGAGCAAACCCAGTGGCGAAGTCACCGTATCGATTAGCACCACCTGAGATGCAAGAACTGTCTAGTCAGCTTCAAGAACTTTTAGACAAAGGTTTCATTAGACCGAGTTTCTCTCCATTGGGAGCTCCGGTTCTCTTTGTCAAGAAGAAAGACGGTTCATTTCGTATGTGCATCGATTATCGTGAGCTAAACAAGTTGACAATCAAGAATAGATATCCTTTGCCTAGGATCGATGATCTGTTTGATCAATTACAGGGAGCAACTTGCTTCTCTAAGATTGATTTACGATTCGGGTATCATCAGTTAAGAGTAAATGATGAGGATATACCAAAGACTGCGTTTAGGACTCGATATGGACACTATGAGTTTGGGGTTATGCCATTTGGGCTGACCAATGCACCCGCAGTGTTCATGGACTTGATGAACCGAGTCTGCAGGCCATACTTGGATCAGTTTGTTATTGTCTTCATTGACGATATACTGATTTATTCCAAGTCAGAACAAGAGCATGAGGATCATTTGAGGAAAGTATTAGAGTTACTAAGAGCTGAACAACTTTATGCTAAATTCTCAAAATGTGAATTTTGGTTAAAGGAGGTTCACTTCTTAGGACATGTCATAAACCGGGATGGAATACATGTAGATCCAGCAAAGATTGAGGCGATTAAGAACTGGACTACTCCATCTACTCCAACAGAGATTCGTTCATTTCTGGGTCTGGCGGGCTATTACCGGAGATTCACTGCGAATTTCTCTAAGATTGCCTTGCCACTTACCACTTTGACTCAGAAAAGTCAAGTCTTTATATGGGGACAGAAACAAGAAGATGCATTTCAGCTTCTTAAACAGAGGTTATGCAACTCCCCTATCCTTAGCCTTCCAGAAGGCAGTGATGATTTCATTGTCTACTGTGATGCTTCAAACCTTGGTCTCGGTTGTGTACTTATGCAACGAGACAAGGTCATTGCATATGCTTCAAGACAGCTTAAGGTTCACGAGAAGAATTACACTACTCATGACCTTGAGCTAGGGGCTGTGGTCTTTGCATTGAAGATTTGGAGACACTACCTTTATGGTACTAAATGTGTCATCTATACAGACCACAAGAGCCTGCAACACATTCTCAATCAGAAGGAACTCAACATGAGACAACGACGTTGGGTTGAGCTTCTAACTGATTACGACTGTGAGATTCGATACCATCCGGGTAAAGCCAATGTGGTGGCGGATGCTCTTAGTCGTAAGGAACCAGTCAAGCCAATTCGTGTCAGAGCCATGGAGATCAACACACAGCCAAACCTGAAAGACTTGATTCGTATAGCACAACAACAGGTAGTATCAGACAATCAACTCAAGACAGACTTGGATTGCGGGATTGAGAAGAAACTAGAACCTCGAGCTGATGGGGTGTTATATCTCAATGGCCGCATTTGGATTCCAAAGTCTGAAGAATTGCGCACACTCATCTGTGATGAGGCTCATAAGTCGCGATACTCAGTTCATCCTGGAGCCGATAAGATGTATCAAGATTTGAGGACATCTTACTGGTGGCCTGGAATGAAGAAAGACATAGCACTGTATGTGGGAAAATGTCTTACATGTTCAAAAGTCAAAGCAGAACATCAAAAGCCTTCGGGACTTCTGCAACAACCTGAAATTCCTCAATGGAAATGGGAGCAAATTTCCATGGATTTCATAACTAAGTTGCCGAGAACTCCACGAGGTTACGATTCGATTTGGGTGATCGTTGATCGACTCACCAAATCTGCTCATTTTCTCCCGATCCAAGAGGATTACAAGATGGAGAAGTTATCCACATTGTACATCAACGAAATCATTGCGCGTCATGGTACACCAACATCAATCATATCTGATCGTGATAGTCGCTTCACTTCTCGCTTTTGGCAATCATTGCAAAAGGCTTTGGGAACTCGTGTTAATCTTAGCACGGCGTATCATCCCCAAACCGACGGTCAAAGCGAAAGGACTATCCAAACACTTGAGGACATGCTTCGTTCTTGTGTCATTGACTTCGGTGGAAGTTGGGACACTCATCTTCCACTCATTGAGTTTTCATATAACAATAGCTATCATACGAGCATTCAATGTGCACCATTCGAAGCTTTATATGGTAGAAAGTGCCGATCACCGGTCTGTTGGACCGAGGTTGGTGACTTACAGGTCGTAGGACCAGAACTCATTCAGGAAACATCAGACAAAATCACAATCATTCAATCACGGCTTAAGGCTGCACGAGATCGGCAGAAGAGTTATGCTGATCGACGTCGGAAGCCGCTTGAGTTTCAAGTCGGTGACCGAGTCTTACTCAAAGTTTCTCCCTGGAAAGGCGTTGTCCGATTCGGGAAGAAAGGGAAACTTGCACCAAGGTATGTTGGACCTTTTGAGATCCTGGAACGGATTGGTCCCGTAGCCTACAAACCCAAACTTCCAGTGGAGCTAAACAATGTTCATGATACTTTTCATGTATCAAATCTTAAGAAATGCTTAACTGATCATGATGTTCAGATTCCACTGGAAGACATACAGATTCAGAACAACATGCAATTCATAGAACGTCCGATTGAAATCATGGATCATGGGGTCAAGAAACTTAAACGCAACCGTATCCCGATCGTAAAGATACGATGGGAGGGCAAACGCGGTGCTGAGTTCACCTGGGAACGTGAAGACCAGATGAAGCTTAAGTACCCTCATCTTTTTACAGTATCTTCGGCTAGTTAATTTCGGGACGAAATTCCCTTAACTAGGGGAGACTGTAACATTTGTACATTTAGTCATGGTAGTCGTAAACAGAGTTAGAACAGTGGGTGTCAATGTTCAGTTAATCAATGTGATTCATATTTTCATAATGTGTGCTTGTATGTTACAGGATCTTACTTATTTAGGAACAAGTATGTACTATTTATTTACAGTCGATGACACTGGGCAAGAACAGTATCATGTTATATCGAAACAGTGGTGGGCAGCGAGAGTGAGCCCTATATATATACTGCGTTCGGTGTAACAGGATAGTGTTAGTGCGTAGTGTGGAGACGAATATTATGACAATTAATTCAACAAGAATCGTAATACGTAAGCGAAACTGAGTATAGTTATGGGTGACGATCCATAATGATACGAATGTTGAACTTATAATTATGATTAAACGCCTTTAAATTTTAATACGATTGAAAAACGTACGCGATTGCGGGTATACACGTAATTGTGAATGTTTAACGATCTGGCAACACACGAAGAGTAAAAATAATTAAATTAATTATTTTATATTTTTACAATTTTGAAACTCATCATTTTAATGAGTTTAATATCTATTTTCATTAAAAGCCGCGTAAAATACGCGTTACGTTCCGGAAACGCGAACCGAGCGACCGGAACGAACCCGAATACCACCCGGGCTATAAAAGCCTTAAACAAGGCCATTTCTTTCATTTATTTCAGCCAACAACTCACTCTCTCTCTACATTTTCGTTCTACCCTCTCTCTCTCTCTAAAAACCGAGCTTTAAACGCGCATAACTCGCTCGTTTCTCAACGGATTTCGGTGTTCTTGGTGTCCACGCGTAGCTCTTGACATCCTCTACACAGAAGTACAAAGGATCTGAAGAATTATCCACAGAATCTCGAGGTATTGATGTTTGAAAAGGCCGAAATTTAGGGTTTTCTTGTGTGTTCTTGTTTAAACCCGACACTTAGCCGGTTCTAGCAAACCACATCCATTTTCGCAACCATAGAAACATTCCCTGATGCTAGGTTAGCTTAGATCGAGGTCTGGAACCAGGTGTTCGACGAGGGTGATGATGCTGGTAACAGGTTCGGTGGCTGAACCTTCATCCTTAGCTGGCCGAACCCTAATGAGGCTCCACGAACCTGCATGGTTCGTTGGACATTAGCCGAACCCTGAGGGGACCTCACGAACCTGTACCGAGCCTTCATGTCTCCGACGAACCCTTCTGATGCCATGAATCTTTCTGGATCAGACGAATCTGCATGATGCCATGTCAACCGAACCTATTAGGGTTTTCTAACCGAACCTGCATGGGGATGAGCAACTTCGGCGAACCCTATGGAGTCCACGAACCCTGCATGGTTCGTGGAAGTACCAGCCGACCCCTAGTCCTCAGTCAGTCGAACCATGATGTCACCGAACCAATTGTACATTGCCGAACCATTCAACCATGCAGCCGGCCGAACCCATGCATACAGACCATCATATTAGACGAACCCTTGGTTGATCAGCACTAACCGCGAACCCTTACACCCTAGCTGAGCCTTGTTGCCACTCTTTGGGCTCCGAACCTTTGGCCGAACCATAAGGGAACCGAACCTTCGACCATGGCAGCCATAGGTTCGCTGCCATGGTGTGGAAACCACGGTTGTGTTGGCCCAAATTCAAACCTATCCGGCCCAACTTAATCCCATTTGGTCCAAACCTTTGTTGAATCGGTCCAACTTAGTTTCAATCGGCCCAAAGATTTAACAAAGCCCAATTAAGTTATATCGGCCCATTATGATCTTTAAATTGGCCCAATATTGTCTTTGGCATTTTACATGATCCATAAACAAGTTGGTTGGCCCAATATCACATTCAATTGGGCCCTAGTTGACCTAAGTGGCCCATGGCCTTTGTTAAGCCCTTATGATTTCATGGACTTAAGGCCAAATTGTGTGGCTCTCGACTTATGATACTCGTGAATTTATCATGAATAGGTTAAGTTGTAACTTAACATAATCGTGAGATCAATTCATAATCACAAAGACTTGAAACAATTAAACATCTTTTCATAATTCGCGATAATCAATTGGTTATCAAACTCTTAAATCACATGTGATGTTGTACAAACAAGTTTGTGCATAAAAGGACATCACACATCATTTTCATGGACCCATGATCAATCAAGTGACTCAAATCATGACTTTCAAGTTTTCACAACAATCATAATCACGAGATCATGTAATCAAGTGTTAATCAATTTCAAGAGAACACGAGTCAATCAATGAATCAAAGTCTATATAACTATAAATCTTATATCTTATGTATGATTACAATGATATAGGAACCAATTAGAAGTCCTGTTTGCTACTTGCTATCTGTTTTAGTTCAGAGTCTACTGCAGACAGGTGAGAACATTAGCCCCTCTTTTACTGCTTTACAACTGTTTTGGGGTGAAACACGTGATCAAACTCTATATTTACAATCGTATTTCATGATCCAAGATGTGTTCTATTTTACAAACGTTACAGGTTCATTGCACGAATCCAAGGGATTCATCAGCTGTTTTAAATGATTTATCAACTAATAAACTCTTTCTATTAACAAGTTTTATAAAGGCTTTTTGAACTGTTTCATAACAGATTTACTCAAATGTTTTTATAAAGGATAAAAACTTTTAAGTAATGGATTTTATAAACTCTTTGTTATAAACCTTGTTATTATACAAGGTCACCATTTCATGGTATTCAAATCAAGAGGTTCATTTCATGGTATTCAAATCAAGGGGTTCATTTCATGGTATTCAAATCAAGGGGTTCATTTCATGGTATTCAAATCAAGAGGTTCATTTCATGGTATTCAAATCAAGAGATTCATTTCATGGTATTCAAAACAAAGGATTTAATTCATGGGATTAAATCAAGGTTTTCACTTCATGTTATCAAATAAGGCATTAACACGTTCGGTTAAAGTAAGGTTCATAAACATGGTGTCTATTGTTGTAAACAAACTTGTAAACGCATCAAGTATCACATTCATTAGCGTTAGTACTGGGTGATCACAACAAGGGAAAGCGGACACATTGGTTCTTATCCAGGATGGAGTTAGCTTTTAAATTTGTTTTAAAAGCTAACTGCAGGTCTGGTGTCATTATGGTTTTCAAAATTGCTATACATTATCTAACTCCAAACGTGGTTTGGGACTTGATATTATATGTTGGCTTTCGTGCAAATAGTGATTGGACTGTTTACACTCATTTTCTTACTTGATGTTAGTTTGGGTTGCAGCTCATCCATGTGAATCATTTATTACTTTAACATACCTATGCCTTATATCACATATTCATGATTTCATATGTTAAACCTATTGTTCTCACCAACTACGTCTGTAGTTGACAGTTACTTTTCACGTGTTTCAGGTAATCAGGTTTAAGACTTTCTCAGGGGCAACTAAGGAGACCATTCTAAGATAGAACAAGATGAAGAAACATGCTAGGATGGATTAGAAACACACAGAATCCTAATTGTTTAATTGTCTTGTTTGAAGTCTTATTTTGTAACTATGTTTTGGGTCTGTAGTTGTCATTATTTTGATAGATAGTTTGTCTGTAACTAAACAACTGTCTAAACATTATGAAACGTAGTAATCCATTGTGGTTGTTCTTATTCAATACTTGTGCATGATTCAACTGTTCGTACGTCACCGTGCCATGGATTCCGCACGCGGCGTAGGGGTGTGACAACTAAATGCTCGTTCAACATCCTTCCGACTAGACTCCTATCTGTCAGGATTGGGAAACTTTAGGACAATAACAAATGAGGGTTTTCTGAACACTGAATGGCGGAAACAAACAGGTTCATTAATTGATACGGATATGAATTAATTGAACGTTAAGTCAAATATAATATTAATTCTTCATTAATCATCAATCAATTTACATAGGAGCTTGGATCAGGAAACATTATTCCGATCACAGAGCATCTCTAGTTTCTTTCTCTAGAACTTTCTCTTTCTAGCTGATAGTGTGTGTCTGTATGTTTTTCTCAGAGTTGCCCTAATTCTATTACATCACTTCCTATTTATAGACAATTAGAGCCCATGAAAAAATTCCAATCAGGGTCCAGAATACAATGTAATAAACAAAAGGGCTAAGCTGTCAAAATGATATTGTCAGCATCTTAGGTGTCATTCCTTGTGAGCAACAGCGTCACTCTTATCAGCATCAGTAGCTTCCTTGTCACTGTTAGCATATTGAAGATAGAAAAATACCAAGTCATGAAAGCACTGTGAACATTTACGAATAACAATTTGCTCGTTCGCAAAGTTCGGAAGTTCAGATAGTCATGGGCTTGTTCGCAAAAGCTTCATCTATGGAGATCAGCAGTTTCAGCAGGAGCTAGGTTCTTTTAGACAGCTTTTCCTCAAATCTGCAAGCTAAACAATTTAGAGTTATAAAGTTTAGAGATGATATGAGTGTGCACAAGTTGAACATTCATAAATGTTCTAACTATGCAACACTTATTCATTCGCAAATAATCTGAGTGTGCACAAGTTGAAAATTCGTAAATGTTCTAAGTGTGCAACACATTCATTGGCAAATTATCTGAGTGTGCACAAGTTGAACATTCATAAATGTTCTAACTGTGCAACACTTATTCATTCGCAAATGATCTGAGTGTGCACAAGTTGAACGTTCGTAAATGTTCTAACTGTGCAACACTTATTCATTCGCAAATGATCTGAGTGTGCACAAGTTGAACATTCGTAAGTGTTTGAACTGTGCAACACTTATTCACGAATGTCACATTATCTCAAAGTATTACCTGTGAAGAACATTATCATATGTAGATATTGTTAATATGAGTTATCAGTGCAATATGTCCACCTGTTCTTTCATAAAGATTATAAATATGTCAGTACTTAATAATGAATGATTTTGATAAACCTTAAATTTGTGTACCTTTATTACTTTAGAATGTTAAGCCTTGTCAGCCTGCTGTTCCAAAATTGGTTCAGTGTAAGATCTTGCACACTGATTTATTATTTGACAGAAGTAGTTGGCAGGTTTTTCAAAATCATCTGTATAGTATTCAATCTCTATTCAATTCATCTTCAAAATTGTTTCTTTGCTCAAGGCCATTATTTCTGATTTTGTGGTAAGAACAATGTCTTCTTGACTTGAGCTGTGTACCCTCAGGTTTCCATCTTTATTCATAGACATTCATGTAATATTTTCAATTACGGTAGGAGGAATGTTCAAGTCAAACATAGCTCTTCTCGTGGCAATTTTCTCATATACAATAGCCAGAGTTTTTATTAAGTGAAGGAATATACACAAATCTATTTCTGCCAGTTTATTAAAGACCTTATGAAATTTTTGTTGATCAAGAAAAATAATGTATATGGGATCAAGCAATTTTAGTTCATAAGGTGAGAAAAGATATATATCACTGTGCTCTTTTCCATCTTCTCTTCTTTGTAACACTAACTCATATTTTGTAGCATCATAGAACCATGATGTGATAGGATATGAGTTTTGATCTCCATTTATGCTTTTGGTTCTGTATTGTATCTTTGCCTTTTTGTATGGAAAGGACTTCATTCTAAGTTTCCTTTCTTCATTCTTATTTTTCTTCCCTTTCTCTGGAATGAAGTGATTGTTATCTTTTAAGTTGCACATCATTCTAAACATTTGTTTGTCCATATTCTTTTTCTTCACAAAGTTATGAAGGGTTGCCTCAAATTCATATCCACGTGGATACCAACCATGATTTACTAAATGCAAATCACCCAGTTTAAACAGATCATGATTAGGAAGAGTAACAATGGTATTTGCATTGAAGAAAACTTTATTTTTATAATAAATGCATCCCAATCAAAATCATATTTCCAGGCAATTATTTTTGCATTGCTGCTTCTCTTGCATTCCATGGTCTCAATCAATTCATCAAATGTTTGTTCCTTTTTGTAATTGTTCTTGCGTATTCACATGTAATGTCTAAATCAGGGAACCATTGTCTAGCATAAGTGTTTGTCAATTTTGAAGGGGCTGTAATTTTTGGTTTCTTAGATATTGAAGAAGATGGAGCTCGTGTGGATGTAAATCTTGTATATTTGGGCTTTTTGATATCAAGAATTATCATCTTCTTCAGTCTTTTCTCTGCCTCGAATAAGGCATTTACCTCTTCTCTTAGTCTTTTAGTTTTCATGTGAGATGAGCTTCTTGTGGGATAATTTCTCAAAGTGAGAAATTCTCTAAGTTCAGTATCATTCATCTCATTTATGATTTTGAGTAGAGGAGGAGGCTGCCTTTCTGCTTTCTGTTTTTCAGCTTCAATAGATTTCTCATATTTTGTATCGACCTCACCTCTATGAATCTCTTCATATTTTGCAACTTCTTTTGCTAATTATTCAAAGGTCATTGTCAATACTTGCTCAGCTGGATAATTGTTTTTTATTAAGAACATAACATGAGCCATATGAGGATATTTTTGAGCTTCTTTAGAGAATTTTGCTGCAAAGGCTTCATCTATTTTGGTCTCTGAAATGATATCATCTTTCAGCATATATCCTCCAGCTATTTCTCCTTCCTCTAACTTTGATGATTCATCATTTTCATCATCTTCAAAAATTCTGTCATCACTTTCATTATAATCAACCAACTGCTCATCATCATCTTGTTCTTTCATTCTTTGACTTTCCAACTGTTTTTCAGCAGCCATATGCTCATCAATAAATGGAGCAAAAATGGCTTTATCAACTTCAGATAATATTTGTGAGCTTTTATTCTTCTTTTGAAGTTCTTCTTCCAGTAATTCCTCATCAGTTAACTTTCTTTCTCCTTAATCTAGTACATGTGAAGAAGAAAGAAGTGCATCAGATGCATCAGACACATTTTCTATATCAGCAGTCTTAATAGAATCAACCTTTTCAGCTTCAATTATCATTCTTTTGATAAGATTCATCTGCTCATCAGTAAATCTTGTTACTTTAATGAGCTGAGATTGAGCTGATGTAGTGTCTTGTAGCATATGCTCTCTGATTGGAGTGTATCTGATTTGACTTATGATATCTTCTGAGATATGAAGATCATCAACAAAATAGTTTTCTTTAGCAGCAACCATGGGTTGATAAAACTGATAAATTAGGTTGCTTAATTATCTATGTTTTGATGATCTTTGCATAAGTGATGCAATAGTGGTATTGTCATCATTATCATCATCAGAAATCTCATACACATCATCAGCAACATCTCTTTTTCTTTTCTCCCCCTTTTTGGGAGCATCATCCTCTGGATCATTATCATCATTTCTTGTGTGTTGTGATGAAGAGGAGAGCAAAGAATCCAGTGCATTCTAAAGTGACTTTTTTTGAGAATCAAGAAGAACTATGGTAGAATTGAGTTGACTAATTTGATGCTGTTGTGAATCAGAGAGTTCTTTTACTTTAACATACTCTGTTTGAAGCAAGGATAATTTCTTTGCAGATTCATCAGTCTGTACTTTGTTCTTTTCAAATTCTGACTTCAATGAAGAAATCAGGGATGATAGAGCATCAGAGGTAGCTTTCAAAGAGACAGCTAAAGACTTTCTTGCATCATTTTGTTTGGGCAAATTAGAAATTTGAACTAAAGCAGCATCCAGTTCTTGTTTCTTAGCTGTTCACAATTTATCTTGATTATAGCAAGCTTCAGACACTTGTTGAACTGTGTCTAAGTATCCAGACAAATCTTGAGATTGAATCTCAATCTTTATCTCATGTTTCAAGATTTGTTTTTCTTGCCTTTGAATTTTTCCTTCTGCCATGATTATTTTCTTTGATTTTGTTCTCAATGACTTAAGAAGAGATTTGTTTTGCAATTTGAGCAAAGAAATTTCTTCTATGAGAGGAGCAGTTTGTGAGACAGTTAGGGCTAGATTGAGATTTTCACAAGGAGATGTGGAGGAGGAAGCTTTGACATGTGGTGAAGAAGGTTTAGGAGATGGAGAAGAAGATAAAATAGTATGAACCGGAGAAAGTATTGGAGAGCTATGAGGAGGGGAAAGAGGTGAATGACTTTGAGAAATCTCAGGTTCTGCATTATTGGATTCAGAATCAGTAAGATCCTGTGAATTAGGAACATATTCAGATCCAGATGCAGCTTGAGGTTCTGTAGACAAAATAAGTGGAGAAGCTTTGCCACATAAAATGGATGGAGATGAAGATGAAGAAGTTGATGTCGAATGAACTGAAAAAGATTTTCCTGAAAAATGAGATCCAGATTCAGAAGAACTTTGAGCTGATTCAGTAGATTGTTGAGATTGAAGTTGAAGGTGTGAATGAGCTGGTGAGGATGAGAATAAAGGATTGGGAGCAGCTTCTGTATTGCCAGGGAAGGAAGTGGTATCTTGTTCTTTAGGATGAGAATTATGAGTTGTAGAATGGATGGAATGAGAAGGGGAGAGAGGCTGAAGAAAAGTTTCTTGAAGATCAATGCACATTTGAGGCATTGGAACATCAACTCCTGAGAATGTATTTTTGGAGTGAGTTCTTTTCATTTGTTTAAAAATGGTTACATTATGATGTTGGAGTGAAAGAACATGACCAAAGACTGGAATGGAGTGCACATAGTCATTGATCTGCTTGGATGAACCGAGGATACATCAGAAAACGATTTCCAGATCCTTCTTGAATGTTTGACCTGAGTCCATTAAAAAGATAAGAGGCCATATTATATGGCTTAGAAGTTAACAATCCGCCTATAACACTTGATAGTTGCATCCCAATATTGTTCCATCCAGTGAGTGAATCAAGTATTTCCATCTTGGACACAACATTCCTTTTTCAATCTGCTTACCTTTGAATTTACCATCATATCCCTGTAGATTTTGAAAAATATCCAAGACTGTTTGAAAATCATACTCACTTGGGGCATCTTGCTCATTGCCTAATCTAAGACAAGAGCGAATAGATGACACTAAGATATGAAAATTCTGAGATCCAACTGTAGCAATAATTTTGGTTTCATTATTCTCAGTAATTACTTGAGTAGAGTCCCAAAAAGCTTCAATCATCTCTCTGTATACTGTTAGATTGAACATTGATGCAAGACACATGGATGACACTGAGGAAACACCCATCCTTGGTGAACCCACATCCACCTATTCTTCCACACCTGTACAGGTACCAGCCAAAAGGAAAACTTCTACTAAAGCCTCTAAACCTAAAAAGCTCAAAAATACTGTTCAGGAATATGAGATCCCTGAACATCTCTATGCCCCCACTGGGCAATTGGATACATCTGTTCCATCCTCACACATGAATCAAGCATCTCCACCCCATCTAGCTCCTCATCAATCCTTCAACAGGATGATAACCTCTGAAGTGTCAGTTGATACTCAGATGGAAGTCCAATCTCCCAAAGACACCTTTGCTTCTTCTCCACAAAAGGCCCCTCACTCTCCTACCTATGTTCTCTATGAGATTGATTCTGTCTTTGAGCAACTTGTTTCTCCTCCACCTTCACCAATAAAGGAACAGCCACATCAAACCTTTGCTCAAATTCATCAATCTCCTACCCATGGAGAAGAGGATGAGATCAGGATGACCAGTCCATCTAGACATCTTGATCATATATATGGATCATCCATCTGACATGAGAACCCAATGGGATCTCATCTGAATGGATCAGGCAATAAGACTCCCGGTATGGCAACAGCCCATACAGTTCTTGAAACTGAGGCTGGAAATCCCTGGAACCAAGAAAAAAGGGTCCATGACATTCCTGAGATGGACTCAGGTCATGATAAAACTGACTCACTAGTCAGGGATTCAGATGACATCCATAAAAGGATGGACGTATCAGATCTTAAAATAAAGGAATTGACGGATCTATTGCTCATATTCAGGCTGATGTGACCAAACTCACAGAGTTAGTCATAACAGTCTTGAATAACCAGGCCCTGCAACCCAAATCCATCCCAATGCAGGCACCTTAACTTGAAGGTTCTCCAAACACTCCACCTACTTCCACTACCCCCACCTTCTCAACCCATGTGTTTCAAGAAGTGTTAAACCCACTTCTTGCTGCCCATCTCACCACCCTGCTTCAAAAATTTACCCAACAATTCCTCACCACTCAAAATATCCAACTAGATCTACTGAAAATTTCAGTAGATACCAAAGTCTCCTCTTCACAACATGAGGTTTCTAACCATACTCATTTTCTGGAGTCTCTTACAGGGATTGCTCCTCCTTCTCCCTGGTTCAAGAAACAGGCTGATAAAGCCAAAAAGAGGGAGAATGAAAGGCTCTTGTCTGCTGCCTAATTTGCCAAGAGGACAGAAGACAAAAATGAGCAAAGGAGGATGAAGGAAATAAGACTGAAAAATCAGGAGGCACTCCTCAAAGCAGCACTGTATCAATAGTTCCAAACTGAAGCTACTAAGGCTAGCTCTGAGCAGAAACAAAGGGAAGCTGAAGTTCAAATAAACACTGTAACATCTGGAGTATCGAGAAAACCCAAACCCTCCAATTCAGCTCCCACTGAGACAATAAAGCCCCCATCTTCTTTTGCCTCAACTACTCAAGACATACCAATTCCAACTGGTTCTGTCCAATTTGAGCACAACCCCATCATTCCTAAACAGATCTCTCCCACCATATCTATCCCTTCTTCACCCATACACACAAATAAAGAAAGCTCACCTACCGTTTCTCCAAATTCTGCCTCTCAAACCCTTCTAGAACTATCCTCACAAACCTTTCCTCCTATTACTCTCATTGCCTCCAAAATTGGCCAAAAACCAACACCAATAATCACTCAGTCTTTCTCAAGAAGACAAAAGAGTAGGGCTAGAAAAACCAAAACCTCTAACCCCTACTCAAGAACCTATCTCAGACTTAAATGATGATCAGCCCATTGCCTCTCTTATTTCAAGAAAGAGAAGGCTCATATTGGCTGATGATGATGAGTCTGACCTGCCCAAAACCACCACAGGTCCCTCACCAATAAGGTCAGCAGATGCTGAGAAATCACAAACTTCTCCAATAAAGGAATCCTATTCACCTGTAAGGACATTCCCTTCCAATGAAGACCTTCGGAAGACAAAGCATAAAGAAAGGGAGAAGGAAAATAAGATCCTAGCCGGTCTAGAAGCCACTGGTCTCATAGTAGTTGAGCTGGTTAAGACCTATCAGGAACAAATTGCCTTGTTGGATCAGCAGCAAGATAAAGCCTATCAGGCTGAGAGGGAGCAGCTGATCAAGTTTCTGCTGGATGAAGGGAAGTACAAAGTTGAAAACTTTAGCAACTGGGATATTACTAGCCTCAGAAATGAAGCTGATGTTTTATCCAAAAGAATAAAGGCATAAGTCAAGAAGAAAAAGACCATTGAGCAGAGAAAAAGAATAAAACACATCCTCATCCAAAATCAATGGGGACCAAAGAATACAATAACAAGATGGAGAGATGATGTTCTATTTGATGAATGGTCAAAGTTCAAAAGAGATAACAGTGATCATCCCGAGCTTTGGAAAGAAGTCACTTCACCCTTTCCCACTATAGTGACTCAGCTCAAGGATGCAAGTCCAAGCACAATGCGTAATCACCTACTCAATGCACCTATGGGAAGCCTAGGTGTTGGGTCTGTAGAATCTCCATCTACTGTCAAATTCAGACCCTGGGTTGATGTTGATAAGGAAATTCTTCCTGATCTTCTAAGAAACTATGAGCCTCCTCATCATGCTGTAGTAAAGATGGTACTTGATTCAAATGATCAAGTAAAAAGAAGAGAAATAATACATTGGCTGGCTGGAGCTCCTCTTCCTTTGGGTCTACCTTCTAAATCCCAGCCTCCTCAGATTAAAAACTCCAGAACTAGAATAAAGAGATGGTTTTATGACTCTGTCTCCAAGAGCATGATCATTGAAAGATATAATGGTTCAAGAGCTTTCTTCTCAAATTGGGATGACATTCTCACCCTACCAAATAATGATCTGAAGGAATTGCAGCACAAGACTCTGGATAATGCTTATACAGAGTATGAAGTTCTGACCTATGTTCGAACTCTTTTAAATAAAATTGATCTGGCTTTAAAACAAAAATAAATAGTTTTGGCTTCATCAGTCCAGAGAGAGATTGTTGGAAAATAAGGACTGATGAGCAAAACCACTGAAGCCAGACAAATAAACAAACCGCAGATTGACCAACCGCGGATGCTTCTCTTCTGATCCGATTGAAGAACTGCTTCAGCATCGGTAGATCAACAGCGGAAGATTCTCCAAAAAGAACTATCGCTGAACTTATCTACCTCGGAAGACCTGAAGACTCCTGAAGACTTTTGTTTCTGTTGTTGTTGACTCTGTATTTGTACTAGTCTGATGATTCAGTGTCTCTAACAGTGTCAGCTATTTGTCTTATTATTTCTTGCCTTGTATCTCAGAATGATGGGTATTTAAGTCCCAACATTCTCTGAGTAAAATGAATCACTTCCCCCAAAATTCCTTGTACTTTCCTTCTGTTCTCTTCTCTTTTAAGCAAGAAACTAAATAACGAAAATAACCTTGTGTAAAACTTCAGAGGGAGCTAATACCAAAGCATTACTAAGTGTCTAAAGCCTTTGTTCCTTGTAAAACAGCCTCTCCTCGGGTTTCTGTTTTCAACAAACTTGCAGGCGAATGAGCCGTACGAAGGGCTCCTTCGTGCGAACAAGAAGCCTTGTTCGTGAAGAAGAGACACGCGAACGAACTGCCAAAAGAACGAGCAACCGCATGAACGACATGGGTTCATTCGTGTGGACCGACCATAAGAATGGAGACCCATTCAGACAACAAGAAAGAGAGTATGCATTCGCATCACTCCGTTCGTGTGAATGAGGGCCATTCGCATGAACCACTCGTTCGCACCAAGAACAGCCCAAAAAGGATAAGTGTTGAAAGTTCTATCTTACACAGTTTGTACCGATAGAACCGAGCCTTGGACCCGATCTTAAATCTAATCAAACTAAAATCAATGAAAACACATTTTCCAAAATCACATCAAGAAACATAGCACATAATCACCTAACACCTAACTAACTAATATTTAACACATGATTCAAACCGAGAGAACATACCGGGTGAGTGAATCGACGACCCAAGACCTCAGGTGAGTTCACAGACCCCTTGTTTTCAATTTTCTTGCTTCCAAATCATTTCGGGCTGAGAACATGAAACCTCTTATTTGAGTGATCAATGAATAAGAGCTATTTTCAAATAATTTCAATAAAAGGATACACTCTCAACCTCTTATACGAATGTTATACGTATAAGAGTCTTTTAAATTACTTTTACTAAGCAATCATCGCTCCATTTAACTTTTCATCAAACAATAGCAACAAACCAGTTTTGAGGGTTCAAAACACAAATCATCGAGGAGATGTTCGTTGACCACAACAGTTCGTGGCTTTATGCACAACCAAGAGGTGAACCGACACAAGTCGCGGAATTGTGTAGTGCACAATCGAATACCATCATTTTCATGGGAATCCCCCATCAAACAAACAATATTTTTGTATGGTATCTGTCTAGGGTAATTCACTAGGACATGCGTCCACACAACAACACATCGGGAAATCGCTGAGGAATTCTCGAACAACACACATCAGAGTCATTTACCATTAGTTGACGCAGGTTAACCGACGGTAACGTAGATGGTACCAAAGGTTTAACAAACCTCCAGCGCTGATGCTGGTATGTTACAAGCAAACACACATACAATAACAACTCAGATTAGTTCTAGGGGAACTAATCACACAATCATATCAGTTAGGATATGTAAATGATCACAAGAGTGATATTACGGACATACCACACGACAAAAACAAGAGTTTTCAAATCAAATAAATGTTCAAGACCTGGTCTTGAACGAGTTTTAAACAAGTACACAGTAAACAAAGTTTTACTAGAAGAAAGGAGCATCACTTGTATGATTTTCTAAACAAACAAAACTTGTCTCCTATACCAGGAGACAGAGCATACGTTTCTTTCTCACATATTCATTTTACAATCATCTTTCGTGTCGAGTAGAGTGGAGATACACAAGTGAAAAGGTCTGATTTCCGTTAAAAAAACCCTCGTGGATCATCGAAGGAGTGATGGACTTGCGGCTGGGTTGGCGGTAAGCTTGACTCTACGTATGCCCTATACATAAACGATCTTTGATGATTTGGGATGGTGTCAGTAATGATGGTCAGACCGATGCACTTGTGTAGTTCATTCGTGGTTTCAACATCAATGGTGTCAGTAAAGATTTTCACTAAACCTTCTTCAAATCCAAATGTTTTCAAAAACTAATGTGACTCACCAACCTAGTGTTGGCAGATTTTACATGTTCTCAGGTGAAGAACAGGTGAATGCAGGATGACGTTCAGAGAGAGAAATATAGGATCCCTTAGAGGAACCTACAACTCCTGCATGGAATCTCTCCGGTTAGCCCGGATACAAGATTCAAGACTTGCGCCTACGCAAGTATCATTTGTGGGACATCTGGTCCTCAATCCAGATGTCCAAGTCAAGTTGTAATATAATTAAATTATGAAACAGTTGTAATTTAATTTTATTCATTTCATGTATTTAGTATTTCTCATATCATCATGTGCAATGTAACAATCTGATCACTCCGATTACAATCACGCCTCGGGACTATTCGTCCCGACGGGTCTCCGATTCGGCCCGCTGGCTCGGGGTGTGACAAGTACGTTCTGAAACAAATTAAGCGGAAACCCTCATCGAGTATGCTCTAGAACTCGGAATCAAATTCATGGCTTCGAATGAGCTGCTCTTGAACCAAATCACATCAAATCGAAAACGTCATCAGGTAAGCATTATACAACTTTAATCGGTTTTACTCAATGGACAAAAGCACACTGGTTTCGAGCATTCCAAATCAATGTATAACTCGAATTGGATTGAAGAACTTATTAGGATTCTTAAGTTTTAAGGGGAGCACCGATGTGTGCATAAGAATAATTATATCCGAATCCTTTCAGCAAACCCCGGCCCTAGCGCAGTGGTAAGGCATTGCTTGTGTGGGCTGGGGATCTGGGCTCGAAACCCGGCACCGGCATCCCTTAACCGGTTTTGCCATTTTAAGCCTCTTTCCATCCATTCCATTTTAATTAAAATATAGAAAAAAAATCTAAAAATCTTAAAAATTAGTTTAGAATAAATCTGTTTAAAAAACTATTGATTTCAGAAAATTATATTCATTTATTCAAATACTTCTATGCATAAAATAATGGTTTAAAAATCATATTGCTACTTTAAAACATATTCTTTGTATTTAAGTATTATAAAACTTATTTAAATCAAGCCCTTTAATTAAATATGGTATCAGCTTATTTAAATACTTTTATCATATTCTTATTCAAATATTTAAATATTCAACAAAAAAAAACGTATTATCATATTTAATTTATTTAAATATTTAAATAACTGTATCATATACTTTTTTGGTAATTTTTAAATATTAAGCATTGTAAACCTTGTTTTCATATTTAATTTTTATCATATTTTATTATGTATTTGCTGTAAACATTCAAGTGAATATTTTATCATTTATAATTTTTTTTATCATTGATAAATTATCTAATATCAAGAAACTGATATGGAAATAATAGCATTAATATTTTAGAGAAGATAAATAAAGAATAGAATATCAAAAGGTTATTCTAAACAAATATTTAATAATTAAATCTATAAACGATAAATTCAAAAATCATTTAAATATCATAGTATTAAAAAAATGAGGAATTCTATTTAAACTATTTCTTTTGTTATTCTAAATCATTGGCCATAAACTTTTAAAATGAATTCTTTAAACTTAAATCTGAAACTTTCTTGTTAAACAATAAAAATGTTAACTAAAAAAAAGGATGGAAATAGGGTATTAAAATATTAGATGTTATGCAAATCAAAATAAGGGATTTATTTTAACAAGTAAATATCCCAACTTAATACCATTCAAACATAGACATAATTTTTTATGACTTCCATAGTAAGCCATAGTTTCTAGACATCAACCTTAAACTCTAAGCAACACTAAGACGATTATGCCTTTGAACTTTAGGTGACGCACTATCTTTGCTTTCTGTCACACCCGAGCCGGCGGGCTGGATCGACTTTCCCGTCGGGCGGAAAGTTCTCGGGCGCTGTATCGTTTGATAATCGAAATGATCAGATTGTTTGTATAGCACATGATATATAAATGAGAAATGTTAATCATGACAATGATATAGAATTACAAAGTTAAATTACATTGTTACTCATAATTTAACTAAGTAAATCTATCCAAAAGAATCAATGAGTTTCTATCTTGTAACTGTACAAGATCTACAAAAGATGATTCATTGTTTTGTCATTCAAAAGCATGTTCAGCACAAAATGTAGCTAGGTCTTCTAAAAGTCCACTAGCTATTTCCTTGAATACTGATGACTAACCATGTTCGTCACCTAAGAAAACATGCATTTAAACAAAGTCAACACTAGGTTGGTGAGTTTATAAGTTTGATAATTGAAAACATTGATTTGTTCACATACACAGTCACAATGTCATACATGATACTTGTAAATGTTTGATTCATCCGTTCACACAATGGCCTCTACATAGTTATATTTACAAGTAGTATCTCATCCTATTAGCCATGCTTATATATAGGGCATATGTTGGGGAACATGCCCCAACCAACATCCCACCACATATCTAATAGAACTTAACACCACTTGCAATACAACTATACATACCCATTATCATGTCACATGTTCATCCCGTTTAATATTCACCCATCCGTTGTGTTCATCACCCAGTATTATATGTAGAATAATATCATAAGAGGGGTTTAGTTATCAAACCGAAGTATTGATAAACCCTCAATGTGTTAAGGAAATTAGATTAATTTATTCTGATCCTTGTTATTATTCTCTCGCTTGTGGGGTTAACTGTTGATCCCTTTTAATAATAAGAGTGTTAGTTAACCAATTGATATCTGCTCTCAGCTTGAAGTGCACAGAGCCTAAAAGGAATCCATTGCAATCCTCACGTAATCAGATTACAATGCATCCGATTTACCTCTACCACTTTGTATTCCCATAGGCCTCATTGAAACTATTACCAGTAATATGACATGAGAGAAAATAAATTCTTCAGTCTACTAGTCAATAGGGATCGATGGATTAATTACAATTTTTACTGTAGATTAATATCACCATGTGTCGCTTCCCAGACCCTGACTGTTCGTCGCCCTGTCACCGGTCATACGTTACCGGCCTATGATAAATACGATCAACATACCAGCCCTACAAGCTGGTGGATTGTCAAACCTATGGTACCACTATGCTATCGTCGGTTTAGTCACGTCAAACTAACTGGTCAGCGATTTGTGTGAGGGACTTACAATGATCAACTTGAATACATGGCACATGATTGAAATGATATAATACAAAAAGCTTAATAGTAATCAATTGTATTGTGTGTTCACCAATGTTGTTTGTTCTCAATGTTGTGTGTTCTCGTTGTTGTTAACCAAGTTGTATAAGAACTTGTCTTATTATACAATATTAGTTGTTGTGTGAATGATGTTGTTATCATGAAGGTACTTTATCATGTTTATCATTCTTGTTGTTCCATGTGGTCACCCTGTTGTCACTACAGTATGGTATGAACTAGTCTTACTACACTTAGTCGACTCAGGTGGTGGATGATCGTTGTTTCGTGTTATCTTGTAGTCTGCACCGAGTTGCAAGCTGAGTGTTATAAGAACTTATCCTATTACACTTAGCTAACTCCGGTGGTGAATGATATTATGAAGATTTGTTATCTTCATTTCATTCTTGTTTGTTGTTGTTGTCATCATGTTCACCTGTGATAATCTCGTTGTTTGTTCTTGTAAGAATAATTAAGTGCTACAAGATAAAATCTTACAACTACATTATTCTATTGTGTTGATGATTCATGAAGTTACATTATCATGTTTCATCTTAGTTGTCTCAGTCATGTTATAATCATACAAGCATGCATACAATGATAAACGATAATAAGTCAAGCAATATTATCTAAATCATAGTATAAACAATCTGTTGTACTAAAACTTTTAAATAAATAAAAGATTTAGCATGTTTCTCATGTTCTAGCAAGAAATGCACGCGCTCTTTGTTGTACTTGTTGTAGTTTTCATGATCCTATATTGATTTCATGATGTTCGTAACTTATAAACATAAGTTATAGGTGGTTTGTGTGCGTGTATGTGTTAGCCCTAAAGTTGGCTAACACCCCTCGATCTTGGTCATCATTCGGCCTTGTTTACTTGTTATGGATTTTGATAACACTTAACCCAATTAGGTTAAGGTTAGTATACTTTGTTATAGATTTTATGCTCAACTTGATTCAATGTCATAATATTAAAGGTCCTAAGTATATAAAAAAACTTTGGTTTGAGATTAAAGGTTAATAACCCTTAACATCTTGTAACATAGCTATGTACTATCATTGTTCCATTTGTATTAACACCGTGGTACCACTTGTTAACACATTTAAGAATGAAATTTTTATACTTTATGAAATTCATTACACCCAAGATGTCACACCCCGAGCAGGCGATGTGGATCGACTTCCCCGTCGGGCAGAAGGTTCTCGGCGCGTGATATCAAGAATGATAATCATGATGATCAGATTGTTTACATAGCGTCAACATTGAGAATAACTAAAGAACAATAACATTAAACTAGGATTACAAAGTTAAATTAAAACTGTTAATGTTTGATAATTTAACTAAGTAAACCTATCAAAAGAATCAAATGTTTTCTATCTTGTATCAATACAAGATATCAAAATAGCTTCTCAGCATTTCTCAAAACATGTGCTTTTCAAAATATACTAAGTCCTCTAACTGGGCATCCTAGTATGCAATCCTGAGCCTTAGCTTAATCATGTACGTCACCTGAGAAAGCATGTAAGAAAAAAAAGTCAACACAATGGTTGGTGAGTTCATATAGTTTAGTATTTGAAAAATAGCTTTTGCAAACCTTTTTCGGTAACAGCCTTAACCTCATTAACATCACATGTAATATCCAGATCGGTATGCTTATATATAGGGCATACGAAAGGGTCGAGCCTACAACCCGCCCAGATGCCATCCCACCACATACTAATCCACATATGACACTGTTGTTAATGATAATTAAGCGTTTTACCTACCATCCAATTCCATCATAGTTTTGAGCATCCTGTTTAGAAGTTCAAGATATCTACCCAATAGCATTCACAAACCCCTTTCGGTAACAACCTTAATCTCATTAACATCACCTGTAATATCCAATTCGGTATGCTTATATATAGGGCATATGTAGGGTCGAACTTACCGCCCGCCCAGCCAACATCCCACCACATACTAAATCACATATGACATTGTTGTTAATGATAATTAAGTTTCTTACCTACCATCCAACCCCATCATAGTTTTGAGTATCCTGAATTATGAGTTTCAACACGCACAGAGTAGCATTTGAGTATCAAGTCTTGAGAGTTACCATTATGGACAGCTGAACACCCTAAGGAATTCAGCATCCATCCATAACGGAACTTAGTAGGACTCGCGACATCGGTGTTTTGATAAAGGAGTCTTCAAGATAACACAAAGTCAACTAGAAGAGACCAAAATCATCCTAGTCACTCGTCACAACCATGGGTGAACCAAGAAGAACACTGAAGGACTAGTAGGGCTTGACCATTGTCAAGACGCGGCGGCCAATCAGTCTGTCTTACATGATTCTGACAATGAAGAACACTGATGACTAGTAGGGCTTGACCAATGTCAAGACACGACGGTCAATCAGTCTGTCTTACGATGTCCGATAGCTTAAGCATACAAGTTTTTAGCATTCACATAATCTTACTGATGACTAGTAGGGGTTGAAACATAGGTCAACACGCGGCGGTCAATCAGCCTGTTGTCTTAGTATTCCAAGTATATTAAGCATTCAAGTGTTTCAAATATTCCAAGCATATTAAGCGTTCAAGCGTTTTAAGCATTCCAAGCATATCAAGTGTACAAGTGTTTATAGCATTTCAAGCATACAAGTCTTTATAGCCTTTTGAGCATGTGAGTCTTTCTGAGTTTAAGTTTTAGCTTCCATAAGTATGGTTTTCAAAAGCATTCCTAGTTTTAGTATTATCTTTCTTATTCATTTAAAATCTTCGAGAGTTTTAAGTAAATAGGTATAAGTGTAAGCAGCATTAGCATTAAGATTAAGAGTATAAGATATTAACTTTTAAAAATAAGAGTATAAAGTATTAGTATTTAGAGTAAATGTATATAGTATTAACCTTTAGAACGAGTGTATCAAGTATTAGCATTTAGCGTAAGTGTTCAAAGCCTTAGCAATTAGAATAAGTGTTCAAAGCATTAGCATTTAGACTTAGCATGTAGCATTAGTATATAGTATTAGCATGTAGCATGAGCGTATAGTATTAGCATGTAGCATGAGCGTACAGCATTAGAATATAGTATTAGCATATAGATTTATCATGTAGCATTTAGATTAGAAGTATAAGGTATTAGAATAAAGCATTAGCACTATAGTATGAATGTGTTAGCATTATGAATAAGTTTAAGAGCGTTAAGAACATTAAACAGTTATTCTAAAAAGTGTAAACATGCTTTTCTGTCCCGAAGAAAAACAAATATGTTTTAAAAGGGACAAATGAACTCACCTAGTGTTTGAAGTGGTTGACTTATCTTAAACTAGAATGCACGCGCTCGTTGTTGTATTTACTGTTGTATTCACGATCCTGTGTTGATTTCATGTTGTTGTATCTTATAAGTATATGTTGTAGTGAATTTGTGTGCGTGAAAGTGTTAGTGTTAGCCCTAAAGTTGGCTAACACTTGTGAGTCTCGGTCTTTATTCGGCCTTTGTATCCATTGTCCTAAGTGTAGTTGAAGTGTATAGTTTCTAAAGCCTGACGTTTTATCCTTGTTAACTTGAATTTATTGTGGTCTAGTTAGAAATTTGCTAAACCACCTTTGTAGTAAAACAACCAACACTCATGCATGGTTATTTCTTATTCTTGATTAAGGAAAAATGCTAACATTTCTTGTTTTACGGGCCGTATAATACACATATGGGCCTAATCACGAATCCTTGGGCCGATTATGTGTATTGGGCCGGTCAATTAGACCAACTCATGTCATGGGCCAATTGAGAGGATATAAGCTTAGTTCAATTAAAGTGTTGGTCCGTGTATGTGTGTGGGCCGAATGTCAAGGGTTTGGGCCAAACAATCGGTCTCAACAATTTAGCATGTTGCACGACCATTCCATGTCTAGCACTACCATGGTTTAATCAAATTTCACATTCATCAGCACTGGTTCAGCGAACCTATCCTCAGCATTCCTAGGTTCGGTTCTATTTCGGCGAACCTCATGAGGGTTTGGTCTAAGGTTCGGCCCTGAATTGGCCAGCAAACCTTATGGTTCGTTTATGTAGGGTTAGGCCATGTTAAAAGGTTCGCTCGAGAATCGTTTTGCTAGGTAGGTTCGGCACTGTTGTGGTTCGGTTGATATAGAGGTTCGGTGTTCCCAGGTGCGTTCGGCTAGAATCAAAGGTTCATGGCGTCACCCATAGGTTCGGCCGGCTTCAAGGTTCGTGAAGAACGCATGCAGGGTTCGTCCATTAAGCCCAGGTTCGGCAAGGTGAGGGTTGGGGAGTCCTTGGTTCGTCACCTAGGGTTCGCAGGTGTGCAGGTTCGGTGATGCGAGGGTTCGGCCAGTCGTGGGGTTCGCAACTTGGACTTGGGTTTGTCCAGCTCCTTTGCCCCCGGCCAGCAGGTTCGCCGCATATGTACCCCACGAACCTTGCATCTCATCCTCATCATCAAACTTTTAATCTCTGAGATGGTTGTTTCTATGGTGTTGTGATGCAAATACCGGCCATCAACGGTGTAGGGAGTGTGTGTATATGGGTTTTACACCGGTTGTGTGTCTTGGTCGAACAAGGAGATGTAAAAACCCTAGTTTTTGGTTTACTTAAGTTTCATTACCTTGTAATAGGTTGGACAAACGCTCCGATCAGTTGTACTTCTAGGTAGAGGATGTTGAGAGCTTCGTGTGGACACCAAAAACTCGAGATTTCACCAAGGATTGAAGGAGTTATGGCGATTTGAAGGTGTAGATTTTTAGAGAGAGAGAGAGGATGACGGTTTGGGAGCTAGAGAGAGGGAAATAAAATGAATGAGGAGAACTACTTCAATCATGCCTTATATACCCCGAGAGTGTTCGGGTTCGTTTCGGTTGCTCGTTTTTCGTCTCCGTTGCGTTTCCTGATCGTTGCGCGCGTGTTTTGTAAAATAAATAAAAAGTCTTTATTACTAACAATTTGGAAGGTGGTTATTTCTAGTAATTTTTTTAAATCCACTTTTCTTGAATTATTTATCGTAATTGATTATTTTAAACGTTTCGTTAACTCGCGTCACCATTGCGCGTATTCTATTTATTTTAATTACAATAAATTTATTTTTTTTATTTTGAAAGATTGTGATTCCTAATAAATATTTAATATTCAACTTTCTTAAATTATTATCGTTCGTTTTCGTTTCGTCAGAACGTGTCGCCTTCGCGCGTATTCGTTCGAATCGTCACCCGAACGAACACGACGTTGGTTTCACTTTCTGACTCTTGTTTTTTACTTTTCAGTCATCATTTCAGAACGTTAAAATTTCAGATTTATTCGTACAGATCGTCACCTATACGAATAATTTGTCGATTAGCATTCTGTAACAACAACCGTTATGGTTTTGTTCTGTTTATCCTCACATATGTTTATACAAAATAGCATTAAATCAAGCATCTGTGTGTCGGTTCAGTGTTGTCTGCTGTGTTTCTGACTGTTAAACCATGAAGTTTAAGTCAGGTTTCAGAAACAATTGCATAATAGTTTAGTGTCAAGCATCAAAATATCAATAGCATACCATAGTTCACATAGTTTGTGCCTGAGTTACTGTGCAAGTTACTATTGAGTTTACTATTCCGGTGACGTTTCCGGCACTGATGTTACAGTCTCCCATTGTTAAAGAAATTTCGCCCCAAAATTTAAAAGTTATTATCACGTATGACTTTCTTTCTTTTTTTTTTAAACAAGTGGAGAGGCTTTTACTTGGTGTTATGTCCCCATGCTCCCAAATAAACTTCGGGTCGCATTTGGGATTCCCCATGTATGGCCTCAGAGTTTAGCTCGCCTTATCGCTCATAGTTATCTTACTGCTATGCCTTGCTTAATCTTTGCATAACTCTAACACCTTATTGTTTAAAACTAATTGATGCTATGACCATCAATTGTTACACAGCCTTAGTGTTAGCTGTGGTTTCCTATGTATGTTATATGCATTAACTAAGGATTCTTTCATTGTTTCTACCGCAATAAAAGAATTCCTAATTTTTCATGGAATACCTATGTGGTTATACTAAAAGGAACGAGATAAATTTCTTATTCATACTAGTATCAAAATAAAACAAAGACTTATGAATAAAGAGGTACTACATACCAGTACCCGTCTCTGGGTCTTGGCGTGCTGCAGCGGCTCCAATCATAAATGCCCTCCCACGAGGTGCTTGAACTCCTTGATGCACTCTCTTCGGAAAGTCCTTGGAGAAATGACCTAGTTCTCCACAGTTATAGCATCCCCGATTGTTGCTGTTGTGATTGCCAGGGTTTGGTGGTGGCGCTATTGCCATAGAAGCATTGTTTACAGCCGGTGCCGGTAGAGTTCGGCGGTGGTGAACCAAATGGACTTTTTGACCACAGTTGGTACACTGCCTACACGGCATTGTGGCAGCATGATGAAACTGACATTGTGCACATTGAGGATGTACGCCGAGTAAGGTTTGCGTGCAGCTTTCGTAGATACTGTATCAACTTGATGGAGGGGTATGGGCATCGTGTAGTCTTGAGTGACCTTCTGCTTCTTCTTAGGTTGTTCCTCTTTAACCATGCCTGAGTCGTTCTTCAAAACTCCTGACTTCACCATTACCTCAGTGAGTTTAGCGGACACAGAAATGGCTGACTCTAGAGTAGCAGGGTTTCTAGCAAGTACAATGCCCTGAATGCAGGATGGTAATCCTCCTACATATCGGTCAATCCGCTTTTCCAGAGTCGGCACCATCTCAGGTGCCAAGGCTACCAATTCATGATAGCGAGTAGTGAATGTCATGTGATCTGCTCCCTTCATCACATGATTTGACAGTTCCACCTCTAGCTTCTGAAGTTCGTGCTTGGGACAGAATTCATTCCTTAACAGGATTTTGAAGTCTGCCAATGACATCGCTAGTGCTTCTTCTCTGCCTCGAGCTTGTATCTGAGAGTTATATCATGTTAAGGCACGCTTACTAAAAGATCCAGCAGCGTAGCGAATCTTATGGTGTTCTGGACAACCGTTGATGTCCAGTGTAGTTTCCATCTTCTCCAGCCATTGGATTAGTCCAACAGCTCCTTCAACACCACTAAAGCTTGGCGGTTTGCATCCTACGAATGATTTGTAGGAACAGTCTGAAGTAGTGCCGGTGTTTCCACTACCTTCCCCAGTAGTATGCCCAGAGTTGTTACCGTGACCTTGAATTCTGTTGATCATCTCCGGAAGAATATCCTTCAGCTGGTTAGTCAGTTGACTACCCAGTAATGTTGCCAAGGCAACCGTGGCAGGAACCAGAACTAGAGTTGCATTCGGGTTCGGATGAGGATTTAGTGGAGGAGGAGGAGGTGGTGGTGAATCTGGTGGTGTAGGGGTAGATGAGTGAGGTGCTGAGTTTTGTGAAGTCGGTTGTCTTCTGGGCGGCATTCTGAACATAACCAAAAGGATATTGGTTAGTGCAGTGATCGAATGCAGAAGACACAATGCAATCATAGATCCTATGTTCTCTACATAAGGGTCCCTAAGTTATAGTCTAGGCCCAACCGTTTTAAGTAAATGACCTATTATTCTCTATAACCATGAGCTCTGATACCAATCTGTCACACCCCGAGCCAGCGGGTTGGATCGACTTCCCCGTCGAGCGGAAGCTTCCCGGGGCGTGATATCAAGAATGATAATCATGATGATCAGATTGTTTACATAGCGTCAACATTGAGAATAACTAAAGCACAATAACATTAAACTAGGATTACAAAGTTAAATTACAATTGTTAATGTTTGATAATTTAACTGAGTAAACCTATCAAAAGAATCAAATGTTTTCTATCTTGTATCGATACAAGATATCAAAATAGCTTCACAGCATTCCTCAAACCATGTGCTTTTCAAAATATACTAGGTCCTCTAACTGGGCATCCTAGTATGCAATCCTGAGCCTTAGCTTAATCATGTACGTCACCTTAGAAAGCATGTAAGAAAACAAAGTCAACACAATGGTTGGTGAGTTCATATAGTTTAGTATTTGAAAAATAGCTTTTGCAAACCTTTTTGGGTAACAACCTTAACCTCATTAACATCACATGTAATATCCAGATCGGTATGCTAATATATAGGGTATACGAAAGGGTCGAGCCTACAACCCGCCCAGACGCCATCCCACCACATACTGCTCCACATATGACACTATTGTTAATGATAATTAAGCATTTTATCTACCATCCAATTCCATCATAGTTTCAAGCATCCTGTTTAGAAGTTCAAGATATCTACCCAATAGCATTCACAAACCCCTTTCGGCAACAACCTTAATCTCATTAACATCACCTGTAATATCCAATTCGGTATGCTTATATATAGGGCATATGCAGGGTCGAACTTACCGCCCGCCAATCCAACATCCCACCACATACTAAATCACATATGACATTGTTGTTAATGATAATTAAGCGTCTTACCTACCGTCCAACCCCATCATAGTTTTGAGTATCCTGAATTATGAGTTTCAACACGCATAGAGTAGCTTTTGAGTATCAAGTCTTGAGAGTTACCATTATGGACAGCTGAACACCCTAAGGAATTCAGCATCCATCCATAACGGAACTAAGTAGGACTCGCGACATCGGTGTTTTGATAAAGGAGTCTTAAAGATAACACAAAGTCAACTAGAAGACACCAAAATCATCCTAGTCACTTGTCACAACCATGGGTGAATCAAGAAGAACACTGAATGACTAGCATGGCTTGACCAATGTCAAGACGCGGCGGCCAATCAGTCTGTCTTACATGATTCTGACAACGAAGAACACTGATGACTAGTAGGGCTTGACCAATGTCAAGACGCGGCGGTCAATCAGTCTGTCTTACGATGTCCGATAGCTTAAGCATACAAGTTTATAGCATTCACATAATCTTACTGATGTCTAGTAGGGGTTGACACATAGGTCAACGCGCGGCGGTCAATCAGCCTGTTGTCTTAGTATTCCAAGTATATCAAGCATTCAAGTGTTTCAAATATTCCAAGCATATTAAGCGTTCAAGCGTTTTAAGCAATCCAAGCATATCAAGTGTACAAGTGTTTATAGCATTTCAAGCATATAAGTCTTTATAGCCTTTTGAGCATGTGAGTCTTTCTGAGTTTAAGTTTTCAAGCTTCCATAAGTATGGTTTTCAAAAGCATTCCTAGTTTTAGTAATATCTTTCTTATGCATTTAAAATCTTCGAGAGTTTTAACTAAATAGGTATAAGTGTAAGCAGCATTAGCATTAAGATTAAGAGTATAAGATATTAACTTTTAAAAATAAGAGTATAAAGTATTAGTATTTAGAGTAAATGTATATAGTATTAGCCTTTAGAATGAGTGTATCAAGTATTAGCATTTAGCGTAAGTGTTCAAAGCCTTAGCAATTAGAATAAGTGTTCAAAGCATTAGCATTTAGACTTAGCATGTAGCATTAGTATATAGTATTAGCATGTAGCATGAGTGCATAGTATTAGCATGTAGCATGAGCGTATAGCATTAGAATATAGTATTAGCATATAGATTTATCATGTAGCATTCACATGTAGCATTTAGATTAGAAGTATAAGGTGTTAGAATAAAGCATTAGCACTGTAGTATGAATGTGTTAGCATTATGAATAAGTTTAAGAGCGTTTAGAACATTAAACAGTTATTCTAAAAAGTGTAAACACGCACGTTGTTGTATTTACTATTGTATTCACGATCTTGTATTGATTTCATGTTGTTGTATCTTATAAGTATATGTTGTAGTGAATTTGTGTGCGTGTAAGTGTTAGTGTTAGCCCTAAATTGGCTAACACTTGTAAGTCTCGGTGTTTATTCGGCATTTGTTTCCATTGTCCTAAGTGTAGTTGAAGTGTATAGTTTCTAAAGCCTGACGTTTTATCCTTGTTAACTTGAATTTGTTGTGGTCTAGTTAGAAATTTGCTAAACCACCTTTGTAGTAAAACAACCAAAACTCATGCATGGTTATTTCTTATTCTTGATTAAGGAAAAATGCTAACATTTCTTGTTTTTGGGCCGTAAATACACATATGGACCAAATCACGAATCCTTGGGCCGATTATGTGTATTGGGCCGGTCAATTAGACCAACTCATGGTCATGGGCCAATTGAGAGGATATGAGCTTAGTTCAATTCAAGTGTTGGGCCATGTATGTGTGTGGGCCGAATGTCAAGGGTTTGGGCCAAACAATCGGTCTCAACAATTTAGCATGTTGCATGACCATTCCATGTCTAGCACTACTATGGTTTGATCAAATTTCACATTCATCAGCACTGGTTTAGCGAACCTATCCTCAGCATTCCTAGGTTCGGTTCAATTTCGACGAACCTCATGAGGGTTTGGTCTAAGGTTCGGCCCTGAAATGGCCAGCGAACCTTATGGTTCGTTTATGTAGTGTTCGGCCATGTTAAAAGGTTCGCTCGAGAATGGTTTTTCTGGGTAGGCTCGGCACTATTGTGGTTCGGTTGATATAGAGGTTCGGTGTTCCCAAGTGGGTTCGGCTAGAATCAAAGGCTTTAAGGTTCGTGAAGAACGCATGCAGGGTTCGTCCTTGCAGCCCAGGTTCGGCAAGGTGGGGGTTCGGGACTCCTAGGTTCGTCACCTAGGGTTCGCAGGTGTTGAGGTTCGGTGATGCGAGGGTTCGGCCAGTCGTGGGATTCGCAGCTTGGACTTGGTTTCAACCAGCTCCTTTGCCCCCGGCCGGTAGGTTCGCCGCATATGTACCCCACGAACCCTGCATCTCACCCTCATCATCAAACTTTTAATCTCTGAGATGGTTATTTCTATGGTGTTGTGATGCAAATACCGGCCATCAACGGTGTAGGGAGTCTGTGTATATGGGTTTTACACCGGTTGTGTGTCTTGGTTGAACAAGGAGATGTAAAAACCCTAGTTTTCGGTTTACTCAAGTTTCATTACCTTGTAATAGGCTGGACAAACGCTCCAATCAGTTGTACTTCTAGGTAGAGGATGTTGAGAGCCTCGTGTGGACACCAATAACTCGAGATTTCACCAAGGATTGAAGGAGTTATGGTGATTTGAAGGTGTAAATTTTTAGAGAGGGAGAGGATGACGGTTTGGGAGCTAGAGAGAGGGAAATAAAATGAATGAGAATGCTTCAATCATGCCTTATATACCCCGAGAGTGTTCGGGTTCGTTTCGGTTGCTCGTTTTTCGTCTCCGTTGCGTTTCCGGTTTGTTGCGCGCATGTTTTGTAAAATAAATAAAAAGACTTTATTACTAACAATTTGGAAGGTGGTTATTTCTAGTAATTCTTTTAAAGCCACTTTTCTTGAATTATTTATGGTAATTGATTTTAAACGTTTCGTTAACTCGCGTCACCATTGCGGGTATTCTATGTATTTTAATTAGAATAAATTTATTTTTTTTATTCTAAAAGATTGTGATTCCTAATAAATATTTAATATTCAACTTTCTTAAATTATTATCGTTCGTTTTCGTTTCGTCAGAACGTGTCGCCTTCGCGCGTATTCGTTCGAATTGTCACC
The DNA here is from genome assembly GCA_009363875.1 of Mikania micrantha. NCBI lineage: Eukaryota > Viridiplantae > Streptophyta > Magnoliopsida > Asterales > Asteraceae > Mikania > Mikania micrantha. Next base: position 40,457,989 of record CM018696.1, read on the forward strand.
CGAACGAACACGACGTTGGTTTCACTTTCTGACTCTTGTTTTCTACTTTTCAGTCATCATTTCAGAACGTTAAAATTTTAGATTTATTCGTACAGATCGTCACCTATACGAATAATTCGTCGATTTAGCATTCTGTAACAACAACCGTTATGGTTTTGTTCTGTTTATCCTCACATACGTTTATACATAATAGCATTAAATCAAGCATCTGTGTGTCGGTTCAATGTTGTCTGCTGTGTTTCTAACTGTTAAACGATGAAGTTTAAGTCAGGTTTCTGAAACAATTGCATAATAGTTTAGTGTCAAGCATCAAAATATCAATAGCATACCATAGTTCACATAGTTTGTGCCTGAGTTACTGTGCAAGTTATTGTTGAGTTTACTGTTCCGGTGAGGTTTCCAACACTGATGTTACACAAGACTTGCCACCTTTGTAGTATTTTTGGAAATCCCATGCATTTGATTCCTTAAAATTGTTTTCAAGTGTTTGATTTACAACATTTGTTATGTGGGCCGAATAATTGGGCTGAACTAATGGCCATGGGCCGAATGAAATGTCCTAGGCCGAAACAACCTCTTGGGCCGATCGAATGGGAATGATCCGATCGAATGGAGGTGCATGGCCAAAAGATGGTGGTCGAATGGGTAGCCCCGATCAAATCACCAGGTCTGAAATTGGTCCGAATGACATCAGGTACCCAAATGAGGACCCACGAATGGTCCATTCTGTCGGCCTCTCCTTCGGTGGTGTGAATCATGCGGCCTTAACCTATTCTGCCGAATGGCCTGCTTCAGCTCACAGCAGATCGAGGTTGGCTAGGTGCCTCCAACCTAGCCCTAGTTCGAGATTTACATGATATTTCGGTGCTAGTGTGTGGTAGGATTGTTTTCAAGAGTTCTGAGGTCAACTAGAGGCTTTTCTAAACCGGTGTTGGGTTAGGGTCGATCAAGAGGGTGAAAACCCAAAAAATCCGTATGTTTTCACCTAGATTACCTACGATTCTGGAATTTCTGGAACGGATCCTTTGTACTTTCGTGTAGAGGAGATCAAGGGCTTCGTTTAGGCTCAAAGATGGAGTGATTTGGTTGAGAAATGGCTAAGTTATGAAGGTTTGAAGTTCAAATTTCTTAGAGAGAGAGATCCGGATTTGAGTGTAGAGAGAGAGAGTGAATGGATGAAATGAGGAAGAAAGCCCTCATTTAGTCTTTTTATACCCTGAGGGTGTTCAGGTTCGTTTAGTTTCCTCGGTTCGCGTTTTCGTTGCATTTCCGGAACGTTACGCGCGTATTTTCGTTTTAAATTAAAAAAGGTTTGTTTTTAATATTTAAAACGTGGTTATTCCTAGTAAATCTTCTAAATTTGTTTTTGTTAAATTGTTTCATCGAATTCGTTTATTTTAAACGTTTCGTCAGATTGCGTCACCTTCGCGCGTATTCATTCGAATCGTCACCCGAACGAACACGACGATGGTTTTACATTCTGACTTTTCTTTTCTACTTTTCAGTCTTCATTTCAGAACGTTAAACTCACATATATTTTTGTGTGAATCTTCACCCACTGTCAGTTCATTATTCTGAAGTAACATTGCATCTATGTTCTGAATTGTGTTTCTTCATTGACGGACTCAACTAAACTTCCTATTTTCACATTGTTTTCCTTGAATTCACATTGTTTTCATAATGAATTATCGGCCATCTGATTCCTGTCATGTATGATCGCAACCGATATTTTCTTGTTGTTTGCTTGTACACCATTGATTCTCTTGATTTGTTGTATTAGCTGTACTTACGTTTTCACTTAAATACTTACAACTGTTGTTTATCGTGAGTTGTGGTACTTACAGTATTTAAGTTTTCACTTAAATATGTACAACTGTTGTTTGTTACCTGATTTTTGTTGTTAGACACACTGTTTATACATTGTATTTACACACAGTAAATTGTGAAAGTACACATACCGTACGGACTTGCCGGACGATCAGATACTGGATGTCACAGTCTCCCGTTGTTAAAGAAATTTCGTCCTGAAATTTAAGCATCATTGTCAGGCACTACTTCTTCAAACAGGTGGGGATACTTTGTCTTCATGTGATCCTCACGCTCGCAGGTAAATTCTGGTCCGTGCTTGGAGTTCCAATGAACCTTTACAATATGGATACGGCTCCGTTTCAGTTTCTTGACTTCACGATCCATAATCTCTACAGGTTCTTCAATGAAATGTAATTGTTCAGCCACTTGTATATCTTCCAGAGGTATGATCAATGATTCATCAGCGAGATATCTCTTGAGATTTGATACATGAAATACATCGTGTACTCCGTTGAGTTCATCAGGGAGTTTGAGTCTGTATGCCACAGGACCTATGTGTTGAGTTATCTCAAACGGTCTGACATACCTTGGTGCTAGTTTGCCTTTAGCCCCAAAACGAACCACGCCTTTCCATGGGGACACTTTCAACATGACTCGGTCACCCACTTGGAATTCCAAAGGCTTTAACCGTTTGTCTGCGTAACTCTTTTGGAGGCTAGGTGTTGCTTGTAACCTCTGTTGTATCTGGGCTATCTTATCAGTAGTTTCCTGAATAAGTTCAGGCCCAGTGATTCTGTTGTCTCCCACTTCGGTCCAACAAATTGGAGACCGACATTTTCTACCATATAGTGCTTCGAACGGAGCACATCCGATGCTGCTGTGGTAGCTGTTGTTATAGGAGAACTCGATGAGTGGTAAATGTTTATCCCAACTTCCATCGAAGTCTAGGATGCATGTTCTCAACATATCCTCTAGGGTTTGAATTGTTCGCTCGCTTTGTCCATCCGTTTGTGGATGATAAGGGGTGCTCAAGTTGACACTTGTCCCTAAGGATTGTTGCAATGATTGCCAGAACCGTGATGTAAATCGACTGTCCCGGTCTGAAATAATAGACAAGGGCACACCCTGCCTCATTACTATTTCATCGACATAGAGTCTTGCTAGCTTTTCCATCTTGTAGTTTTCTCTGATCGGCAAGAAATGTGCGGACTTGGTCAATCGATCAATGATGACCCAAATAGAATCGTGTCCGCTGGAAGTAACGGGTAGCTTGGTAATAAAATCCATGGCTATTTGTTTCCATTTCCATTGTGGTATCCCTGCTTGCTCCAGCAAACCTGACGGTTTCTGGTGTTCAGCTTTGACCTTGGCACATGTTAGGCATTTGCCAACATATGTAGCAACATCCTTCTTCATACCTAGCCAACAATAAAATGACCTAAGATCTTGATACATCTTGTCGGCACCAGGATGAACGGAATAACGTGTCTTGTGTGCCTTGTCAAGTATGAATGTCCGAAGTTCATCTACTGCCGGGATCCATACACGATCCTGAAAATAGATAACTCCATCTTGTTTTGTCTCGAAATGTTTCACGGCTCCACAATCGAGCTCATGTTTCAAGTTTTTTCTTGCCATTGCTTCTTGTTGTGTTTGTATGATTTGATCTCTCAGACTTGTTTGCACCGTCATTCTCATTGCTCTAACACGCAAGGGTTTGACTCTTTCCTTCCGGCTCAAAGCATCTGCAACAACATTCGCTTTGCCCGGATGTTATTTGATCACACAATCGTAATCGTTCAGGAGCTCAACCCAACGTCTCTGTCTAATGTAAGCTCCTTTTGATCAAATATATGCTGTAAACTTTTGTGATTAGTGAAGATAGTGCATTTGGTACCGTACAGGTAATGTCTCCAAATCTTTAAAGCAAAGACAACAACTCCCAGTTCTAAGTCATGTGTTGTGTAGTTCTTCTCGTGTATCTTCAGTTGTCTTGATGCGTAGGCAATAACTTTGTCCCATTGCATTAAAACACATCTGAGTCCCTGATGGGAAGCATCATAGTATACCACAAAGTCATCATTGCCTTCTGGGAGTGTTAGAATTGGAGCATTGCACAATCTTTGTTTCAATGTTTGAAATGCCTCTTCTTGTTTCTGTGTCCACACGAAGGGTTTACTCTTCTGTGTGAGTTTGGTGAGAGGTAAGGCTATGTTGGAGAAATTCGAAATGAATCTCCTGTAATAACCCGTCAATCCCAAGAATGATCTAATCTCTGTTGGTGTTGTGGGCACATCCCAGTTCTTGATTGCTTCAATCTTGGCTGGATCCACATGAATACCATTACTGTTAATCACGTGACCCAAGAACTGAACTTCTCTTAGCCAGAATTCACACTTGGAGAATTTAGCATAGAGTTGCTCATTCTTCAGGAGTTCCAAGATTGTCTTGAGGTATTGTTCATGTTCCTTCTTGCTTCTTGAGTAGATCAATATATCATCAATACAGACGATAACGAATTGATCTAGGTACGGCTTGCACACCCGGTTCATTAAATCCATGAAGTACTAAGCTCCCTGTAACTGATCAAACAAGTCATCAATCCTCGGTAATGGGTACCGATTCTTGATGGTGAGTTTGTTGAGCTCTCTGTAATCGATGCACATTCTGAAGGATCCATATTTCTTCTTTACAAAGAGAACCGGAGCTCCCCACAGTGAGAAACTCGGTCAAATGAATCCTTTATCGAGTAACTCTTGTAATTGATTGGACAGTTCCTGCATTTCTGATGGTGCGAGTCTATAAGGAGACTTAGCCACAAGAACTGCTCCCGGAATCAAATCAATTCGAAACTGCACCGATCTCTCGGGTGGCAGTCCCGATAAATCATCCGGAAACACGTCCGCATAGTCTTTCACCACTGGTACGTCTTGAATCTTGATTGCTTTCTTGTTTTTCTCTACCACATGAGCTAGGAATGCGATACACTGTTTTCGTAGGTACTTGCGAGCCTTTATTCACAATATTATCATGACACTGCAGTTTGATTGATCTCCGTGAACTTCCAAGATCTGATTGTTTTCAACTGGAATACATAGTAGCTTTTCGGAACAGACGAACTTCACTTTGTTAAGAGATAGCCAATCCATTTCGACAATGATATCGAAACTGCCCAGTTCCATCAGTATCAAATCGATGGAGAATGTGTGATCGCCAAGTGTTAGTGGGCAATTCCTAAGTACTATGTTAACTGTTATCTGTTTGTCGTTTGCTATTTCAATAGTATAAGGGGAGTCTAAAGATTCCACAACATGATTAAGATGGCATGCAAAGTCGGATGAGATAAAACTCTGATCCGCACCAGTGTCAAATAATATGGATGCATAAAAGTCATATAGGAGAAATGTACCCGTGACCACATTCGGGTCTTGTCGAGCAGTAGCAGCTCCGATCTAAAAGGCTCTACCTCTTGCTACTTGAGCCCTTGGTTGATTCTTCTTGGGACAATCCCGAGAAAAGTGTCCAGGCTCGCCACAGTTGTAGCAAGACCTGTGATCAGCAGCAGCGGTAGTGGCTGCGTTGTTGTTCTTGTTTTGATTCCTTGTGTTTCTGCAGTGGGCGGCCCAATGACTAGGCTTCCCACAGTGGTTGCACTGTCGGCACTGGGAAGCTGGTAGATGATGATACTGGCAGCTGTTGCACAATGGTTCCGTACCAGTGTAGGGCCTCTTGATTTGTAGCGGTGATGGTTGATTTGCCATCAGTACTTGTGTTGTCGCAGCAAAGTTCCTGACCACTTTCTGTTTCTTAGCCGAGCGTTTGTCCGGCTTTCTTGAAGTCCCAAACTTTGTTGAGTCAGCTTCTTTCTTCAAAGCCCCAGAGGCAACCTGTGACACCCAGCAATTTCAGGTAAATTGCAACACTCATTTCACATTCATAATTGTTACATTTTATTTAATCAGGTTTAATTAGATAAGTTAAGCACAACACAATTCATGAAGATCACAAGCGATCGCAAATAATTCGAGAAATTAATGAAACGAACACACGAGTCTCACGAACGTTGGTGAGCAAACAATAAAGCAAACAACTCATGTGTTATCATGAGAGTACATGATAAGCATGTATTAAATGTTTAAGATAAACGTTAGGAATCAAGTACGAGCAAAATCGAATCATCGAAATCGAAAAACAAGAAAATGGACCCATCGCGGTACGCGAAGTCCCTTGGTGAAGAGTTCGGGGGTACGCGAAGCAAACCGGGAGTCGAGACTCCCGAATTCCTCAGCGGTACGCGATGACCCTCTTGATCGGCCTTCGCGGTACGCGAAGGCCATGCAGATCAAAATTTTTATAAAATCAGCCCCAAACTCATTTCACTCGGTTTCCTTTCCATTTCTCCGAGTTTCTCCGCCACATCTCGACCAAAAACTCCTGAAACCAACATTCAAACCCTCTGGAAATCACTATCGAAGCCATTGCTTGGTGATTGAAGACCATAGGAACATCAAGGAAGCTTGGGAAGCTCTCAATCAACAAGAAGATCGAATCCAGCCACATTAGGAGCTCCACAACCTCTGTCTAGCTTGAAATCAGTCATCTAAGAGCTTCTAAGGTAGTCTCCTATACTTATTAGTTGTTAGATCGTACATGCATGATGTAAAAACACACATGCAAGTGTGTTTGCACACATGCAACTCCATGTGGCTATTGAGCACGAATTTGTTGGTGATTTGATGTGTATTTGTTGTAGATCTACTGATTTTAGAGTTTAGAAATGTTATATTTGAGTTTTGGTTGAGTTATGATTGATTTGGTGATGATTTTGGTACACTTGCCATAAAAGGAAAATTTTATGTTGCAAGTCATAAATTTGTGATGATCTATACATGTTAGACATGTCTGGATGTTGTCAAATGCATATTGAAGTGTTTAGAAACACATTTGGGTGATTGATTTGGTCAAAAACATGATTTTGTATAAACTTACTATTTATGGAAACTTTTGTAAATCAAAAGAGGGTTTTGATGTTTTTGAACGTTTTGATGAACTCCGATTGTTGAAACATGTTTAGAAATGGTTTTTAACATATTTGGAAACTTGGATTTGTGAAAACGAGCTTTTAAACAAGTACTTACTATTTTAGGAAACTTTATTTGGACAAAGTGGCATAAACGGCGATTTATGTGTAAACGATGTGTTTTAAGTATTTAAACGTGTTTTACAAACATACTAGAGCATTGATTTTATGAAATGGGATTTCATAACCATACTTTACAAAAATGAAAACTTTCTAAATATAGAAAGTTTCCCCAAACGGGAACGTTATGATTTTCTGAAACATAACTTATGTGAAAACTTTATGATTGGTCATAGGAATGCGTGTTAGTGTCTTATTTGCATTAAGACACATAAAACACAGCAAACGTGTCACCAACGATTCGTCGAGACACCACCAGTCAACACACACACACACACACAGTTGAGCACACCGACACTTGGAGTTGTATGGATCACAACACACCTCAAAACTCATACTCACAACCTATATGGCTATAGGTGCATACTAGCAGGTGCTAGCATTCACAAGTAGCGAGCGTATAACCAGAACTGTTCTATCAGGTGAGTTCACGACCCCTTTTTCTGTTTTCTACCTTTGGGGGAGAAAACATTGCATACAACTGTTTTTGAACAACAACTCATTTTATTTACGTATGGACATGCTTTATCATCACATGTATATGTGTGGACCCCATCACAACTAAAAGTCCTCGCGATACTCCTCGGACCGTTAGTAGTGCGTAGCGCATAGCGTGGTAATCTTGAATAGTATTATTTGGGCCTGACAAGCCCCACTGTTGAGAGCCGCATGGCCACCCCGACTAGAGGTCGGATTAGTGCAATATTGACCAACACTTTGCCATTTTCTTGTGATGGACATGGCGGGAGGCACAATCTGTCAGCTTCGGTACCAACCAGCATATAATATAACTATATTGACTAGCTATCAATCGATACTGCATTGTAATGATATGTAAATCATAACTCTTACTTTAAACATTGGATGTTTACTGCTTATGAAACACCTATGCTCTCACCAACCATTGTGTTGACCTTTTTCTCGCATGTTTTCTCAGGTAGCTAAGGCACGCACTCAAGGATAGGCTACTAGGATGGAGTCCATGCATCAGCTTTAGTGTCTTAGGATATTTTGAGAATATTTAAACATATGACTTGTTTTGTAATAATGATAACTTAAATCGCTTCCGTACTATTACTCAATGTTGATTTGAAATTGTTTTAATTAACGCTTCCGCAAATTATGATCTATAATCCGTTTTGATAACTTATACTTTACTTCTGCAACTCTGATTTTACAAAATTGATTTGTCCAAGTTATTGGATGTACATATGAAACTAGACATGTAGGTCTCGTAACACTGTGTGACCGGAGACTGCGATCCTGACTGGTCTTGCTCGCGCCCCGGACGGGAAGGGATTTCTCGGGGTGCGACACAACCATTACATCTGTCAAGGTTGCTGACAGTGTAACAGCCATCTCCATAGTAGTAGGGTGGGCTGAAATCACGTGCCCTTGGATACAAGTCGATAGTCCACCGACATACCGCTCTATCCTTTTCTCCAGTGTTGGCACCACGTCCGGTGCCAATGTAGCTAACTCATGAAATCTTGAGGTGTAGGCCAGATGCCCAACACCAATCATGACAAGGTTGAGTAGCTCAGTTTCAACCTTCTTGAGTTCCTTCCTCGGGCAAAACTCTGCCCTCAGCATTGTCTTGAAATCCTCCCATGGCATAGACAGAGCCTCGTCTCTACCCCTAGTCTGCACTTAAGCGTTTAACCATGTCAATGCTCGTTTCTTGAACGAGCCAGCAGCATACCTCACTATATGCTGATCAGGACAGCCACTGATGTCGAGGGTTGTCTCCATCTTTTCGATCCATTAGATCAATCCGACGGCACCCTCACTACCACTGAAACTAGGTGGCTTGCACCCTACAAAGTTCTTGTAGGAATAGTCCTGTTGATGTCTGGTATTACCACTGCCTTCTCCAGATGAGTTGGCAATGTTGTTACTGTTGTTGCTGTTGATTCTATTCATCATATCGGGGATCACATCCCTCAGTTGGCTAGTCAGCAGTGTAGCCAATGCGATGGTAGCAGGATCCAACTCATGGTTGGGTGGTGGCGGAGGAGGAGGTAGATGAGGAGGTGGAGGTGGATGTGGAGGAGAGTCAGGTGGTGTCATTGTTGAGGAGTGTGGAGCTAAATCTTGTGGTGGTGGTCTTCTTGGCAGCATTCTGATCATAACCGAAAGAAAATTGGTTAGTGCAGTGATCAGACGCAGAAGACATATGCAAATAGAATCTTAAATTGTATGTTCTCTACATGAGGGTCCCTAGGTTATAGTCTAGGCCAAACCGTTTAAGTAATATGACCTATATTTCTCTATAACCATGGCTCTGATACCAATCTGTCACACCCCGAGCCGGCGGGCTGGATCGACTTTCCCGCCGGGCGGAAAGTTCTCGAGGCGCGATATCGTTTTATAATCGAAATGATCAGATTGTTTGCATAGCACATGATATATAAATGAGAAATGTTAATCATGACAATGATATAGAATTACAAAGTTAAATTACATTGTTACTCATAATTTAACTAAGTAAATCTATCCAAAAGAATCAATGAGTTTCTATCTTGTAACTGTACAAGAGATACAAAAGATGATTCATTGTTTTGTCATTCAAAAGCATGTTCAGCACAAAATGTAGCTAGGTCTTCAAAAAGTCCGCTAGCTATTTCCTTGAATACTGATACCTAAACTGTTCGTCACCTAAGAAAACATGCATTTAAACAAAGTCAACACTAGGTTGGTGAGTTCATAAGTTTGATAATTGAAAACATTGATTTGTTCACATACACAGTCACAATGTCATACATGATACTTGTAAATGTTTGATTCATCCGTTCACACAATGGCCTCTCCATAGTTATATTTACAATTAGTATCTCATCCTATTAGCCGTGCTTATATATAGGGCATATGTAGGGGAACAAGCCCCAACCAACATCCCACCATCCCACCACATATCTTATAGCACTTAACACCACTTGCAATACAACTATAGATACCCATTATCATCTCACATGTTCATCCCGTTTGATATTCACCCATCCGTTGTGTTCATCACCCAGTATTATATGTTGAATAATATCATAAGAGGGGTTTAGTTATCAAACCGAAGTATTGATAAACCCTCAATGTGTTAAGGAAATTAGATTAATTTAATCTGATCCTTGTTATTAGTCTCTCGCTTGTGGGGTTAACTGTTGATCACTTTTAATAATAAGAGTGTTAGTTAACCAATTGATATTTGCTCTCAACTTGAAGTGCATAGAGCCTAAAAGGAATCCATTGCAATCCTCACGTAATCAGATTACAATGCATCCGATTTACCTCTCCCACTTTGTATTCCCATAGGCCTCATCGAAACTATTACCAGTAATATGACATGAGAGAAAATAAATTCTTCAGTCTACTAGTCAATAGGGATCGATGGATTAATTACAATTTTTACTGTGAATTAATATCACCATGTGTCGCTTCCCAGACCCTGACTGTTCGTCGCCCTGTCACCGATCATACGTTATCGGCCAATGATAAATACGATCAACATACCAGCCCTACAAGCTGGAGGTTTGTCAAACCTATGGTACCACTATGCTGTCGTCGGTTTAGTCACGTCAAACTAACTGGTCAGCGATTTGTGTGAGGGACTTACAATGATCAACTTGAATACATGGCACATGATTGAAATGATATAATATAGACAGCTTAATAGTAATCAATTGTATTGTGTGTTCACCAATGTTGTTTATTCTCAATGTTGTGTGTTCTCATTGTTGTTAACAAAGTTGTATAAGAACTTGTCTTATTATACAATGTTAGTTGTTGTGTGAATGATGTTGTTATCATGAAGGTACTTTATCATGTTTATCATTCTTGTTGTTCCATATGGTCACCCTGTTGTCACTACAGTGTGGTATGAACTAGTCTTACTACACTTAGTCGACTCAGGTGGTGGATGATTGTTGTTTCGTGTTATCTTGTAGTCTGCACCGAGTTGTAAGCTGAGTGTTATAAGAACTTGTCCTATTACACTTAGATAACTCCGGTGGTGAATGATATTATGAAGATATGTTATCTTCATATCATTCTTGTTTGTTGTTGTCATCATGTTCACCTGTGATAATCACGTTGTTTGTTCTTGTAAGAATAATTAAGTGCTATAAGATAAAATCTTACAACTACATTATTCTATTGTGTTGATGATTCATGAAGTTACATTATCATGTTTCATCTTAGTTGTCTCAGTCATGTTATAATCATACAAGCATGCATACAATGATAAGCGATAATAAGTCAAGCAATATTATCTAAATCATAGTATAAACAATATGTTGTACTAAAACTTTTAAATAAATAAAAGATTTAGCATGTTTCTCAGCCCCGAGAGTTTATAATTAGTTAAGATTAGAAAACGGGGCATATGAACTCACCTTGTAGTTGTTGTGGTTGACTTAGTTCTAGCAAGAAATGCACACGCTCTTTGGTGTACTTGTTGTAGTTTTCACGATCATGTATTGATTTCACGATGTTCGTAACTTATAAACATAAGTTATAGGTGGTTTGTGTGCGTGTATGTGTTAGCCCTAAAGTTGGCTAATACCCCTCGATCTTGGACATCATTCGGCCTTGTTTACTTGTTATGGATTTTGATAACACTTAACCCAATTAGGTTAAGTTTAGTATACTTTGTTATAGATTGTATGCTCAACTTGATTCAATGTCATAATATTAAAGGTCCTAAGTATATAAAAAAAAACTTAGTTTTGAGATTAAAGGTTCATAACCCTTAACATCTTGTAACATAGCTATGTACTATCATTGTTCCATTTGTATTAACACCTTGATACCACTTGTTAACACATTCAAGAATGCAATTTTTATACTTTATGAAATTCATTACACCCAAGACTTGCCACCTTTGTAGTATTTTTGGAAATCCCATGCATTTGATTCCTTAAAATTGTTTTCAAGTGTTTGATTTACAACATTTGTTATGTGGGTCGAATAATTGGGCCGAACTAATGGCCATGGGTCGAATGAAATGTCCTAGGCCGAAACAGCCTCTTGGGTCGAACCTCTTGGGCCGAACCACTTGGGCCGATCGAATGGGAATGATCCGATCGAATGGAGGTGCATGGCCGAAAGATGGTGGTCGAATGGGTAGCCCCGACCGAATCACCAGGTCTGAGATTGGTCCGAATGACATTAGGTACCCGAATGAGGACCCACAAATGGTCCATTCTGTCAGCCTCTCCTTCGGTGGTGTGGTTCATGCGGACTTAACCTATTCGGCCAAATGGCCTGCTTCGGCTCACAGCAGATCGAGGTTGGCTAGGTGCCTCCAACCAAAGCCCTAGTTCGAGATTTACATGATATTTCGGTGCTAGTGTGTGGTAGGGTTGTTTTCAAGAGTTCTGAGGTCAACTAGAGGCTTTTCTAAACCGGTTTTGGGTTAGGGTCGATCAAGAGGGTGAAAACCCTAAAAATCCTTATGTTTCCACACAGATTACCTTCGATTCTGGAATTTCTGGAACGGATTCTTTGTACTTTCGTGTAGAGGAGATCAAGGGCTTCGTTTAGGCTCAAAGATGGAGTGATTTGGTTGAGAAATGGCTAAGTTATGAAGGTTTGAAGTTCAAACTTCTTAGAGAGAGAGAGATCCGGATTTGAGTGTAGAGAGAGAGAGAGTGGATGGAAGAAATGAGGAAGAAAGCCCTCATTTAGTCTTTTTATACCCGAGGGTGTTCGGATTCGTTTAGTTTGTTCGGTTCGCGTTTTCGTTGCGTTTCCGGAACGTTACGCGCGTATTTTCGTTTTAAAATAACAAAGGTTTGTTTTTAATATTTAAAAGGTGGTTATTCCTAGTAAATCTTCTAAATTTGTTTTTATTAAATTATTTAATCGAATTCGTTTATTTTAAGCGTTTCGTCAGATCGCGTCACCTTCGCGCGTATTCGTTCGAATCGTCACCCGAACGAACATGACGATGGTTTTACTTTCTAACTTTTGTTTTCTACTTTTCAGTCATCATTTCAGAACGTTAAAATCACTGATATGTTTGTGTGAATCGTCACCCACTGTCAGTTCATTATTCTGAAGTAACACTGCATCTAGGTTCTGAATTGTGTTTCCTCACTGACGGACTCAACTAAACTTCCTATTTTCACATTGTTTTCCTTGAATTCACATTGTTTTCATAATGAATTTTCGGCCATCTGATTCCTGTCATCTATGGATATCAGATCGCAACCAATATTTTCTTGTTGTTTGCTTGTACACTGTTGATTCTCTTGATTTGTTGTATTAGCTATACTTAGGTTTTCACCTAAATACTTACAACTGTTGTTTATCGTGAGTTGTTGTACTTACAGTATTTAAGTTTTCACTTAAATATGTACAACTGTTGTTTGTTACCTGAGTTTTGTTGTTACACACACTGTTCATACATTGTATTTACACACAGTAAATAGTGAAAGTACACATACCGTACGGACTTGCCGGACGATCAGGTACTGGATGTCACACTTTCATTCTCTATCAATTATCACTTGGACTAGCTAATCAATTCAAAGTGAGTTTCTTCACACTCCCTTCTACATCCTTTGTTTTGGGATGTTAAACATTTTCTATTCAAACTTATTTCAATTCTATCATTTATTCAATCTATGATGCAACCCATAGACTTGGTTAGTTATATGTGTTAGATGCTATGCTTATACAATGTGTTGATTCTATGTGTGGTTCTATGTGTGTTGGCAGTCAAGCAAGCTATTACTTACTAGCCTAAGATGTGTTAGATACCAACTTCGCATTGGTTTTTGTCATTGGGGGAAAAGGTGAAAAGTACGTAGCAAACTTGTTGAAATACAAATGTTAATTTATAGTATGGTCATACTTAAATTAACACGTTTTATTGATACTTGTTTGGACACAAGCTATGGTTATTCATTTATTCATTCTATTTATTCAAACTTGTACTCATGCTATGCTTATGATACATATTCTAGTTAGGCTATAGTTTGCACCCTTTTTATATATATTATTCAAACTATGTGTGTAATCTCACCAACTATGCAAATAGTTGACAAACTTTATTTTACATGTGTGACAAGCTAAGAAAGACATGATGAAGGCATAAGATATGCTTAGTGACCTAGTTTAAAGTTTGAAACAATTGTATAGACTTTTCAATTGTAATACTTCAATATTCAATTTATGTAATGTTTGTTTATTATTCAATAAATATTTCGTTGGTTTTGTAATAACGATGCATTAAATATTGGAACATTAAAATAGTATCATGAGTTAATGAACAGTCGAGCTCGCGCTCCGACGTATTTCGTCCTTGGTCGGGGTGTGACATGTTGTATTATAATGACATTAAGATGTCATGGTTGAAAAGAATACATCCATCTTGGTTGATGACTTACATAATATTTTTTTCCTCTCTTAATTTTGCTTATCCTAAATGCCAATGTTGATTGAGGTGGCATATTATAGGGGATGTTCACCTAAAATTTCATTTTTCCAAAGGCTAAAAATGATTTTTAAAAAACTGAAAACCATCCCAAGCACATTCCAAACTAACTCATTTATGTGTCATTGGAACCGGCTTGTAAAGTTTGACGATATGGTTCCAACATCATTAGAATAAATTCAATCGGAAATCTTTGGGTCAGTTTTAGGGTATCTATAAATTTTTAGTCTTGTTAGACAAATTAATTTTTTTCACTGACTCTGCCCTGCATATTATATTGCTACACATAGTAAACTTTTCTTCTATTTCTTCTTCCATAAATTCATGATGAAATCAATCTTTATTTCCCCCTTGATTTTAAAGAATCTTGGTTTGTTATTTGCTTCTTGCTCAGTTGGAGACATATTGTTAGTCCCTCCTAAATTATTTAATAATTGATAATTCTCTATCAACTAATTATTTTTTTATTGATGTGTCCATTTGTTTTGTAACATTGGATTATAGGAATTGCAAAATTTGCCAAAGGTTTAAATCCCCTTATGTGAAAAGTAGCTCACGATGTTTGACACCATTGTGACCGTGGTAGCCTAGGGTAAATGAAAGTTATAAAGTCAAACCGGTGATTTTGTTTCAGCTATGCCCAAACATTTTTTTAAAATAACTTACATTGTGATAAATTTCGAAAAACGTTTCAATCTCATATGTCAATTAAAAGGTTTTCCATTTGTAATGTATCATAAGGATTTTCATTATTTCAATATATTTACGTTATGCTTGTATTGTAGTAGGAATTGTTATTGCATTGTATGGTGAAAGTTGTACCAAAGGAGAAACATCTCTACATCACTTTCCTCATCAAAGAACTTCTAGCCTAATGGTATCACTTTAACTTTTCTTACGAGATGTCTTGGGTTTAAGTTTCTCTGGCTGGAAGCAATTTCTTCTAAATAAGCAGAGCGTTTTCCAACGGTGACTTTCCTCCTTGACTGATGAGATATAAGTGGTATGAATGATGCATGAGTTTCTATTGGGGGATTTGATGTAACCTTTAAAGTTTCTGTAATTAAATTCAAAATGTAATTTTGTTAAATTTGAAATAAAAGAAAGTTTATGGATTATTTTTATATAATTCTATAAATATGCATACAATGTATAAATATTCTATATAAAATAAAAACTTTATTAGGATTAAATTCAAAATAAATTAATGAAATAAAACATCTTTAATTAATCTCTAAAAGTTTTGCTATGTACATATACATAAACATATACAGAGTGAGGTTAATGTATAAATTGGTAGTTTTGTAAAAAGTGTAAAAAAACAAAGTGTTATTATAAATAACGGCAAATTGGATTTAAATAATCCAAACTTTGATCATTTGGTTGCTGCCGGTCCTAACTATGAAAATCCCCAATAATGGTCCGAACTTTCGACGTATTTACCTGTGATGGACCGCCGTAAAAAAACCCTAACGGCGTTAACTTTTTCTCAAGTTTCGAAAGGACTTTTGAGGGCTTTTGTTCAGAAGGAGAATACAAGTCGAATGACGTATAACTTATTTTCAAACGTTGCTCCAAATTTCCCAATTTGATGATTATTTTTGATGAATTGAAAGTTTAAACACCAGAATTAGGAAATTTGGTGCAACATTTCGAGGTAAGTTATACGTCATTCGACTCGTATTCTCCAACTAAACAAAAGCCCTCAAAAATCCTTTCAAAACTCAAAAAAAAAAAGTTAACTTCGTTAGGATTTTTTTTGACAGCGGTCCACCACAGGTAAATATGTCGAAAGTTCGGTCCATTATTGGAGATTTTCATAGTTGGGACCGGCAGCAGCAAATTGATCAAAATTTGGATTATTAAAAGCCAATTTGCCTATAAATAACAGAATGCTATTATAATATTAACAAAGTGCTATTATAATATTTAAATGTTCCTTGTTAATAATAGCACTTTGTTGCTTATAATAGCATTTTGATTTTTATACTTTTACAAAACTACCAATTTGTATTTGATTCTAACACTACATATACATATATATCTCTGTGTGTGTGTGTTTGTGTTTTATATACGTATATGTATAACAATATGATACATAAAAATCCTAATTATATATTTTAGTATACTTTTATTAAATTTTTAATTAATTATAACTTAACTTAATTTTTATAAAAAGAATTGTTGAATTTATAAAGTTTATAAATAAATACTTAATAATAATTTTTATAAACATTTTATAAAAGTTTACATAAAATAGTAAAAGACCAAAACTAGAGGGACCTCATGTGTAAAAACCAAAACTTAAATTAGCCCTACAACTGTTAATATAAAATAGAAAGAAATTAAAAATGCAAGGACCAAATGTGTGTAATTTTGAAAGCCTCCACCTAACACGTGTCCCATTCGACACCTATTAGGCTATTAACCTCGGTTCAACACCAAATCAAGCGGTGGTGCGTTTCAAAATTCAAACAAAGAAGGACGGGACGTTATAACCATTATCGCAAACGTAACCAAATAATCAATTTGAATTCAATAACATTAAATTGTGGTAAATCATAACGGGCCGGTTTCAAGTGAACGGAAACCTTAATCGAATAAAACAAGCATGATGAATCAAAATTGAAGACACGAAACTCTCCACCACAATTCTTTGTAACTATTCGTATCAATAACCTTTTCTCGGGAATTTTGAATTTGAAATCAAGAACAGTCGGTCATTTGGTGAAGCTCAAACCCTACAATTTTGAGAGCATTATAGGTAATTATACCCGCCATTCTACTCACCTTAATTATTAGATGATAAGACCTATGGATTGAGGGACTCATACACTATCAATCTCTCAAATTCGATCAATAGTGGTTCTAGGGTTTACCCAATTTAGGAAGAATCTTGAGGTTGTGTTTAACAAGAAGCAGAACGGGCGAGGAAGGTGGTGTGGGTCGAAACCCATGGATGGTGTTCCAAAAGGGTGGTGCTAAATACACCCCCTTTTTATTTTTTTTACTTGTCTTACCCCTCTCCTTAAACTTTTTAAATATATACAAGTAAACCTTATACTTTTAATTGTTAACTAAAAAAAATCCAATTTTTAAACAATACATAAGGGTGTTTATGACATTATCACAAACAATTAATTCATCTTCCTCACAAGTTTGCAACCATGATCCAAACACACAAACTCACGTTATTCTCCAAACTCAATCTAGTCATCAACCATTCCAATAAATTAACAATAAACGTTGACCAAGTTCCAAAATTTATCAATAACAAAGATTAGAGGATCAATACTTATCACGATTCTAATCAAACTAATCCTAGAAAGTAGAAGGATAAACTCGAACTCAAAATCGATCTAAATTTAGGTCTGGGTACATTAGTGGTGGACATGGTGGTGGTTGGAGCAACAGGAGGGGTGGTAGGGACCTTGAGTTCAACCCGTTTGGAGACGATGATGGCACTGACCAAGAGAATACTGGGATTAACTTCGATACATATGAAGACATCCCTGTTGAGACAAGCGGTGATAATGTGCCACCACCTTTTCTGAAATTGATTTAGGTGATGCACTTAATTTAAACTTCAGAAGGTGCAAGTATGTGAAACCAATTCCTGTTCAATGTCATGTGATACCAATTTCACTTGGTGGTCAGAATTTGATGGCGTGTGCGCAAACGGGTCAGGAAAAACTACTGCTATTTGTTTCCCGATTATTAGTGGGATCTTGCGGGGTATGACAAGTAATAAGGGGGATACGTTTA
This sequence comes from Mikania micrantha, assembly GCA_009363875.1. Lineage (NCBI taxonomy): Eukaryota > Viridiplantae > Streptophyta > Magnoliopsida > Asterales > Asteraceae > Mikania > Mikania micrantha. The sequence goes on from CM018696.1 coordinate 40,476,195, forward strand.
GTAAAATTTAAAATGAAAATAATGTTTGATGGATTTTGATTGTGTTATAAAGTTGAAGGATGAATTTTGACAAATTTATAATTAATATTTTGAAGGAGGGGGTATGACAAGTTATAAAGGGGGGTATATTTAGCCTTACCCGTTCCAAAAATGTGTTTTCTTTTTTTTCATTTTTACAACTTCTGAATCATTTTCAAAAATTATAAAGAAAATTTAAATTATAAAATCATATTCTAAACAATCTAAAAAATTATAGGAAATTTTCATAAAAAAGAAATTTACTTATTTAAACATTTAAAGGAGAGTTAAGGTGAAGAGAGAGTTGAAGTAAAGACAAGCTGACCATTTCATCCTACACCCTTTGTTCTAATAAAAAAACACACTTAACTTGTACTGCTGGGAAAAAAAATGACTACAACCCAAAAATCACCAAATTAGCCATTTGACCAAACAAACTTACCAAAATAGTCATTGACCATGAAATTACGAATCTAGCCGTTGAACAGCAAAAATATTGCCCAGTCAGCGATATAACATGCAAAAATATCGTTGACGTGGAAATAAAAAATAATAAAAAAAATCGTTTTTGATGACTGTGCGATATTATTTGAATAATATCGGTGATGTGGATTTATTATTTTTTTGCTTTTTGTGGGCATATTATTTTAAAAAATATCGCTGACGGGACGATTTTTTGACACCTCAGCGATATTTTCTTTAAAAGTATCGCTGACTAGGCGATTTTTTGACATGTCAGCGTTATTGTCACTTAAAAAACTGTGGTTAGCGATATTTTGCCAAATGTCACCTTCTGATTGGCCGAAATCCGTTGAAAAAAAATATTTTGTTGGCTAAAATGTCACTTTGACTAGTCAAAGTGGGTATTTTGGTGATTACCCCTTCTTTTCTTTAATGTTCAAGCAAACCGTACTTAACACCATCCCTTGTGACAACAACAATAATCCTGCAACATTTTTTTGGTTGTGTTATTCACACAGCCACCACACACTACTTATACGCCTCGTATAGGTATATACTAGGCATATAGGGGGCAATTATTGGGTGCTATAATTTGTCGGTGTCAATGATTGAGGTTTTATACGAGAAATATATACCTATACACGGCTCTATACGTGACCAATCATTGGGTGCCAGTACAAATGATTGGACTCTTATAAGAGAAGTATATACCTATACGCAGGCTATACGCGGTGAAGGTGTTGAATTAAAAAAGTTGGGTGTGTGAATAACCAGTCCTTTTTTTTAAACCAAATCTTATTCCACTAGCAATTATTTTATCAAAACAATAGCATCACATACCTTGTATTTTAGGGAAAATAATTACCCAACCTTCCACCCTTTTTTTTACATTACTTTATCAATAAGAACCATTTATCACATTTTATTTTACGACAATCATAACCTACCTGTGTGTGCATATATACTTGCGGCAATACATAAAACATTCCCTTGAAAACAATCCCTTTTACTTTTTCTTGATTTGGTGCAGCCCAACCCCAAAACCTTGTTTTCTCATGTTCCTTGAAACCAAAAACACACCATGACCCGACCCGACACATCTAAACGGTCTACATTTGGCTTCAACACTGTTATCGTTTTAATCAACACTTCAAGTTCAAAACCAAACCCTACCTTCTCCTTGTTTGTTAAGGTGAAAGACCTTTCAACCCTTCTTGGTTAACACCTTCATGCTCATGTTAATATTTATTATTATACTTTATTTACTACATCACTTCTTATTTTGTAAAATTTAGTACACAAACTTCCAGTATAAAAATTTTCACAAACGAATTCATGTCAATAAATGACTAACGGGGGCCTGCTAGCATACATATAGTTCTAAAATTTAAATACTGATTATATTTTATATACCTTTTATAATTAAATGGATTTTTTGATATAATAAAAAGTATTTAGGAGCTGATTGTTTGGGTCTAAATGTGTTCGAATGGGGTTGAATCTGAATGATTCAGATCGTTTCTTTCGTGAAAAAAAAACACATCTGAATAAGATTGAATGTCTGAAAGTGAATGTCTGAATGAGGGTCTGAATCATTCAGAATTCAAACCAAGTTTAAAAGAGAAAAAGGAGTGGCTGGCTTGTGTCATATGTAGACAGGCGATTCCAATCTCCCACGATGAAAACAGGCCAACTTTATCCAATCTCATATTTTGTTTAGTTTGATGTCAATATCATGATTGTTTCTGTTAGTTTCTAAAATGTTTTCTCATAAGTGTTTTCGTAAATCACCAAATCCGATCCAACGCCGACACAAAATTGCCCCAAATCCAACACTTATTTACTCAATTTCACCTCCCATTTGGTTATGGTTCAGCATCAACTATGAGGATCTTTTAGTATAATCAAAGATTGTTCCTTAAGGGTTAGTGAATTTGATATGCTTCCTGGGAGCTCTCATGTCCATTGATGGGGTTCTGTTGGTGATGATTATGATAATTTAATATCTGGGTTCGTTACATATGATGATCAATTGAATATCACGATTTATAAAAACCAGAGTTTTGCTGTTAATTTGATGAAAAATGTTACTTGGGATCAAATTAGGGTTGTTTCTGTATAGATTAAGAAGAGGACTTTGAATGAAGAGTATATTGTTATTGATATTTGTTTAGAGGTGCAATCGGGATCCAAAACTATGTACAAGGCCACAAGGAGTCGTCCCGTGCTTCCCCACTTTTTCCCTTTGCCACATCAGCGTCACATCAGCTTTCCCCACTTTTCCCCACTTTTTCCCATTTTGCACGGTGTCGTCCCACTTTTCCCCATTTTCAAATCTTATTTTTAATTAATTATTTTAACAATAAATAATAATAAAATAAAAAAAAAGATTCATTAAATTTAAAATAAAAAAAGAATGCAACCAAAAAAAAGGAGAATGCAACCTAAAAAATTAAATTAAAAAATCTAGAAAGACATTTATGGACGATACTCGTAGTAGAAGTTTGGTTGATTCGGAGATGACATTTGTGGACGATACCTGGGTGTGTTGAACGGGTTCATTTGAGCCGTTTGAACATTTTTTGGTCGTGGTTTTCTAAATTTCTTGCTTGATGGACCCACCACGGGATGAACCTTCTTTCATTTTACTTGAAAATTTTATAAATATAGTGTATAGATTGTAGAAAATAAGAGAAAAGTGTGAGATTTGTGGTTGTTTAGAGTTGTTTAAATAGGAAAAAAATTGGATTTTTTTTGTTTAAACCCCAACGGCATGGAGCAAGTGAGCAACGGTCGAATTCCCCTCTCCCCACGCTCGGCTTGATTTGGTGAGTGGTTCCCGATTTACCCCACCCCAAATCCGGGGGGGCGGTGTTCCCATTCTTCCCCGGTTCGGTGAAAGCCTCCCCGGTGTGCTCCCGAGCTCCACTCCGTCCCCTCTAATGCTTCAAATTCTGTAAATTCAGTTATAGGAAAGACGGGGTGTCGTTTGTTATCAGAGGTCATTTGGGGGTTTTGCAAAGAATTTGTGTATTTTGTATATTCATTCACATGTTGGACCAAACAGTTTTAATTGGTTCAACACTTATTGGTTTCGACCCTCTTAACTATTCAAACATCTTAGCACTTAATGATTCAGACGTTACCAAACGGCCTCTTAGTATTAAAAAGCACACTTTTAAAAAATCAAATTACTATAAAATATGAAAATTTTCCAATAATTTATAACTCATAATATCTTTTTATAATTTATAAGTCTTTTTGTAAAATATGACATTTTTTAAAACAACTTTTTTAAGATGAAATGTTTAAAAATCAAACTTTGAAAAGGATTTTTGTTTAAAAAAAACACATTATTATTATTTTATTTTCTATGTAATGCTGATCAAATTTTAAATCAAAAATATCATTTATAGTTTTTCAATTTATATTATTAAATACTTATTAATTTTTATTCAACATGTGCAATACACGAAATACTAACCTAATATATATATATATATATATATAGTAGCGGGAAACCCGCGCGATGCAACGGAGGCTACTCATTTTCAAATCAAAAATTGTACAACACCCACCTTTTAAAATGTTATTTAGAAACATGTGAAATTATGGTCTTCGATTTTTTAAAACATTTGGCATAACTCGCTCTAAAATCGTAATTTCCTTACGAAATGTAATTTTGCTCAAATTTGTTTCTAAAGATAATTATTTACATTTGAAATAGCGTACATAAATCAGGTCCAAAGATACAACAAAATAAAGAACACACATTTGGTCAAACAAATACAACCATAATTTGAAATGTGGCTGCAAAATAAACAACTTGTTTGATACCAAAATTCATTAGGTATTGAAACATATATGTGGTATTGATCTATTTATATTAGGTCCAAATTAGGGAGGTAACTAATCTCATCCGACAATCAACCTAAAGTCATTTAAATAAAGAAACAAAACACAAGTTGTTTATTACTTTTTTGCAAAATTCATCCTTCCTATTAAATTTTCATTTGCAATGTGAGCCAACCAGCATTTGTAGCGTTTTCACAAGTTTCTGTACAACCGAGCCAAAATCTAAAAATAAAATTAATAAATAAAATAATGTATTGAGTTTTATATTAGTGGTTAATATTGCACATACCAAATAACATCTTAATTTCCAATAAACTAGTACTTACCATCAGATCCAGTTATTCTTCGAGTTCCTGTAACACCAGAAATGTGTGAGTTTAAGTAAAAGGGTGTACCTATAGTATGTTTGTAGGGAACACTCATATGTTCAAATGGATGCATCTAATACATATTTATCAAATACTATTTATCATTATAAATATATTGAGCAGTGTACAGATCAGAAACTATAATCTTGGCACCTCACATCACATTATTCTTCTCCTAGTCTTTGCTGGCATGCCCTGTTGTAAAAATATTATAAAGCACCTAGCCCAAAAGCTTTGTCTGCATAATCTTACATCATTTAAAGTTAAGAAACTAACATCAACGTAACCCACACCCATTGGTAAATGGATCAAGTACCAAACGACATTTGTCCTAATGGTATCAAGGTGTGTTAAAGGTGTCCTCTCTGAAATAGGTTAAGAGTTCTAATCCTATAGTGGACAAGGTGGAAAAAAATTGCTGTTCAAAAAAAATTGAATATTGTTACGACATTAAAAAAATATATTTTTGTCATTAATTTATGTTTAGCGATAATACAAAGTAACCAATTCATGTTCAACAAATTTGAACCTACATACACTCCCAAGGCTTCTTTAAATTCCCGATGTACCATCATATCAAAAGAACATTCAAAGAAGTGTATGAGTTCAAGTTAATTAATTTATCACATATAAGCACAAAGGAACCTCTCAACAACCCATTTTTTACAGTAATCTTTATCTATATTTATACTTTATAATAAAGGAAGATTTTTTTCTTACAAGTCATCATTATATTAACTTTCCCCTTCTTTTTGACAAGTGTAACACATGCATATTTATTTTTATAAAATATGTTGTTCAATATTATTATTTTAAATATCTAGTTATTATATACACATATTTAATACTTACATACTAGTGAGTAACGAGTAAAATGGTTATTACAAATTTTTGACATACATATTCGGTTAGTTAATATCATAGGAGACCGCTCAAAATTTATAAAATATATTATAATTAAACTTTCTCCGTTTTTGACGAAACTTAGGTCGAAACGTATAGAAAAATGAACTGATTATAGCAGTATTTTTAGAATTTTGTAAAACATTATATTTTAAAAGTTATAAGAGAAAAATAAAATTTGAGTTAAATTAATTATAATAATAAAATATTATAATTTTTACAATTGAAATAATTGCATGCAATCCTACGTGCATTATTTTAACTAGGTTTAATCCCACCCACGCGTTGCGGCGGGTTATCACAGTATTCTTCCGAGAACGGGTATTATATATTATTTGCAAAATCATAAGTTACATATGAAAATCAAATCTCTCATTACAAACTCTATACAATTATCTATACTACTATATAATACATATTAGAAGGACAAAATAGTAATTTGCTTAAATCTCTTAAAATTAAGAGTTTTACAACTCTTATAGCATATGATACAACCTTTTAATTTAATCTAAATGTTTGTTTGTGTTTTCACTTTGTCCCACATTGGTAGATTTTAAGAATTTAAGTGAGATATAGTGATTATAAAAGAAAACCCTTTAAAACAAATGAATCACTTCTTGACATTTTTTGTTAATATAGTCATTTATGTTAGTAGTTAAAGTAACTTTTAGTTAATTAACAAGTTAAAAATAATTGCTTTTGTTATGGTTCTAACTCAAGAATGAACCATGCAAATCTTAAAAATTATCCAACGTAAGTGTTGTGTTTCACGCTGCAACGCGCGGTACTAGACTAGTATATATATAAACATAAAATTATACAAAATCAAAAAAAAAAAATTTAAAAGTTTTAGTGGCCAAAATCAAATAAACAAAACTTTATATTATATAAAAGTTTTACTGGCAAAAATCGAAAAAAACAAAACTTTTAAAAGTTTTTGTGGCCAAAATCGAAAAAACAAAACTTTATATTATATAAAAGGTTTAGTGACCAAAATTGAAAAAACAAAACTTTACTTTTAGTGGCCAAAATCGAAAAAACAAAACTTTAAATAGTTTTAGTGGCTAACATCGAAAAAACAAAACCTTATAATATATAAAAGTTTTAGTGGCAAAAATCGAAAAAACAAAACTTTACTTATTATTAATATGATATAAAAGTTTTAGTGGCGAAATTGGAAAAATAAAACTTAACAAAACTTTAATATAATTATTGTGTTTAAATTGTAAATCCTAAAACTATACTATTCCTTTTCAATGTGTTTTAATATATATATATATATATATATATATATATATATATATATATAATTGAAGGTTCAAACGGCTTTTCGTTTGAATCACACGCATACGATTTATATTCTTGCGCATCACGTTTGAAAGCCCTATAAATACTATCCAAAAAATTATTTATGTTAGACAACATACACAAATACACATACACAAAAATATATATAGATTTGGGAAGAAATTAAAAAGCTCTGGACGCTAAAATGTGCTGATCAATATTAAAGGGTCAAGATTAAGGAGTCGGTTCGTTTAGGTATATTATCTAATTTTAGTTAAACTCATAAATTTAAAGTTTTATAAAAATATTAATTTATAGGGTTAGGGTTAAGATCCGACCCTATGTATATATTATAAATTTTAGTTTACTTAAAATAATAATAATAATAATAATAATAATAATAATAAATAATAATAATAATAATAATACAATCGTAATAATAATAATAATAACAATAATAATAATAATAATAATAATAAATAAATAAATAAATAAATATAAATAAATCTTATTTGCAGAATGCTTATAAGAATAGATTAAGCAGAAACGCTGCCCAAATTTATAGTGAGAAGTTTAAACGGTCACTCAGTCATCCAAAATTTCAGGTGATTACATTTAACTTGTTTTTAAATTTTTAAATGAATTTTGAGCATGGTATGTTTAACTTTGACGCATAAGCCATTAGTATACGTATAATTTGCAAATTGTATCCGCTATGGGTGAAATTCTCATACGTGGCTGGTAACGTGGGCTGGAAGGTTATACGTAAGACGCACTCCGCAGGCAACCTAACCAGTGACGGGCTGTGGGCTGGAGGGAACAATTGTAAGACGCAGTCCGCTGTTGTTCCTAACTAGTGACAGTACAAGCCAGGGTATGCAGTGGTTGTATCGATCAGTGAAATAACCTGCTAAATGTGTATTATTGCCATTATTAATTATGGTTAAAGGACCGAACTTGCTATGCTTACATATCGAGTCTGTTATTTGTATTCACCAACATTATGTTGACGTTTTATTTTCAAAAACTTTTCAGGTAATACTGAATGACAAATCAGAAGCAAGATTAGAGGTTTATGGCCTATGACGCCTTAAATAAATATCTTGTGGCAAAACCGAGGAGCGATTGGAGTTATACCTCCAAGTCCAGTGTAAACCGGGATATGTAAATATATGTTTGTAAAAAAAAACTCGGCTTAAAATAAAATAAAATGAGATGTTCATATCTATGCATATGAAATTTTATTAAATCCTGAAAAGTTATTTATAAACGATGAAAATGTGGTTTTTCATACCTATGTGTATGAATTATTTGTAAATTATGAAAATGAAATTCACATCCATGCAAATGAATTAATTATAAAATTATGAATTCATGAAACAATGCTTCCGCTGAAACATATTAAAATAAATAATAAGCTCTGACCGAGACTGTATAATCTATGAAACCAATTCGGGTCGCAGCGCCCGGGCCATCGAGAGCCCGGGGTGTGACAGGTTGGTATCAAAGCTCCTGGTTTTAGCGAAATATGTACTAATGATAGTATGTAAGCTTTAACTGAATTAAGATAAGTGTCTATCAAAGGAATATGTAGAATAGTATACTTGAAATACTAACAATGGTTGAAATAACGTGATGAATTTTGATGATAGCTTATAAGCTAAATTACGATGAATTATTTTTATGACTATGTCATATATCAAATTTTGTAGACAATGTCTCGAAACCAAAATCCTGGCGTACCATCTGCAAACACTCGTGGGCAAAAGAGAACGCACACGGATGCTAATGAACCAGTGATTCAAAAGACTGAACTTAAGGAAATAATAGCAAAGGAAATTAAGGACGCAATATCTACGATTATTGCGGCTATAAAAAATAATGAAAATTCGAATCCAGAGAATACTGTGACAAAAGCAAAAGAGGTGTCTAGTTCGAACAATGAGAATATCGAAGCTTCTAGTGCAAAACGATTTAGAACTGAAGGATGTTCATACAAACATTCCAATCTTGTAAACCTCCTGAGTTCGCAGGAACAGAAGGAGCTGTGTAACATTAAGATGGCTCGAAAAGATCGAAGCGGTGCTTGCAATCAGCAAATGTGCTGAAGAAGATATGGTTCTGTATGCTTCAAATTCCTTTAAAGACGGAGCATTGGAGTGGTGGAATTCCATTATTCAAACTAAAGGCAGAACCAATGCGTATGCTATGATTTGGGAAAGTTTTCGGGATCTCGTAACTCGAAAGTTTTGCCCAATGAATGAGAAGGAACAAATAGAGCAAAAATTTCTGACTCACCGTATGGTCGGTGCTGGGCATCGTGAGTATACTTCCAAGTACTTTGAGTACGCTCGATTGGTGCCACATCTTGTGACACCAAAATCAAACCTTATCAGTCATTATATCTGGGGACTGGTAAGCGAAATACGTGACATGGTTAAGGCTGCTATGCCTCAGACCATTGATTCAGCTGTTGACTGGCAGGGTTGCTTACAGATGGAATGGTAAGAACCCAAGAGGAAAAGAAAAGCCAAGAGGCAATCCAAAAGGTTGATCAAAGTTCAAAAAGGCCTGCAGGAAAATTTGTGAAGAAAGAAGGAGGCAGTGGTACGTTCCCACAATGTAAAACATGAGGCAAAAACATCTGGGAAAGTGTAATAGGGCAAAGTATTGTAGTCACTGTAAAATGATGGGTCATTCTTTGGAAGAATGCAGAAGGAAAGTGATGGTGACGTGTTTTAACTGCAACGAACGGTAGTGTCCTAAATTGAATAAAGTGAGCGGGACTGGCATAGCCATGCTTGGTCATCCAAGTTTGCCAATAAGCAGAAAGGTGTACCAATATTTAAATTGATATGGTATAATCTGTTTGTAGAACGCATAACTTTCATAAGAAGTTTGTCATGCTTATCCAACAAGGACAATTTGTCATTTTCCATTATTTTCCTACACCCAATTTTTGTGAGTTGGCCTAAACTTAGGATATTGCTTTTAAGGATTGGAATGTAGTATACTTGAGATATAATCTTTTGATCCCCATTCTTACATTCTAAAAGTATAGAACCTTTGCCTTTAATTTGTACACGTGAACCATCTCCAAAACGGACATTACCCGTTGATGTTTCATCTAACACATTGAAATGTGTTCGTGTACCGGTCATATGGTTACTTGTACCATTGTCTAAGTACCACATACTCTCATGAGTAGTTATGACCTTGTCAGACTCAGTTTCCTCATTATTTAGGAAGGCAGCATGATTAGTCTCATTATTTCCAGTAATAGCCATTAAGAGGGTTGGTTCTTCATATTCTTGCACTAGATTTGAATGTTCTTGTGCATGATTCTTCTTAGGACAACTACTTGAGTAGTGACCAAGTTTCTTGCATCTAAAACAAGTTACTGTATTTATATCCCTCACAGCCTTACTTTCTTTGTTTTGATTGGCCTTCGAAGAGGAATTTTCATTTTTAACAAATTGTCTAGACTTGCCATCACGCCATTTATTATGTGATGGTTTAAACTTCTTATGGTTTCCAAACCGATGCCCACGACTAGCTTTGTTGTCGTGTTGTGAAAATAGAAGTTTGCTATTATCAGTATGATTTCTTTTTTTAGACTTAATTCTTTCTTCAAAAGTCCTTAGTCTCCCGATAGTCTCATCTAGTGAGATTTTGTCTAGATCACTAAATTGTTCAATTGATGCAACAATTTGTATAAATTTTTCAGGCACAGAATTTAGTAATTTTCTTACAAAAGTAGGTTGATCAAAAGTTGATCATAAACTGTTTGCCTTAGAGACAATACTGTTTAGTTTTGCAGTGAATGAATCAATTGATTCCTCATCTTTCATTTGCAACGTTTCAAACTCACTCTTGAGCGTTTGCATTCGTGCCTTTTGTACCATGTCTATCCCGACATGTCTAGTTTTTAATGCCTCCCATACTTCTTGTGCACTTCGAGTAAGGCTTGAAACAAGTATGCAACCGCAGTTTTGTCTTTCTTTACATCTGGTTGCGTATCTATACTTGGTTCAACCATTTCCCATAATCCGTTTGCTACAAGAATCGTCTTGATACGGACAGCCCAAATAACATAATTTATGGGTTTCAAAATGGGACATTGGAATTGATTTAGAGAACTACCTTCTTTTATGATGGTTTCTTTAACAATGCTAGTATCACCCATTGATTAAATTCTTAAACAAGAACAATAATTACTGATGGATGAATTAAAGTTGAAAAACAACTTTCAACAGTGGCTTTTAAATGAAATTACAAAAAAAATCAAGAGATATGATTTTAAAATAAGACGCAAAAGGTTTAGGATAGGAATTCAATTATTAGCCTTAATTCTTAATAGAGATTAAGAACAATTGATTTTCTAATAGTGAAAAAAAAACACAAAATAGAAATCAAACCGTATAGTTCAAATGTTTGAAGTGTAAATAGAAATTTTAATAGTAAACTTGATTCCTAAAACCTGTATAAAAACGAAAGTAAATTTGATCAGACAAACTAAAAAATGATTTCTAGTTAGGGCAATTTAATAATATTATAAGTTGATTCACAAATTTGCAAAATAGAAGGTTTAGAAGAACCTGATTGTCATTTGCAACAGAAAAAAAACGATTCCAAATGCCCCTTTTTTCGATCAAAAATCCGTTCCCGGCGGCGTTAACAAACACGGGGAAATGGACAAGAACAAGTCTCTGTTCTACTCTTGATCGCCCGAACAAAATTTCTGGTGCATTTACTTCTATTATAATAAAGAACAAGAGGAAATTAAAACCCCTCTCCGTAAGATTCTGTGACAAGTTCTCAATCCGCTGCAGTGAAATCGAGTTCGCCAAAATCAAGTGAACAAAAAACCAACCCTTTGTTCCTTCCCTTGATCGCCCGAACAATTTCGGTTTGCAATTGATTCGTTAATCGGTTAAAAGAAACAACAAAAAAAATGTGGGTTTCTCCCGATTATAAAACAAACAATCAACAGAGATCAAGTCTTGATATATTCTTCAAACTCTTGATAATCCTCGATTTACACCGTCGACTGTGTATAAGGAATTTCAGGCAGAAGAACTTGCAAAAAATCCGTTTGCGAAACCGGATTTAAAGATTTGATTTCTGAAATGTTTGCGAGTGAAGAATCAACGAAAAGGCTTCTGGCTCTGATGCCAATTTTTGCCCAGATTTGCGATATTCAACAATAATCAAAGTAAGATGTTGAGAGAACTTGAAAGAATATGAAATTGATATTATGAAAGTGATTATCTGAATGTTCTCATCGATCCACATATATACAGATCCCCTTTTAATAAGTTTAGGAGAATGACAAGTTTAACCCTTTTACTTCTAAATATTACATAACATATGTAAACTATTATATATTAAATACTAGCTTATATCCCGTGTATTACACGAGTTGAATAGAGAAAATATAATGAATAAAAATAAATGAAAATCTAAATTCTAGTATGAAATATCATTAAAATTTGGTATAATTTATACTTTAAGTAATAATTATATTACTTTTAAACATTACATTTTTCAAAGTTTGTTTCTTTAAACATTTCAATTAAAAAAAATTAAAAATTATATATTTTATAATAATTTGATTTTTGTTAAAAAGTATGTTTTTAAAAAATATATTTTAAATGCATTAATTTTTTTAATTTGATAATGTAAAAAAAAAGTATATTTATAATAAAATGTATTTAATATGAGAGAGAGGAGGGAAACCAAATGTGAGGTGTTCTAAGAACATGACATGTGTCCTTAGAAACCTTTATTTATTATAATAGATAGATACTATGACCATGATTGTGATTAGTCCTTCGATAACCATTGTGATTCATAACTGCAATATTTGCATTATGGGCAGCTACAAGGTTTTCATAATCAACTTAAAAAATTACCATTTGATACTTATTTTTACACACTGAAATAAAGTCAAGGAAATGAATTCCAAAATAGTTTGATGAGAAAGGATAATACTGACCAACTAAATTTTCTTCTTCAACAATGGTCGTTGAGTACAAATTTAAAGGTAGATCAATGTATGTATACGACATAGCTTCATTTCAGGATCAATAGACCTGAGTTAGAGTGTCTAAAATTATAATCTAATGTCTGTTATCAACAATTAGGTTTACAAACTGATTAACGGATAAACTGCATAGTCTGGAAGTAGAAAAAGTTATACCTGATTGTCTGCAATAGTACTCATTGCTTGCTATCCTATAGCATACTACATAGTCAAAAAGCAAAATATCATCAAATCAAGTGAAATCAGAAATTAAATGCCCAAAATTCCACAATAAATGAGAAATAAAAACATGATAATTATTAATCACAAGACCAGTTATAATAAGGATAAGAAATCAGCAAACACAAGTACCTAATATTGTGTTCCATTTCAATGAGTTCTATCACTTGTAGCCTCACCTTTATTATATAAAGCGATATATATATTTATATATGTATATGTGTGTGTATTATATACAGTGAAGTAAGAATATAAGTTATAATAAGTAAACAACCCTTATTTTTCAAATGATATGAGATCATTCAATCCAAATTTAATATATTAAATTTCCAAAAAAGTTAGAATGTCAATAACTACAATTAGATCATAAACATATTTTGAAACCCGCATGATGCGGCGGCAACTCATTACCAAATCATCAACTATAATACCTTACTTTTAACTGTTAGACATAATTGTTAAATCAAGTTGGAGAAAACTTAATGGGTCACTTATGTGAATAGGTTAAAGTTGTGTTTGTGTTTGAATATGTATTATGTATATATTAGAAAGGTTAAGTGTGTAATATGTCAAATTAGGATTAGGGCTATATATTAGATTTGTGTGTCTGTATTCACAATCGATCATAATAAGAAGATTCATACGTATGTTTCGTATTTCAAAGTTCTTATCAGAAAGTTCATTATTCTACAATTGTGTTCATTGATCTTGGGCATCAGTTGGCATCAGAGCAAGGTTCTTAGAAGTTTATGAGTTTTAGTTTCGTGTTGGGGAAGACGATCAACATTGAGGGTGTTCCTGTGTGCAGTACCGATCGCGCAAGAGGCATCGATTGAGGCTGTACAATTTCGTCTTTAATATCAATCATCAAGAGGGTGTTTGAATTTCATTTTATTTCAATTCCAATTTAGGCAAGAGGCTGCGACTGGAGTTTTGTTGGAGACCGATCATCAAAGAGGGTGATTGAAATTCGATTTGTGTAATTCTGATCAAAGCAAGAGGCTGAGATTGGAGGGAGTTTGTTTGGGAAGCCGATCATCAAGAGGGTGATTGAACTTTTTTTTAATCTCAACACCCTAGAGGGTGTTTGTTGACAAATTCAGTCACAAATCAAGAGGGTTTGGGACTGTGTTGTCCTTATACTAACATCAATTGTATCAAGAGGGTGGACGATTGTTGTCTCGGTTAGAATCGGTCTCAAATCTGATAAGTTTGAGGTCTGTTCGTGAATTAGAAAAATTCATTTTTGTTGTTGGTCGTTTGTTTTATTTGGAAAAAATCAAAATGGATTGTTTGTTGTTGCAATTCGTTTGAAATCAGGAAGCAATTTTGTGTGTTGCTGTTTTGATTGAAAGCTGGAACCAAAGGGGTGTTATTTTTCGTTGACCAGTTTACTCAAAAAAAAGAGACCAAATATTCTGAAACCGCAGAGGGTAATTTGGTTCCTGTTCTAGTCGCTAATCAAGAGGATTTTTGAGGCTGTTTGTGTAATTGTTTGTTTAACATCAAGCACAATCAAGAGGATTGTGAAATTTTGTTAGTTTGACTAATTTAAATTGAAATTTTGTTCAATCAAGAAGGAAATCATTTTAGATTAAAAGTTTGGGCTGTTTGATTTTTGATACAGCAAAGGATTGTTAGTACCCAAAGAAAAATTGGGTTATATTTTGATGTGTTCGTAGAGTTAATTGGTTCGTAGAGTTAATATTTACAAGTATAAACCAAAATACCTTATACTTGTCTTAAATCTTTGTTGTTAGTCACTGAGAAGGCAACCAGTTTAGACAACTCAACAACCAGATACATCATAACCAACTCATGCTTATGATGGATGTGACTTAGTTTTTGGAACTTCATTGCACTCTTTTCATAGACATGAGAAGCACGTTCATAGTTTGCATCCTGTTCACAGACATGCATATGAGAAAATAAATTTAATAACTCAAAAAAATAAGATAACAAAGTATTATTGAAAAAAACATATCTAATATTTTTCATTACAATACAACGACCAAAATCACGTTCCAAAGATAATATATTCATGATTATAGCATCCATAATCTCATAACCATTGTAAATCATAACTGCAATATTTGCATTATGGGCAGCTACAACGTTTTCATAATCAACTTAAAAAATTACCATTTGATACTTATTTTTACACATTGAAAAAAAGTCTAGGAAATTAATTCCAAAATAGTTTGGTGAGAAAGAATAATACTGACCAACTAAATTTTCTTGTCAACAATGGTCGTTAATAAAAAAAGAATAAGAAACCTAAACCTTTAAATTTACTTTACTGTGGGCCCCAAAGTAATAAGATGTAGTTATTCGGTTAACGCAATAAGGAAGGGTTAACATTCGGCCCATCCCCTATATTTATATAGGGAATTAATAAAATGAAAACCCCATTTTAGTGTAAAAACCTTGAAAACTAGGCAAAAATCATGTAAAAAAAACGTGTTTTGTTTTGAATTTTTTTTTACATGTTTGTAACATTATTGGACACATTTTTATAAAAAAACAATCAAAAAATTTAATTTTTTGACGTTATAAAACATACGTAACGCTGCGTCAGATCTGACGAAATACGTTTACTTTTTGTTACGTATGTTTTACTTGGTTTTATAAAATATTTTTTTACGTTTTGTTACGTATGTTTTACATGGGTTTTAATGGTTTCACACTAAAAAATGGTTTTCAAATTATCCATACCATATATATATATATATATATATATATATATATATATATATATATATAGGATTTTGTTCAAATAAGAACTCTGCTTAATTGTGGTAACCCAAATAACCCTGCAAAAAATGCCCAAATCTTTGATTTTTTTTATGGTCTTTATTATACATATTTAGGGGGGTTTCTTTTTTATGTTTTGGCTAATTCACAATGCAAATCGAATTTGCATCGGCGTAAAATTTTTGCACTTTTCTAAATGTTGCGAAATGCAAATCGAATTTACATCGATGCAAATTCGATTTGCCTTGCGAATTAGCCAAAACACAAAAAAGAAACCCCCCCTAAATATGTATAATAAAGACCATGAAAAAAAATCAAAGATTCGGTTATTTTTTGTAGGGTAATTTAGGTTACCACAATTACAGTGGGTTAACAACAGAACCTTCCCCTATATATATATTGTACGTCCAACTTGGAGACCGAAAACAATCCGGTTCCTATGGAGATATGCTCGACAGCCTCTGGAATAGTGCGGAATCCTATTCTAGGGTTTTCCAATCAAAACCAACAGCCCCCGTGGTGATCCGAAGGTGAGGGATGAACATTTGAATCAAGATCGAACACCACGGGATGAGAATCGAAGTTGGACAAACAAGAACCGCTCAAAACCCTTAGGGTTTGACACTAGAGTGCTCTGGGAAGAGAGGGGCTCGGGAAAAGTTTGGTTTGAATCTGTTTGAACAAGTATATATAGACTGTACTCATTCGGTCGAATGAGTGGCCGAAACAACTCATTCGGCGAATGGCTTAGCCGAATGAGCTTGGTCAACCGAATGAGTCATGCGGATGACTCATCGATCGCCCTAGTCATTCTGTAAGCATTCATTCGAACGAATTACCTCATTCTTAGGGTCAGTCGTCCGAATGGGTCTATAAGACATATCTAATCAAAGTTAAACATAATCAATTACATATAAACCATTATAAACATTAAGAACAATATAGAAATACTGATTTCATTGATAATCATAAACTTTATACATCACAGATCATACAAAGGCTGAACTAGGGACATTTCATGCACTAACATGTAACATCAGTGCCAGAAACGTTACCGGAACAATGAACTGCACAGTAACTTGCACAGTAACTCAGGTACAAACTACATAAACTATGTATATGCTATTGACATTGATGCTTGACACTAAACTATTATGCAATTGTTTCTTAAATCTGATTTAAACCTCATGGTTTAACAGTCAGAAACACATCAGACAACACTGAACTGACACACAGATGCTTGATTTAATGCTATTTTGTATAAACGTATGTGAGGTTAAACAGAATAAAACCATAACAGATGTCGTTGCAGAATGCTAAACTGATGAATTATTCTTAAAGATGACGATCTGTACGAATAAATCTGAAAGTTTAACATCCTGAAACGATGAGTGAAAAGTAGAAAAAAAGAATCGGAAAGTGAAACCAACGTTGTGTTCGTTCGGGTGACGATTCGAACGAATACGCACGAAGGTGACACGTTCTGATGAAACGAAGAACGAAACGAACGATAGTAATTTAAGAAAATTAAATATTTAACATTTATTAGGAATCACAATCTTTTAAAATAATTCAAATAAACTCTTTTTATTTAAAATACGTAAAATGCGCGTAATAATCCGGAAACGCAACGGAGACGGAAAACGAGCACACGAAACGAACCCGAATACCCCCGGGGTATATAAAGACTGAATGAACTCATTTTATTCATTTCTTACACTCCCTCTCTCTCTAAAACCTCCCACCCGTTTTCTCTCTCTCTCTACATGATTTGAAGTTCAAATCACCATAACTCCTTCAATCCTTGGTGAAATCTCGTGTTCTTGGTGTCTACACGAAGCTACAATCATCCTCTACAAGGAAGTACAACAGATCTGAGAAGTTATCCAGCCAAAAACGAGGTATGGAAGCTTGAACATCACGAAATTTAGGGTTTTCGTAACCTCCTTTGTATCACTTCACTCTATCCGGTCAACCACCTTCCTACCTTGAACCACACGACCACGAGGCATCATCTTCGTATAATAGACCCTGTAAACGACCCTAGGACAAGCAAGACTCGATGGAGATGATGAAGCATGTTGCAGTTCGCATGGGAGCTGGGCCGGCTGAACCTTCGAATGGCCGAACCTCCTGTCAAGCGAACCTAGCAGCTGAGAGCACTGCAACCACCGAACCCGCTGGTAGCAAAACCCTCTGGTGGCCAAACCCTTACCTGGCCGAACTCTCTGCCAGCCGCGCCTTCTGCCAGTCGAACCCACGAACGTAAGTTGGCCATGAACCTGGAATCTTTGGAGAACCTTCCTTGGGGCAGAACCAATGCATAAGCGAACCTTGGCATACATTGCCGAACCTTTGCATGGCTGAATCTGGGATGGGACGAACCTACAACTAAACGAACCCATGAGCACCGAACCTCCCATGGCCGAACCTCTCATCCCCACGAACCTACTGCCAATTAGCCGAACCTGCATAGCCACGAACCACATGCACTACGAAGCTGTGAGATGTCACAAACCCTGGTCGACCGAACCCGAGGAGCTGGACGAACCCTGTGCTGAGGACCCTACCTGAACGAACCATTAGGTTCGCTGGAACCATAGCAGGGCCGAACCTCAGCCACATGAACCAATAGGTTCGTTGGAATTCAATTGGGACTCATCCTATTCAGTCGACCACCACATAACCTTTAGGCCGAGACACCTCGAAGCCCGGCAATATACCCTCGGCCCACACCTGTTCAGGCCCAATATCATCATGCAAAAAGGCCATGTGATTTGGCCTAAATCTCACTTATTGCAGCACATTTGGTTCGACCCAGCTTGACCATTTCGGCCTAACACAACTGTTGGGCCATACAACTCTTTCAGCCTAACAATTGGCCCACGCAAAAGATTATGGCTATGACATTTGGTCTAAGCCCACATTAAGCATTCGGCCCAAACAACTCCCACTTAGCCCAAGATTATTTGGCCCACATGGCTAGAGAATGACCTAACACACTAAACCTTTAAACATGAAATACATGCATGAATTTAGATATTAATTATAACTTACTACAAAGGTGACAAGTTTTTGAGTGTAATGAAGTTCATAACGTGTAATACATGTATTCTAAAGGTTGTAACAAATGATTTGCAAGGTGCCAAGGTAAATTGAACAATGTGACACGAAAACTAAGTTACAAGAGGTTAAGGGTTGATAACATTTAACTTAAAGCTAAGTTTTATGCTTAGAATTACTTGGTTATGATCTCAAAGAAAATGAACATAGAACAAATAAGCAAGTATATTAACCTTAACCAATTGAGTTAAGTGCCATCAAAACCCTTAACAAGTGCACAAGGCCGAATAATGACCAAGACCGAGACTTACGAGTGTTAGCCAACTTAGGGGCTAACACACACACATACACACATGTAAACAACTATAACCTATACTTATAAGTTGCAAACAACGTTAAATCAATACAGGATCGTGAGCACAACAACAAATACTACAACGAGCGCGTGCATTCTAGTTTAAGCTAAGTCAACCACTTCAACAACAAGGTGAGTTCATTTGTCCCTTTTCAAACTAATTTGTTTTACCTCGGGACTGAGAAGCATGATATACATTTTAAACAAGTATTGAAATGTTTTATAAATGCTTTTACACTTATTCATAATGCTAATACTAATGCTTATGCTTGTTACACTTATTCTAAAAGCTAAAAGCTAAGACTTTAACTTAAGTGCTAATGCTATATACTATATGTTACAACTAGATGATAATACTAAGGCTATACACTACATGCTACAACTAGACGTTAATGCTAATACTATAAGCTACATGCTCAAACTATATGCTAAGGCTAATGCTACAGACTATATGCTCAAACTATATGCTAAGGCTAATGCTACAGACTATATGCTCAAACTATATGCTAAGGCTAATGCTACAGACTATATGCTAAACTATATGCTAATGCTACAAGCTACATGCTACACTACATGCTAATGCTAATGCTACAAGCTACATGCTACACTACATGCTAATGCTAATGCTACAAGCTACATGCTAAATTATATGTTAATGCGAATGCTATGAACTATATGCTCAAACTATATGCTAATACTAGATGTTAACTGCTACAAGCTATGATCATATTGTAAATGCTAAGCTTGTATCTATGCATGAGATACATGAATGCCAAACTAAGCTATTGCAAGCTGGTATCTATGCATGAGATACATGAATGCTAAACTTGGTAACTGCTAAGCTTGTATCTATGCAAGTGATACGTGAATGCCAAACTATGCTATTGCAAGCTGGTATCTATGCATGAGATATGTGAATGCTAAAATTTTTAAATGCTAAGCTTGTATCTATGCACGAGATACGTGAATGCCAAACTATGCTATTGCAAGCTGGTATCTATGCATGAGATATGTGAATGCTAAACTTTGTAAATGCTAAGCTTGTATCTATGCATGAGATACGTGAATGCCAAACTATGCTATTGCAAGCTGGTATCTATGCATGAGATATGTGAATGCTAAACTATGGGAATGCTAAGCTTGTGTCTATATATGAGATACGTGAATGCAAAACTATGCTAGAGCAAGGCTTGTATCTACATATATGAGATATGTGAATGCTAAACTATTCTGATGCAAAGCTAGAATCAATTCATGATATACGTAATGGCTAAACTATGCTAGAGCAAAGCTTGTATCTAATCATGGGCTACGTAAATGCTAAACTATGCTAGAGCAAAGCTGGTACCCATGCATGAGATTCGTGAATGTTAAACTACGAGTTGTGAAACTATTATCTTTGTACAATATACTTAAGGCTAAGCTATGTGAATGCTATAAATTTATAAACTTTTAAACAATATGCTAAAGCTATGATGGAGACTGGATTTGGTTGTAAGTAAAATGCTTAATTATCATTAACAATAATGTCATATGTGGATTATTATGTGGTGGGATGGCGTCTGGGCGGGTTGTAGGCTCGACCCTTTCGTATGCCCTATATATAAGCATACCGATCTGGATATTACATGTGATGTTAATGAGGTTAAGGTTGTTACCGAAAGGGTTTTGTAAATGCTATTGGGTGCATATCTTAAACTGCTAAACAGGATGCTTGAAACTATGATGGAATTGGATGGTAAGTAAAACGCTTAATTATCATTAACAACAGTGTCATATGTGGTTTAGTATGTGGTGGGATGGCATCTGGGCGGGTTGTAGGCTCGACCCTTTCGTATGCCCTATATATAAGCATACCGATCTGGATTTTACATGTGATGTTAATAAGGTTAAGGTTGTTACCTAAAAGGTTTGCTAAAGCTATTTTTCAACTTCTAAACTATATGAACTCACCAACCATTGTGTTGACTTTGTTTTCTTACATGCTCTCTTAGGTGACGTAAAGGAATAAGCTAAGGTTAAAGAATGCATGCTAGGATGCCCAATTAGAGGACCTAGTTGATTTTGAAAAGCACATATTTTGATGAACGTTGTGAAGCTATTTTGATATCATGTACAGATACAAGATAGAAAACATTTGATTCTTTTGATAGGTTTACTTAGTTAAATTATCAAACATTGATAATGTAATTTAACTTTGTAATCCTAGTTTAATACTTTATTGTGCTTTAGTTATTCTCAATGTTGATGCTATGTAAACAATCTGATCATCACGATTATCACTCACGACATCGCGCCCCGAGAACCTTCCGCCCGATGAGAAAGTCGATCCGTCCCGCCGGCTCAGGGTGTGACATAACATACTCCCCCTTGGACCTAGTTCCTCATTTTGCAGCATCTTTCTTGAAGTATTTGTCTGATATGGCCTTCCAATCTGATCCAGCATGAATCCCAAAAACCATACAGATCCGGAGTACCCTCATAAACTGTAATGCCTGTTCCATGTCTTCTACATCAAAGAAAATATGGTGCATGTAAAGGGCTTTGACATCGCTGTGTGACAGATTCGTCAACCACATCGGGTCAAAGATACGTTCAGTCTCCCACTTCTTGTCCTTGCATAACACTATCACAGCCTCTCCAGTTCGCCCATCGTAATACCACCATCTGAAGCTGTCCAAGAAGTCCTGTCGCATCTTCTGTAATGGAAACTTCTTCATGACTTTTGGTGGCAGCCACTTCAGGATGACCTTATGTCTGCGGGTATCTCCACTGATTTCTGGCTGGTAGTATCTCTTAGGTTCCTGAGGTTTGAAGTTAACCCACCTTTTCCTGTACTCATACTGAATCTATCGAGAGAACCAAGCAGACATCCCCGAATCTAAACTGTAGAGCATCTTCAAACGTGCTAGATGATTGACTTCAAAGCCTGGCAACGTCTTGATGTCGTGGGGGTGCTTGAAATATAGACTTTGGTGTGTGTAGCTGGCATCTTCGCAATGCTTTCCTTCTTCAGAATCTACTAGTATGCCTTCCACTATTCCTTTCTTTGTTGAATGTCTTCTGCTGAAGACTCACTACCACTGACCTTTTCTTCAACCTTTCTGCTCAGCTCTTCTTTAGTGTGTAGTCCAAAAAGGTCAGTAAATGTCGGTAGTTCATCCTCAGCTGAAGTATACTTTGCTGTCTCTTCTTCAGTTATGTCCTCCAAAATCACTTCATCCACATCATCAAAAGTCTAAGGAGAAGGCATATCAGAAACAGGAGCAGATGTGTCATCATTGATCACCTCATCAGGATTCAACCTGAACAGCTCAGCAATCTGCTCCTTGGTTAAGTAGTGAATGATCTCTCCTTCCTCCTTATCATAGCTGACTGAGTGCTGTTTAATACCTTGAGCGTCTAAGATCATAGTCAATGTATCATCCAATCTACGTCTCAAAGGCACAACTTCAACTTCCTCAGTAGCTTTCGGATCTTCAGCTTGAGGAGGAGGAGGAGCCTTAGCACTCTTGTCGTGCTTGGTCTTGGTTCGGATTTCTGTGGGAGGGGACTGCTCATCTATTGCACTTGACGAACTGCAGACCCACTCTCCGAACCATCATCATCATCTGAATCATTATCTTTGTCTGAATCTTCATAGTCAACTTTCTCCTTATCAGACTCCTCATCTTCTTCTTCATCTTCTTCTTCTTCTATCTCGTCTGAATCATCGGAGTCAGCTTCAGTGCCCTGGATCCTGGGAGTGACCTCCTTGAGGCTTTCAACTTGCTCGGTGAGACGCAAGTTTTCGGCCTCAAGGGTCAGGATTCGATCATTGAAACCAGAGGCTGTAAATGCCAACTGGTTATGCTCATCTATGTACTTTAGAAGCTGCTCCTCCTGTTGAGCAGATCTAGCCCGTAAGTCTGCACGCTGGTCAGCAGCCTGGAGTAGAAGAGCGTCTTGCTCACTGACCATCTGCATGAGCTGGGCAATTGCTTCCTCTTGCTAGTAGTTCCTCTCCATCAGCCTAAGTACCAGACTGTTCAGTGTACTGAGCTGTTCAGCCACTGAAACAGTAGGGATAAACGGATCGGCTCGTGTGACGGAAGGACCAGAAGAGGCAACAGTGTAAATAGGAGCATGAACACCAGAGGATGTCAGGGGGCAATCGAAAAACCTGAAGGAATAGCCCGTGACCTGGTCAGTGAAGAAACTATAACTGTTGCAGCTTATGTAACAGTGGATGCTGCAATAGTTGACAGTTCTGACCGCCTCTACGGGACAAAACTTGTCCTTCTTCTCTTGGCCGGTGGAGAGGATGTGGACTGAGTAACAGCAACAGCAGATGTGGAAGTGGAAGTACGAGGGGGGAGGGGAAAAGTCAAACTCAGGAATGAATGATGGATCCCTGATCTCCTCCCTATCAGGCTCAATATCTTCTGTCTCCAGAAAAACAACTTGAGACTTGAAACATGTGGTCACCACCTGTGGCCCTGCATCCTCTGAATCAGAGTCATTTGAGGCATCCTTACCCTCATCCTCTTCATCAACCTCTTCCATTTTTTCATCCTCAGCAGATGTAGTCCCAGCCATCTCTAGTGGAGTAGAGACGGTGGCCTGAGTAGTAGCCATGAAGTCCAAATCAAGTAAGGCATCAACATCTACATCCTCCTCACCAGCACCTGACCCTCCTACACTTGTATTAGCACCACCACTAACACCACATGCATTAACACCTGCACTAACACCAGCAGCACTGACACCAACTCCAGCATCACCACCACCCACATCACCAGCTCCATCATCTTTATCATCATCACCAGGAACAATAATGTCCTCTATATCTGAATCTGAGTCATCATGTCTCCACTTCCTACCTCCTGGAGACATGTACTCAGGGTTCTGGAGATGACCAAATAAGGCACGAAGAGGTGGCTTCCTCTCCTTTCCCCTGTAAGATAACACTCTGTTGAGAGCGATGTCGTTCATGTGCTCTAACCGAATAATGTTTGTGCTGGTCTTCGGCATGTTAGATACTTGAGCATCGAAAATCTGCTGGAGAAATCTAGGATACATGAGAAACTTCTTGTCACCCTTGAGCACGACGTTCTCCTTCAGGTGTGTAAACACCATCTCAGAAAAGTTGAAGGGAAGATTCAGCATCGACACCACAAATGCACACTGTATGGTCTCCCTCAACTCATCAAATCCACCTCGCCTCGAACCCAAGCAGTGAATAAGTAATCTGTGTTGTTATGTCATTTCACGTTAGTTTAAATGAATTATGAGTCATATTCGTAATCGGTTAGGTTTCGATGACTCGGACCTTTGCAATATTTAATCGATTAAGTCCGTTTATCTTATAAAATCGTTTATTAACATTCTTCATTATTCTCTAATTTCGTAAATCGATTTTCGATCTGAAAGGTTACGCTATAACAATAAAAATAATAATAAAACAATTATAAGGTTTTTTAGAATAGGATTTAAACTCAGTAATACTTCTTTCCTAACCCCACATTTATATCATTGTACTAAATTCACAATTTTTACTTACTAGTTCATAATATTAAATCTTATTATGTTTAGTTTCATCTTCTTCACCATATTTCGAAAACTTCTAGAAGCTTAAAGAACTCTTATGGTTAAATATATTCACCCATCTCAAACCCATAATCTCTGTATTCCCACTCCAATTTATGATCTTATAAAGGTGTTGGCAAAATGAGATCTTAAACCGTTTAATCAATTTTTAACCTTCTTGATAAGTTCATGTATTAGATTTGTTAATCTCCCGATTATGATCGATCAATAAAAACATACACGATACGACATGAAGTGATTCTTTACGTACCTTGTAGTGATCAAATTATGTGATGACGATCATTCTGATTTGTAGCAACGGGCCTTGATGGTAATCGACAACGGTTCTTTGATCCAAACTTGGTCCGGTGATTTCTTTCTCGATTAATTAGGTATATTGTTGGATCGGGTTGTTTACTTCAAAAAGCACTTCACACGTATTTCTATCTTTCAATCTAACAGATGCGGAATTTCTGTTAGAAGGATCTCACAAACACTCAAAGGTAAGCAATTTATCTTTGAACGATAAATAAGAACACAGAATAAATTTCAAGCTCAAAAATATATTTCTCTCAAAGTATTCAAGTGTTACAAGCAAGCACACAAGCACACCTCCTAGACATATTTACAATGAGAGGTTATATAGCCAAGGCTACAAGCGTATACTCATAGGAATACAAGTTGAGTATACTAGAAAATACATAAAGTAAAGCTTATTCTAGTATCTAAAGTGTCTTAACATGCTAAGACACTCAATTACAATCATTAAAAATATAGACATTGACTTTATAAAAGACTAGCTAAATACAAAAGACATTTAATGTTCTTGATCTTCAAGGCTTCAAATGATCTTTTTCATTTAATGCAGCTGAGTAGAAGTAAGGTGTTGTGTCTGAATCTCGGTATGTTATCTATGTTGTAGTCAGACCAGCATGTCTGTTGTCAGCACCTTTTGTACCATAAAAGGTAATCAGCTACAGTCTTTGTCAGAGTGTACTCTTCGGAAGTCTTTGTCTTTTGAAGATGCTGAGGAGAATCTTTGAAAGCCTTAGTTCTTCAGAAGCTTTATGTCTTCAGAAGCTCTGAAGCTTTATGTCTTCAGAAGCTCTGAAGCTTTAACTCTGTTAAGTGTTGGCCTTCCGAAGTGCTTTGTCTTGTACAACCTTCAATAGGAGTGAGTTACCCTTCGGAAGTAATGCTGCTTCCGAAGAGTAACTCCTTCCTTCCGAAGTCTGTTTATCTCTGTAGAGTCTGGTACTTAGACAAAATTGAAGTTTGGTGAGCATCAGCCTTTATCAGTCTTTATAGTCTCCCCTAGGCTGATGCTACCAAAACTTCTTATGGGATTCTCATTGTTGGCCTTTCTCCCCTCAGAACCTGAGCTCTAGCCTTCACCCATTTGATTGCTATTCTCCCATCTAATCCATTATCTGGATTTTCAAGAGGGAGTTTCTCCAAATCAAATACAAAGGGCTCAGCCATCATCATTAGTTACATAATATCCAAAACCTTTATCCCTTCATTGATCTGTGTGAGTGTGAACATCTTATGAAGTGCATCAAAGGTCCATTTCACCATAGGGACGTAGGTATGTGCATGCATCAGGCCACAGATGTCTCTTGGATGTTCCTTAAGCTGTGATTGTTCTGGTGTGCCTTTTGGTTTTGAGGGATATGAATCAGGCTCAGAGTCAGAGGAGATGTTGGTAGTTCTCTTTCTTCTCCAAGCCATGGTATTTCTTCTTGTCATTTTTGGTTTGGTTGTGACCATGGCTTGACTCCTCTGTTCTCTGGCCTGTTGGTCTTCTTCATTGGAGCCCACTGCTGCATCTGTTCTGGCAGTGGGCTTTGGGCCTGCATCCTTAGATCTAGGATGCTTTGTCGTCCTCTCATCTGCCTTTGATTGTTTCTCAGGATTAGGGTCTTTTGATGTATCTTTCTTTGCAGCCTTTTACCCTTGTTGATCTTAATCACTGAGGAGATTGGAATGTTGTCCATAGAAGGGCTAGATGGAGGAGAGACTGGTTCTTCCTTAGGGTTTAGGGGGAACATGTTGGGAAACATGGCCTTTGTTGCTTCCCCACACATAACTTCTTCACCCTCTCTGATCCCAGCACCAGAGAGGGGAATTTCAATTCTGGCTCCTCTCCCTAAACCTAAGCCTAAGATTATGCTTGCCCTTTGAGCTTGTAGCTGCTCCATAGAAGGTAAATCACCTCTGGCTATCTTGGCCTTGATGTCCCTGACATGCATGTCCATGGTTGAGTTCTTCATAAGGCCTAGCTGCCGAGCATGGAATCCATACTGTAGGAGGATAACCTTCATTTTGTCTCTGTAGGCTGTATCCTTTTGTTTCTTTGTAAGTGCAACCATGGCTTTGGATGCAGCAGCTGCCTGTTCCTGCTGCTGCACCCTGTCCAGCTCAGCAGCCATCTCATGTACCGACCAGAGCAACACTTCATCAATTTCACACCCCTTCTCCTGGAGAAGAGCAGAGAGTATGATGAGCTCATTATCCAGGGAAGTGTCTGGTCGGCCCTTCTTCTTCTTTGGCATCCTCTCCTCCTGTTCTGCTTCCTCCTCTGGGATCAACTTCCTTTTTCCTTTGTCCATCATTTTTACCCCAGAGGAGATGGATCCTGTAGCCTCACCAGCTGGTTCATTGGCAAATAGCTCCTATGTGGAGGAATAATCAAGAATGACTGGGCCTTCGGAAGTAGCTGCAGCTTCGGAGTTAACCTTAGCATTCATTGCTTCCTCCAGTTGACCAACCAACTTGGGTGATTCCTTAGCAGCATCCACAGAGTGCTCAGGAGTAGAGGAGAGGTTTTCAGCAGCCTTTGTCCTAGAAGGTGACACAGGTTCTATGGAGATAGGTTGTTCTTCTTGAGTGGTATCCTCCATGGCAACCTGGGCTGTAGTCTTAGGAGGAGACTTAGTCCCAGAGGGGGACTGTTGAGTCCCAATAGGGGACTGAGGCTCCATAGAGAGATCTATTGTGAGCTCTTGCTCAATCTCTATGGCAGCCTCACCATTGGCAGAAGAAGAGGAAGTAGTAGAGTGATGAAAGTAAGTGATCAAGAATTCATCCCATTCATTAGTCAGGGTGACTATGGATGGGTTGACATCTTGTGCAACTTCCCCTTCTCTTGCTTCTGATCCTTACCCTACAGATGGTACATTCTCCCCCTTTTGGTAGCATTAGGGGTGACAAAGGTAGTAGTTGCAGGATCAGGAAAAAAAGGAGCACAAACAATTGGTGGTTTGCTCCTGAGGTCCAGGATAGTAGCCTCTTTGGCCTGGACCTCAAGCCGCAGGGTAGCAACCTCAGCTTCCAGGTGAGCTACCCTGGCCTAGAGAGATGAGATGGTGGCCGTCAATTCCTGTGTTTTGGTGCCCTCATCTACTTGAGCGGAATCACTGGGCAATGGAGACCTAAGCCTAGCTCCTGCACCTCCACCACCAGATGTGGTTTCTTGGAACCCTGGGTTCCACTCATTGAGAAGGACATCAAATAAGTCCTCCCCAGTGTGGGTTGCCGCAGATGAGGTCCTATTGCCTGTACCACTATCCTGAAGAACCTGAGAAGGTTAAGCAGTAGTGGCAGCCTCATCTACATTGACCCCTTCTAAACTCCTGGGGTCAACCTCTGAAGTGTAGGCTCTGGGTCGTTGAACCTTGCTTGTAACTGTGTCACCACTCTCATTAGTGTTTGGGTAGTGGGAGAGAGTGGTTCCTCCACAGCCATAGCAAAAGTTTCTTGAGCCTGGGTAAGAGAATGGGTGGGGGGCATTTCTGGGTGATATGAACTTGGAGACCTGGGAGACAGTCTCTGATCTAATGGAGCTGCTTCATAGGAAGCAGACTCAAGCATTTGGGTATCCCTTTGGGTATTCTCATGTATGTATGGTGACATACTCTGAGGGATTTCAGGCAGGTTGAGGGCAGCCACAGGTTCTAGAGGAAGAACCTGTGGAGTAACAGCAGGTGTGGCTTTCACCTTAGGTGGAACTGTGCCCTTGGCAGTTCTTTTCACCTTTTTCTTAATAGGTTCAGAAGAAGGGGCCTGAACACCTGTAGAGAGTTGTTCAGGGGTTCGGCGGCTTTTGTATCTGATTGTGATGTGATGGGGAACATATGTGGAAGGTGTGGGTTCAACATCTGTGGGTGCAACAGAGCTTTCACCTTCTGGAGTAGGTAACTCCATGGAATGGAGAAGAGGAGTGAAGTTCCCAGAGAATTGGGTACTCTTCTTCTTCAACTGAACAAAAACCTTGGAAGAGACCAAGGGGACTTTATATGCATTCCCAGTTAGTGAGAGGACAGAACCCAACTCACTGTAAAATATATGCTGCAAAAACCTGGGATACATACAAAATTTCTTTGGAGACGAAATATTGTCAACCAAATTATTGAAAATAAAAGCAGAAAAGTTGAAGAGTTGGTTGGAGACTAAGCCATGAATAGCCGAAGCTAAGTCATATGGAACTTGATCCCAACCACATGTCTTATTAGATAGATAGTGCAAAAAGACATGTATAAGATACTTGTAATTATAGGACACTCTACCCTTCAAATAAGTTGTTGTAGGGAGAGGACCTTCGTATCCCATTGACCTAAAGGTCGATGCTACCTCATCATTTGTGAATGAGACCCTTCCCCCAGCATCACTGAGTTGAAGATGCTGACAGATGGTCTCCACAGTGATGAAGATAGGATGAGCATCAATGGTGATATGCAAGATCCTACCAATGGGAGTTGTAGAAACGGAACATGAATCCCAAAATTGCTGGTGATGCGACACATACACCAGGGGTTGAATGGTAAGAGCGAACAAATACTTGCTCCTTCGAAGGAAAGAGATGATCGGAGCAAAATCAGCGTCATTCTTTGCTGATAATTCCACAATGAGATTGTGAACAGGTTTGAATGGAAGAAGAGCCATGGTGATCGAAGAATTTTAGGTTTTGTTTGGAGAGAAACATGGAAAATCGATTTGAAATGAAACGGTGAGAGAATGTGGACGAGTGGGAGACATTTTTATACCTTCGGATGTCAGCATTTAATATAGAGGCTCATTAAATTTTGAAATCCGTATGTCAGAAAAGGTCTTCCGATGACAGCTATTTTAATGTTCAAAATTTGCTAAGTACAGATTTGCTTCCGAGGGAATTTGTCATCGGAAGTAGTTCATAAGACCAAAAATGTTCTTCGGAAGATACTTACTTCCGAAGCATATATAAATATATCATAGGAAATGTATCTTCCTAAGGTTTAAATAATGTCATCAGAAGGATTGTTCTTCGGAAGACATCTTCTTCTAAAGAGTAATTTTAGAAGATTGAGCTTCCGAAGATATAATGTATCGGAAGGATAATACTTCAGAAGGTAATTTATCTTCTGAAGTGTGACTTTTTTCGATATAAGGAGTGAAGAATGCTTCCGAAGACTTAAACTATCTTCTGAGGAGTAATTACTCATCAGAAGATAATTTAAGTTTATCTTCCGAAGAATTATTCATTCTTTAGCAATTCATTTATTCAAAGTTAATCCTGCCAATGGTTGTTATTAAATACCTAAATCTTCCTTCATCAAATGCTTTAGTGAAGAGATCAGCCAGATTGTGTTCTGTATCAACTTTGACTAGATGAATCAACTTCTTTTCTGCACAATCTCTGATGAAATGATACCTAATATCAATGTGCTTGGTCTTGGAATGCTTGACAGGATTATTGGTGATAAAGATTGCACTGGAATTGTCTATCTGTATAGGAGTGTTGAACAGCTCTACTCCATAATCCTTCATCTGATTTTGAATCCATATAACTTGTGCACAGCAGTTGGATGCAGCTATGTATTCTGCCTCTGCAGTAGAGGTAGAAACACATGACTGTTTCTTGCATTGCCAAGACACAATTTTGGATCTAAGAAATTGACATCCTCCTGATGTGGATTTCTTGCTAATATTGCATCCTCCATAATCACTATCAGTATAAGCCATGAACTGAAAGTCTTCATTTCTAGGATACCATAATCCTATACTTGGTGCTCCTTTGAGGTATCTAAAAATTCTTTTCACAGCAAGCATGTGTGAAACTTTGGGATTGGCCTGAAATCTTGCACACAAGCAAGTTGCAAACATTATATCAGGTCTGCTTGCCGTGAGATACATCAAGGAACCAATCATTGCTCTGTATTGATGTTGATCAACATCCTCCCCCTCAAGGTTAGGGCTAAGAGATATTGTCTTGGACATTCGAGTACTTAGAGCTTTGCAATCAGTAAGCTTGAATCTTTCAAGAATATCCTTGACATACTTTTATTGACTAATAAAAATTCCTGTAGGAGTTTGTTTCACCTGTAGTCCAAGAAAGAAAATAGTTCTCCCATTGAACTCATTTCAAACTTGAACTTCATAAATGATTCAAAGTCCTTGCAGAGAGATTCATTAGTAGAACCAAAGATAATGTCATCAACATAGATCTGTACAAGCATAATATGTTGATTAGACTTCTTGAAGAAGAGAGTTTTATCAATTGTTCCTCTCTTGAAGTTGTTAGCCAGTAGAAAAGAAGATAAAGTTTCATACCATTTTCTGGGAGCTTTGATGCAGCCCATATAGAGCCTTATCAAGCTTACAAACATTGTCAGGAAACTTTGGATCTTCAAAACCAGGAGGCTGACACACATATACCTCCTCATCAATTCTTCCATAAAGAAAGACACTTTTCACATCCATTTGAAAAACTTTGAATTTCTTGGCAGCTGCAAAAGCCAAAAATATTCTGATTGCTTCAATTCTTGCAATAGGAGCAAAAACTTCATCATAATCTATGCCTTCTTCCTGAGTGTATCCTTGAACAACCAACCTTGCCTTGTTCTTGATGGCAACACCTTTGTCATCCTTCTTGTTTCTGAACACCATTTTGTTCCAATGGCATACTTTCCCTTAGGTAAAGGGCAAATCTAACAAACTCCCTGCCTTTCAAACTGAAGAAGCTCCTCCTGCATGGCTTCTACCCAACTGTTCTCTTTCAATGTCTCAGCAACTTTCTTTGGTTCTACTTGGGATAGAAAGCAAGAAAACAGACAAATGTTTGCTTCATGCATAGAGCTTCTTGTTCTTATTCCTTCTTCAACATTACCAATAATGTTCTCAGCTGGATGGGTGTTATGGATGCGAGTTCTAGGAATCAAATCCAGCTGAGAAGCTAAATCCAGATTTCTTGACTCAAGGTTAGGAAGTACCACCTCAAGCTGGATTTCTGGCATATCTTGTGGTCTTTGGGATTGGACTGTTGTAGGATCACTTTCTTGGGGAGAAGAGGTTTCCAGAGTGTTTGTTTCAGCTGAGGGAGCCACATCTTCTTCTTGACTTATTGGAACTGTTGTAGAGTCACTTAAGAGAACAGCATGGATGTGTTTACTGTCTCAGACTGTGAGACATCATTATGTGCTGAAGTGGATTCTGCCAAGATTTGTCTTGAAGCTATTGGCAGTTTAACACGAAAGTCTTCTTCTCTTGTGGACTTGGAGGAGTCTATGGTAGATGACTGTGAAGCTGGAACATACTCTTTCACAATATTAAGTGCAAATGTAAATCTATCAAGATCAAACAACCGGTCTGGGCCAGTTCTAGGCTTATTGATAGTATGTTCATTGAACTGAACATTTGTAGAATCTTCTATAATTCTGGAAGCTTTGATGTATACTCTATATGCTTTTGCATGTGAAGAGTACCCAACAAAGTAGCCCTTTGCTGATTTCTCAGCAAACTTGGCTAAATGATCTTTAGTATTCAAGATGGTACATTGACATCCAAATGGTTTGAGAAATCCAATAAATGGCTTTCTCTTATGCCAAATTTCATAAGGAGTCATACCATGTGTCTTAACTACCAATAATCTATTTTGGACATAACAGGCAGTGTTGACTGCTTCTGCCCAAAAAGTTATTGGAAGCTTGGCATCAGACAACATGGTCCTTGCAGCCTCAATTAGTGTCCTATTCCTTCTCTCAGCAACACCATTTTGTTGTGGAGTCCTAGGAGCACTAAATTGTCTTGTGATACCTTTAGATTCACAAAAAGAATTTAAAACATGATTCTTGAATTCTGTTTCTTGATCTGATCTGATTATTTTTACATGGTGATCACTTTCATTCTCCACCCTAAGTATGAATGAATTTAGGGTCTCAGCAGTTTCATCCTTGGTACTTAAGAAAAATACCCAAGTGTACCGAGAGAAATCATCAGTGACTACCAAGCATATGATTTTCTACCAACACTTTTAACACTTGTGGGGCCAAACAAGTCCATATGAAGCAAATGCAGGACTGTTGTGATTGAATTTATTTCTTTGGCATGATGAGATGTTTTATGCTGCTTACCTTTCAACCATGCAACACATTTATCAACACAAATAAATTCTTTTGTTGGTAAACCAGTTACTAGATTGTTTTTGACAAGTTTACTCATATTTTTAAGGTTTACATGACAAAGTCTCCTATGCCAAAGAGATGATTCATCAAGTGAAGCTTTTGAGACAAAGCAACTTATATTACTAAGTGGTGCATCTGTGCTCATGTCTAGCATGTACATGTTGTTTCTTCTTGGAGCTCTGAGCAGGATTTGATCATTTGGAACTACAAATCCTTGTTTCAGAACTATGCATTCATGCTCAGTAAACAATATGTTGTGCTTTTGATCACACACCTGTGATACACTCAGTAAATTATATTTTAATTCCTTTACAAAATGCACATTCTCAAAGCTTACCTTGCCATTTGTGATTGTGCCCCTACCTGTGATATAACCTCCCACTGGATCACTTCCAAATGCAACAGAACCTCCAAAGAATAGTTAATATTTGTGCAGGTGAGTCTTGTTGCCTGTCATGTGCCTGGAACAGCCACTGTCAACTATCCACAAGTTGCTCTTTGATTCCTGCTGTCCCTACACATGACCAGAAGTGAATTAGTTTCTGATGGGAACCCAAGCCCATGTGGTCTTTGGTTTTCCATTAGCATCATGTAAGTAAATTTTTTTGACATCATCCTAGGTGAAACATATGATGAGCTTGCTTCTGATAGGATAGGTGGCTGAATATTTGGTTCAGTTGGTTCTTTCTTCTTCCATATTTACTTGACTTTGGAAGTTGCCGGAAGAGGTTGCTTCTTTTGACAGCCATCGGAAGCACTTTTAGTCTTCCCTTTCGATGACTTGGTTTTTGCTGATGAGTGGGGCTTTTATTCCGATGTTCTTCTTCCAAAGGGATAAGATTTATTTGGTTTGTAGGGAGCCTTCTTTGCATTTAATTGCGATGCTTTCTTTCTTTCGAAAGCCTTCTTGTTTTGTTTCTTCTGACTATCAGAAGTACTTGCTTCCCATGCTTTATTGGCTAAGTTTCTTCCTTGTTCTTCCGAAGAAACAGATGAATTTCTCCAACTCTTTTTTCTTCCTCTTCCTTGTGTTTCAGAGAACATTATGCTTCTTGGATTATAGAAGCAATCAACAGCAAAGTGACTCTTTTCACTTCACATCAGACACATAGTTTGATTGTTGATGGGTTGTTGATGCTGATTCTTGCTTTAGAAGATTGGACTTTGGTTTACAGAAGTTGATTGTTTGGATGTTCCAACAGGCTTGGTGGCTGGGTGATTTGCCTGTATCCCTGAAAAACTAGCCTTTCTCAACTTTGATCTACCCCTTTTGGACTTGTCAGATGGACAAGTAACATAGTCATCTGAGGAGGTACTCCTAATTTGTATGTTTTTAGCTTTGACAAAAACTGATGAATGTTTCTTAGTTTTCTTATTTATTTTCTTACTTTTCAAAGATGTTTTTTCAGTTTCTAAGTTACTAGGAGTAACATCCTCATCTGAGCATGATGAGTTACTTGGGTTTAGATCAGATAGGTCATCATTTTGAGCCACTTTGTGTATGTCCAACTCATCATCATACACAAGTTTAATTTCTGGTTTGCACCTAATCTCCACCATAGGAGTATAGGCAGATGGAGGCTCCACCTTGTTATAACCCAAACCAGTCCCCATTTTCTTTACCAATTCAGTTGTGTTACTCATTTTGAAAAGTTTTTCATACTTTTCACCTTGGCTTAATTGTCTATGTAAGACTCAGCCAATACAAGTTCTGTCTTGGCAGTTGTTAGTCTTTCTAAAAGAATGTTAATTTGACACTGTTTGTTAGCGTCTTCATGTTTTAAGCTGGAAATGGTCTTTTCCATTTCCTCAATCTTTTCTTTGTAATTTCTTTCAGATTCAAAAAAATTTGTCTTGACAACTTGTAAGGACTCAAGTTCATTACAGAGTTGAGAATTTATCCTTTTAAACACATTTAACTTCTCTAAACATTCAGGTGTGCACATATCATCAGTTACCTTGAATGAAGAAGTTGAGTCATTTGCCATCAAAGCACTGTTTGAAAGGGAAGTATCCTCAGCTTGGAAGCTCTAATCTGCAAAGTCTTGTTCTGCAACATTTGCACTATTTGATGAGCTTGATGGTCTTTGATGTGGTTTCCCGGAAGTTGATGGCTGACTGCTAGATGATATGCACTCTCTGGCAAAATGCCCTAGTTGTTGACAGTTGAAGCATTTGAGCTTAGACTTGTCCAGCACAAACCCAGTCTTCATGTTGTGCTTTTTGAACTGCCTGCCAGTTCTTTGATAGAACTTCTTTGCTCTATAGGAGATCATGGCCATCTGGTAATTGATGTCCATCTCCTCAAGGTCATCTGCAGGAATGCCATCTAAGTCTTCCTAGCAAAGGTGAAAGTAATTGGTTTCCTCAGCCATAAAAGCTCCTTGCCCAATGGTCAAAAGTGGAGTTGGGTTTGAAAAAGGGTTTGTGTGTGTGGTTGATGGAGTTGGTGTTTCAGGAAAGGTGACATTGGGTGTGGAGGTAGGGTGCTAGATAGGTTGATAACTCTGGTAAGGAGAATTATTGATGGGTGCATAGAGTGCTGCTGAACCAAAGGTCATATGAGTGGGTTTAGGTTCCTGGGCATCTATTTCCTTCTGGTAAGCACTGAGTATACCAAACAGTTCACTAAGTTTTAAAGTTCTTAGATTTTCTGTCCTTCGGATTGCAACAGAATATATGTTCCAAGCTTTTGGAAGTGATCTAAGAAACTTTCTGATCATATCTTGGTTCTCCATTTTGACACCTGCAGCTACTAACTCATCAACAAGCTGAACATACCTGAGATATTGAGAAGTCATATTTTCATTGTTTTGTTGACAAAGGTTCTCGAACTTCTGTTTCAGCATGTCCTTCTTATTTTCTTTGACATCTTCAGATCCTTCATACATTTGCTGTAGAGAGTTCCACAGCTCTTGAGCAGATTTGCATTTCTTGAATGCATGTATGATTGAGTTAGGGATGGCCATCTGGATGAGCCACAAAGCCTTCGAGTCCACCTCCATTCTCTTATAGTCTTCATCTGAATAGAGAGCTGGATCTTTTGGCACAGGAGCTCCACCTGCACCAGCAGCAGGAACAATTGGATTGAAAGGCCCTTCAAGAACTGACTTCCAGAATTTGAAGTCCTGATTCCTAATGAATCCCTCCATCCTGACTTTGCATATGTCATAGTCTTTTGGAATAAGCATCAGTGGCTTGTTGAGAGTAACATTCTCTGTATCATGTTTGTTTAGAGCAGCCATTTGAACAAACACGGAGGATATGACTTTTGACTTAGTGAGATTTTAGAAGAAATAGAACTGGTAACTTAAGGATGATTAATCACTTAAGTTCAAAGGCCAAAGCTCTGATACCACTTGTTGGATCGGGTTGTTTACTTCAAACAACACTTCACAAGTATTTCTATCTTTCAATCTAACAGATGCGGAATTTCTGTTAGAAGGATCTCACAAACACTCAAAGGTAAGCAATTTATCTTTGAACAATAAATATGAACACAGAATAAATTTCAAGCTCAAAGATATATTTCTCTAAAAGTATTCAAGTGTTACAAGCAAGCACACAAGCACACCTCCTAGACAGGTTTACAATGAGGGGTTATATAGCCAAGGCTACAACCATATACTCATAGGAATACAAGTTGGGTATACTAGACAATACATAAAGTAAAGCTTATTCTAGTATCTTAAGTGTCTTAACAAGCTAAGACACTCAATTACAATCATTACAAATATAGACATTGACTTTATAAAAGACTAGCTAAATACAAAAGACATTTATTGTTCTTGATATTCAAGGCTTTAAATGATCTTTTGCATTTAATGCAGCTGAGTAGAAGTAAGGTGTTGTGTCTGACTCTCGGTATGTTATCTTTGTTGTAGTCAGGCCAGCATGTCTGTTGTCAGCACCTTTTGTACCATAAAAGGTAATAAGCTGTAGTCTTTTTCAGAGTGTACTCTTTGGAAGTCTTTGTCTTTGGAAGATGCTGAGGGGAATCTTCGGAAGCCTTTGTTCTTCAGAAGCTTTATGTCTTCGGAAGCTCTGAAGCTTTAACTCTGTTAAGTGTTGGCCTTCCAAAGTGCTTTGTCTTGTAGAACCTTCAGTAGGAGTGAGTTACCCTTCGGAAGTAATGCTGCTTCCGAAGAGTAACTCCTTCCTTCCGAAGGCTGTTAACTCTGTAGAGTCTGGTACTTAGACAAAATTGAAGTTTGGTGAGCATCAGCCTTTATTAGTCTTTACACGTATGAAATGGTGTTGTTGATTAATAACAATTATTTGGTTGTTTGCTGTAGTTTGAATATCACAGAAGCTAAATTGAGGTTGTTTCTTTTTGGTTTAGAGGATAGTAATATGCAGCTAATTGCATTTGATCGGACATAAGTTTCAAAACCATTTAAAACTATCTTAAATGGCAATAAAGAGGAGCCGATCCATGATTCCATCTTTCTCAATTAACACACACTAACTACATAACTATGAAAATAGGAGAACATGGTTTGATGAAATTTATTTAGTCGTGATATGGTCAAGTAAGATCGTTTCCTAACTCGGTTTCCAGTTCAATCGATATGACTATAGTTAAGCTTTGAACTTGTTAATCCATGATCTTCTTAATTACAATGTTAATAGCATGAGTAGGTTATTTTTATTTCAATTGGTGTTAGACGAGTCGATATTTGTTGCTTAGATCGGTTAATAATTCCTTCGTCCCATCATGTGTTCAACAAAAATTGATTATTCTAATTTGTCTCAATTAATTCTTTTAACTTGTTTATATTTATGATTATGAAGTTCTTTAAATTTAATTTTTTTATGGGTATTATATATAACTTATTATTTACAGTGATGTATTTTCTCTTTAATTCCGTTTAATATGTACTACTTTTTATTTTTCCTTTCAAATATCTCGCTTTACATAGATGTAACTTACATAAACATAACACATTATTTTGATATTTTTTTCGAACATCGGTAAATTAAAGTAACGTAATAAAAAACGAAATATTATACGATGATATAATTTACGGTGTTGTAACACATTATTTACAGTAATGTAATTTGCTATTTACATTGATTTAACGAACATAAAAATAACATATTATTTTGAATTTTTTTTATCACATGTCATTTATTTACATTAATGTAACGAACATAAAAATAACAATTAGTTTGAATTTTTTTCTAATAATACTAAATTACAGTGATGTAACATAACACATTATAATAACACATTAATTATAATAACACATTAGTTTGAATTTTTTTCTAACAATACCAAACCAGAACCAAATTAACAGGAAAAACCGAACCGGAATTGACTTAACAAAAAAAACGAACCGAAAAAAACCGTAACCGAATTTTTTGTTTTGGTATCGGTTTTTCATATTCTAATAACCGAACCGAACCGATTTTTAATCTTGTTTAAAATTTAGCATATATAGTTCGTGTTTGATCAATTAATTTATAAATTATTCATTTTTAAACATGTTTGTATTTTAATATTGGGCGCGAGAGAATATATAAAAACAACAAAAACAAAAAAAAATAAAAAAACCAAAAACTGAACTATAACGGAAAAAACGGAAAATATAAAAAAAATTAAAAAAAACTAGTTGAGACTATATCGGAATTAAAGAGAAAAATGAGACGAGTATAATGGTGCAATTTTTTTAAAAATAAAATACTATAAAAAATTTATGAATGTTTAAAAAAGAATTGGGTAAACTTTATATAAAAAATAGATTTATTAAAATATATTAGATTGTGACAATTGTCACAACCATATTAAATTTAGCTTTTAAGTGCTTACAAAATGTCCAAAATGCCCTCTTATATTAAGAAATGGAAGATGAGACATGACAAGATTCCATGAAGTTACACTTTAGATTAATCATTGGATGATAGTTAATGAATTAGTTCAATTTTGATGGGTTATAAAAACTTCCTTCCCCTATATATATACATATATACACAGACACATATATATACACACTCACACACACACACACACATATATACGTATAAATAGGGGAATCATCAATTGTTAACTATTCTTTATTGTGATAACCGAATAACTACATCTTATTACTTTAGGGCCCACATTAAAGTAAATCTAAATATGTATGTTTTTTTCTCTAATTAATGTAATTAATGTTGGGCCCACTTACATTAACAAAAAAAATAAGAAAAACAAACACCTTTAGATTTACTTTCATGTAGGCCCCAAAGTAATAAGATGTATTTATTCGATTAACGAAATAAACATGGGTTAACAAAGAAACCACACTCTTATATATATATATATATATATCTCTGTGTGTGTGTGTTATATACAACAAAAATTACCAAAATGGCCATTTAGACCAAATTTTTGCACAATTTGGCCATTTGACTTTTTGATTACCGAAATGTCCATAGGTTGATAGGCGCCGGCGCCCATTAATTAGCGGGGCGGCCGCTCGTTTAAGATCCAATACCATTTCGCCACGTGGTGTATACAGGCGCCACGCCCGTTAAATCTGACGAACGCCCGCCATTAAAATAAGTTGTCACGGGCATCCGCCTATAAAAAAACATTTCGGTCATCTCACAGGCGCCTGAACCTAGCAAACAGGCATCCAAGCTTTTTTTCTCGAAAGACGTGAAACAGGCGCCCGCCTGTAACAAACAGGCGTCCGCCTCGGCAACTCTTCCGGGAATACATCCAAATATTCAGATACAATTGGTATTTCCTTGGGTACTGTATCTTCTTTCTCGGTGACCACATAGGCTAAGTAAATCATGTTTCCCTTCCTTGAATACTTCTCCATCTTTGCATACGAAATGATGAGCGGTAATTCTCTAACCTTATGCCCGATCACTATTATCTTCTTATCATTAGTTAAGGGAATTGTCATAATCTTATGTTCACATAACAGGCGTCCACCTGGTGTTTTTTTTTCGACTTTTTTATAACGACTTGTAAAAAGAGGCGTCCGACCATAAAGACGGGTATATATATTTAGTGTAAGTTTACAAATTTTCATGAATTTGTTTTAACAATTAGTTATGGAATTTACATTTGTCTTCTGTATTGGTGGAAATCGGGAGGTTAAAGATGGTAGATAGGATTATCTTCCTATTGATTGTTTGCGACGTGCTGTATGTCTTTATTATAAAATTAGTTATCAAGAACTACTTGATTTAATTTCTGTTCATTTTGGTATTCGAGATATAAGTCGAATATCGTATAAATTTTCAACATTCATATATCCTGTTGATATATGTGATGAGAACAATATATCTATTTTTTAAAAATAGTTGAAAAAAATCAGAGTGAAATATGTTATTTGTATGTCATTAGTGATGTTAGAGTTGAACAAATTCATGATAGAAAAATTTCATCACATGGTTCTAACTCAAAAAAAATTTTGCAGTTCCAGATTTAAATATTGGTGTTGGTGTTGACAGTTTTACTGATTTTAGTCAACAACCTCAATTTAGTTCTGATCTAAATAATCAGGATGTTTTAAAAGATGAATCTGTGAGGCCCCGAAATCGGGCACCTCGCAGAGGTTGGTTTGCATCACAACACATAGCTCTTAAACTAAAAATTTTCATAATCATGCAGCGGAAATGTAAACATGTTTGATAAACAGAATTCAATAACGTGTCTATATCAAAAACATATCGAATTGCCAAAACCAACGGATCGTCTGACTTGATGCCCGAGCTCCATGCCTTCTCTTATCATTACCCTCAACCTGACATACATGCTAAATCAAGTCAGCTTACGCTGGTGAGTTTTAGTTTTCATAAAACAACATTAAACATACTTAACATAAACAATCTTTTCATACACATAGTCCATAACCTTAGCACATAACATCCTTAACCTCATCATCATACGTTCCACTGTCACCATACGAAAAGTGGGCTTATGCCGGCACAAGGCTCCATACCCAGTTATAGTCTTGGTTGACTATCATACCCAGTTATAGTCGTGGTTGACTATCATACCCAGTTATAGTCGTGGTTGACTATCATACCCAGTTATAGTCGTGGTTGACTATCATACCCAGTTATAGTCGTGGTTGACTATCATACCCAGTTATAATCATGGTTGACTATCATTCGTACATTTTCCTATAACACGTATAGGAACATCATTCGTTCATCATACATGACATGCTAGCATCATATCATCATTCATCGTATCCATCGTAACATTATAACATTTCATGTTAGTATCTTATCATCATAGCATCATCACTTTGTCCCAATATCATAGGACTCATCATATTATGTCATGCCAGTATCATTTCATCATATCATCATAACCCACTAGCAATGAATACATATCATGCTATCATCATATCATCAGATCATACATGCTGGCATTCATAAACTTTCCATACTAGCATCTTATCATCATAGGATTATGCCCTAACTACAAAGGCACATAACATATCATAACATTTCATCGCATGCTAGCATCATTAACATCATATCATATACTCATCCTAGCCCTCTAGGACATCATCATGGCATCTACTAACTATTGTCTTAGTTATCATCATGTAGCATGTCATCATACAGTCGTCATCATGTTATGTCTTCATAACTCAGTCATCATATGTTCATCATAAGTCCATCCTACTTAGCATATTACATGCACAATTTATCATACATAATTCATACATAATCATGGCATAACATGGATCATCATAACATAGACAT
Organism: Mikania micrantha; assembly: GCA_009363875.1. Lineage (NCBI taxonomy): Eukaryota > Viridiplantae > Streptophyta > Magnoliopsida > Asterales > Asteraceae > Mikania > Mikania micrantha. The sequence goes on from CM018696.1 coordinate 40,518,252, forward strand.
ATAACCTTATCTCATAATAGTAAGCATGTATGTCAGCCCAAAACATTTAATGTGAAACAGGGCATCTAGAACTCACCTGATAATGGCTCCTTGTCTTCTTAACCAAACTCCTTAGTCAAGACTTGGGAACCTACATCATTGCATTATCTTTTCACATTCCATTCTTAGACTTATTCTAAGTCCCCATCACTACTAGCTTCCTCTTTCAAACTTCTAGTTCTCGAAACTTAGCTAAGTATTCGAAACACTTGAAGTTCATTAAGTTCCCATGTACACGCAATTACAGAGTTCACGAAATGGCTGTTAGTCGAAACCATCACCTGTATTCGAAATAACCAGTGTATTCGAAATAGCCTGTGTATTCGAAATACCCCTTTGTATTTGAAATAGTCTTTGTACTCGAAATAGGTGTTTACTTCTAGTTATGAATTTCGAGTACCCCTCCGTGCATGATTTCGTGTACTCATCATTTCGTCATAAAACATCTCAGAAATTCATCTAAGAACATGGGGAGCTAGTTACAGTTTCCTTAGGTTATTACCAACACACTGGAACCTCAAAGTTTCAAACTTTATGCATAAAGGTGTGAGCTTTTTGCATAAGTTCACTTTTGTCTAAAAATCCTAAGTTTTTAGTTTAGATCACTTACTTGAAGTTAGGTGCTCACTCCTGTAGATTCCCATGCGTTTCTTCCTTTGTTTGGTCGATCAAAAGCTTGATTTATTGAAGTTCTTAGACCCTACTTCGTGTACTCGAGAGGGAAGGTGCTTTCAGCCAAAGGTCAGCACGTTTCCCAAGGCACCACTATTTATAGGCAGGGGCTGGTACTCGAAATCCGCTATTGAGTACACGAACTCGAGACCTTAACTTTGTTATTTTTCGTCTATTTTCCTACAAGTTACTTATTCGTTACACGTACGTAGAATTCAAATAACCTGTATTAGAAAATTGGGGTGTTACAGAATCCATACCATAAGTAGAACCCAAACTTGTCAACTCGAAATTTTCTAAGCCGTCTTCATCTTCACATCCAATTATTAAAAAAGTTTTTAAAGATAAAGAAGAATTAAAATTAGAAATTTCAGTGATGACATTGAATGAATGTTTTGAGTTTAAAGTTCAAAAGTCATCAACAAAGAGATTTGTTGTGGTATGTTATTTCGAAGATTGTAACTGGGTTTAAGAGCCTCTAGTTACAAGGACACGTGTGCATTTCACGTGACTTATTTTAACAATGAGCACACATGTTCAAGGACGCAAACGTATCCTAATATAAAAAACGCAAACAAAAAAGTTATGGGACATATAATAACGGACCAACTTACTGACTGCGGACGTGTGTACTGTGGAAAAGAAATAGTTACAGATATAAATCAAAGGTTCAAGGTAAACATATCATACAGTCTAGCATGGCGAGGAAAACATTATGCAGAACAAATTTTGGCTGGATCAACTGAGGAATCATTTGCAAAATTGCTTGCATATTTTCAATTAGCCAATCCAGGAACAATAACTCATATTTTGAGAGATGAGTTTAACCATTTTGAAATGGTTTTTGTTGCTATTGGTGCGACGGTAAGTTACGAATTATTAAAATTATAATACTATCGTATCATATACTTATCAATATTTAATTGCAGGTGCGTAGTTTTGTTAATTGTTTGCGTCCTATAATAATTATTGACGAGGCACATCATAAGGGTACTTTTAAAGGCCCATGTTTTTAGCTGTTGGTATAGATGGAAATAATCAAAGCTTACCTATTGCATTCGGTGTGGGGAAATGTCACACCCTGAGTCGACGGGCCAGATCGAATGTCCCGACGGGCGGAAGGTTCCCGGGGCGCGATATCGGGAATGATAATCAGAATGATCAGATTGTTTGCATTGCACATGATATATAAATGAGAAACTGCTAAATGAAAATAGAATTACAAAGTTAAATTACATCAGTTTAGTTCATAATTTAACAATGTAAATCTACTATCAACATCATAAATTTTCTATCATATACAAAATAAATTGTAAAACGATGTCCAAAAGTATGCAGGTCCAAAACGCTAGGTCCTCTAACTGGCATCCTAGTCCAAAAGCATTAACTTCTTAATTGACCTGTTCGTCACCTGAGAAGTCATGCAAAAGATCAAGTCAACACATGGTTGGTGAGTTCATGTAATTTTAGTTTAAAAATGAAATTTAATAACCTTCTGAATGACAACCTTAACCTCACCATTAACCACCTATACCATCCAGTTCAATATGCTTATATATAGGGCATATGTAGGGTCGAACTTACCGCCCGCCCAGCCACCGTCTCACCACATACAAAACCACATGATATATTGTTCCTGGTGATAATTAAGCATTTCATCACATACCTCTGATTCATAGCATTTGATTACCCTGAAAATGTTTACCTTGATTCCCCGAAATGACAACCTTAACCTCATCAAGGACCACCTATGCTATCCAATCAAGTATGCTTATAAATAGGGCATATGTAGGGGACAAGCCCCATCCACCGTCCCACCACATACCGGACTACTTAGCATATTGTTGTTAATGATAATTAAGCGTTTCACTCCATTCATCTTCATTTTAGATTTTTGATTTCCACAAATTGAATCACCTCTGATTTCTTGAGTTCGTCATGTATCCATGATTACCCCAAAACACTTGTAGAAATACAATATTAAATGTTTAATTAAATTAATAATTAAGCATTTAAATACAACTAAGACATGATGATTGTGCCTTATTTGACTCAATCAATTAGACTTAGTTGTTGGTGGTTGTCCAAGTTGTACCCACTCACACGTGGCCCATATCAGGCATGACCCAAAATGAGTCTACTTGTATGCGTCGTGACTTTCATGATTTGCCCATATCAGCTTGACCCTCTGGCCTACTGTACATGTCAGGACTTTAGGATATCCTTTGATTCTTGATTCTCTTGATTCTCTTGATTTCGTTTGATAGTTTTAGTTATGCCCATATAGCTTGACTACAACAGTCTACTATTGTGCCGGGACTTTCCGTGTGTTACACGTGGTCTTGATTTACATACAACTGACAATCCACCTTAACTTAAGCATTAATGATTTCATTAGATCTTAATGATTTCATTATTTTAATGATTCACACACAGTTATGATATCCTTGATTCTCTTGAGTCTCTTGATTATGATCTTTAGACTTCCATGATTTTACAATGATTATAGATTCTTGAGTAGGATCCTTAGTTTACTGATCACACACTGGATTAAATTCCAATGCATTTGATCTTTGGCTTTAGTTCTTTTGATTTCACATGGAATTTAGATTCTTGAATTTGAACTCGATGGACTAAGAGTTTGTTTAGAGTTTAGAATTAAGGTATTACTCATAAGAGTAATTAATTAACTTATTAGTTAATTCGGCATAACATTTACATAGACAGGAGTCTAGGAGTATACGCAAGTAAATATAAAGCATACAATAATTAAAAGCATTTGCGTAAAACATATTTAAATAAAAAGGTTTACGCATGCTTCTCAGCCCCGCGTTTGAATACAAAAATGTTTAGGAAATGGGCAATGAACTCACCTATGTTGCTGTGCAAATGATGATTTATCACAAAATGCTTTCGTTACTTGTGGTTTATGTATTTTCAGTACCTGAGTTGTTTTAATAGAATTCGAATATGATAAGTATTTACAATAGTCGTCGTATATAGGGTTTGGTCTCGATGTGCAACTAAGTGTCCTATGTTACAAATGTGTTTCTAAAATTTCATCTAACTCGTATGACTTATTACTCATTAGTAACCTTAATCCCATGAGTCATTATTACAAGTTATTATGTTAAAACATTTCTAAATTGATTCACTTTAAGTTAAACATTAAGTTAAGATCATCCATTTTAATTTAATAAAGTTTATAAATCATTTTTCTTTTATTAAACATAATTAATTAAAAATATGTATAATTACCATGATGGGCTTGGGTTAAGCCCATTGGGCCAACCTCGGCCCATTATTAGTCTTTGAATTTCCAAACGATTTCTTTTCAATACTTTGATCAACTAAGACTAGATAATTTAGATAAACCATCTAGATTAGTTACATATCTTTATGGACTTTCCTAGGGTTTAAGTGTTAATAATTAAATCAACACTTCGACCCTATGTTATTGCTTTGGTCCTTTATGATTTTCTCCCATGTTTCTATCCCAAATTGAAGTTGACAATCCTTGTTTCATTAATATCATTAGTTATACTATTCTTGTTTTAGAAAACCTTTATTTTCCATGCACACACATGAGTAATCTAGATCCATGCATGCACACACTAGGGTTGTTCCCATGCATACACACACCCGATTTAACTTCCATGCATGCATCTTATACAATCTAATCCATGCATGAGCTATTGTAACTTATCCCATGTCTTAGCCCAATCCGAATTGCTTGACCGAACCACCATGGGTTGAAGGGAATGATCAGCCGCATGAGGCCCTGGCCGAAGGGACCTAGGCTGTTCGAATGGCTATGCCCGAAGGAAGGTGGCCGAAAGTGTCCTTGGCCGAACCAGGGTTTGGCCGAATGGGCTTAGGTTCGGGTGATACTCTTGGCCGAAAGTGGTTGGCGACCTAATGAATGGACTAGGCCGCATGAGGCTTGGCCCGAACCATGATCGGCCGATCGAATGGCTATGGCCGAATCACCTGAGCCGAACCAACACGACCAACCGAATGATGCTTGGGCGACAGAATGGACCAGTTGGCCGACAGAATGAAGGCCTTGGCCATTCGGCCGAAGGTGGAACTTGGCCATTCGATGAACTGTTGTTGGCCATTCAGCCGCAGCGGCTTGGTGTGTGGCATCACTTGGTTTTCGAGCTAATCAACCAGGAAACGAAGGAAATTTTGTTCCTAGTACATCCTAAGTGTATTTGAGGTGTTTTTTCCTAACGTTTTATGGCTTGAAACCGGTTTCATGGAGGGATTCGAACTTAGGGTTTTCAAAACCCTAAACCGAACAAAGAATGGATCTTTACCTCAAATCGGTTGGATAAACGTTTAGATATGTTGTACTTTCGGGTTCTACAAGTGATGGGGGTCGTTTTGACACCAAAAACACACGATTTCGTGAAGATTTGAAGGTGTTATGGTTTGTAACTCTAGAGAGAGAAAGAAAAGAGAGAGGGAACGAGTTGGGGGGTGCTGGAGCTGGTTGGTGGTGGTTGTTGTGATCATAAATGCCTCATTAAATGGGTTAGAAATACCTGGGTTCGTTCGGTTTTGCTCGGTTTCGCGTAAAACGTCGTTTTTCGTTCCATTTTCCTAATGAAACGAATCGATTATAAAACAAGATTTTATAAAATTATTTTAGGTGGTAATTCCTAGTAAATTAACTAAATATCTTCCATTTATTTTTAATTTTTAGAAATATTTAATTTACTGTTTAAAATAGAATCGTACAGTCGTCGCGCATATTCGTTCGAATCGTCACCCGTACGAACACGACGATAACTATACTTTTCAATATGGTTTTTAAATTATCGGATATCATTCAGAACGTTAAAATTTCAGATATATTCGTACAGATCGTCACCTATACAAATAATCCGTCAATTTAGCGTTCACGTAACAACATCCGTGTTGTTTTGTTCTGTAAAGCCTCACATACGATTATACATAATAGAATCCTAACAATTAATCACATGATGGTTCTGTATCGCCAGATAATTATCTGACTGCTGAACCATGTTTCTGAGCTTTGTTTTATGAAATGCTTCTGAAATTGCGTTATGATAACATGAAATGATAATGATGTTTGATATGAGTATGATATACACAGAAATACGTGTAGTTTGTACCTGATTACTGTTCATGTTACTGTTGAGATCACTTATCCGGTACTGGTTACGGCACTGATGTTACAGTCTCCCATTGTTAGAGAAATTTCGTCCCAAAATTTAAGAATCATTATCAGGTACGTCTTCCTCTGTAAACAGTTGAGAATACTTTGACTTCATGTGATCGTCGCGTTCCCAAGTAAACTCGGGCCCACGCTTGGAATTCCAATAAACCTTGACGGTTGGAATACGGCTTCGCCTTAGTTGCTTAACTTTGCGATTCATAATCTCCAAAGGTTCCTCGATGAAATGTAATTGCTCGTCCACTTGAATTTCTTCGATCGGTATGACGAGTGACTCGTCAGCAAGGCATTTCTTTAAGTTTGAGACGTGAAGCACGCCATGCACACCACTGAGTTCATCTGGTAATCTCAGTCTATACGCTACAGGACCAATACGTTCGATGATCTTGTACTGTCGCACGTATCGTGGTGCTAACTTGCCTTTCTTCCCAAAACATACTACACCTTTCCATGGGGATACCTTGAACATGACACGGTCTTCCACTTGAAATTCCAACGGCTTGCGCCGTTTATCGGCGTATCTCTTTTGTCTGCTCCTTGTCGCTTGTAGTCTTTGATGAGTCTGAGCAATCTTGTCGGTAGTCTCTTGAATAAGCTCCGGCCCCGTTATACGATTATCTCCAACTTCTGTCCAACAGATCGGTGATCGACATTTTCGACCATACAAAGCCTCGAATGGTGCGCATCCGATGCTACTATGATAACTGTTGTTGTAGGAGAATTCAATCAGTGGCAAATGAGAGTCCCAATTTCCACCGATATCTAACACACAAGTTCTCAGCATGTCCTCTAGGGTCTGAATCGTACGTTCGCTTTGACCGTCCGTTTATGGATGGTAAGCTGTACTCAGATTTAAGTGCGTCCCTAGAGATTTCTGTAATGATTGCCAGAACCTTGATGTGAATATGCTGTCTCTAGCCAGTCTATCCATCGTGAAAGTCTCACGCATTGGCAAGAAGTGTGACATCAGTGCCGGAAGCGTCACCAAAACAGTGATCTGAACAGTAACTTGCACAGTAACAAGTGCAAACTACGTGAACTATTTGTATGCTATTAACACTTTGATGCTTAACACTAAACTATTATGCTTTCGTTTCTGAAATCTAATTAAATCTCACGATTTAACATTCAGAAACACATCAGACAATGTTGAACTTACATACTAATGCTTATTGATATGCTACTTTGTATAAACATATGCGAGGTTGAATAAAACAAAGCATGAATGGATGTCGTTATAGGAATGCTAAATGGACGGATTGTTCGTATAGGTGACGATCTGTACAAATACATCAGAACGTTTAATGTTCGGAATGATGTCCAATAATTAGAAAACCATATTGAAAAGCGTAGTTATTGTCGTGTTCGTACGGGTGACGATTCGAACGAATACGCGCGATAACTACGCGATTCAATTTAAACTGTAACTTTAACATCTTCAGAAATTTAAAATAAACAAAAGATATTAGTTAATTTATTAGGAATCACAATCTAAATTAATTTATTAAATTCTAACTTTAAAGACCGGGACGTTCTTCGCGAAAGCGAAACGTCGCTTTTATGCGAAACCGAGCGGAACCGAACGAACCCGAACACACCGGGTGTTTGAAAGACTTTAATCAGGAATTAAATGCCTCATCATCTACACAACAACCCTCTCTCTCATCCTTACCGTCACTTTCTCTCTCTATACTCTCTCTCTCTCTAGAACCACCATCTCTAACTTCCTCATTTTTTCACCATTTCAAGCCATTTTGGTGTCAAAACGACCACCACATCGTGTAGATCTCGAAAGTACAAGGGATCTGAACTTAGCACCAACAAATTCGAGGTAAAGATCATGATTTTGTAGCGATTTTAGGGTTTTGAAAACCCTATTTCGAACCCATTCTTTGGCCGGTTAAAACCGCTCCCAGCCTTAAGAAAAATCACTCACAAACACTCTAGGAGTTGTTAGGAACAAGGTTTGGTTGATGATCTAGCCGTTTAGCTCGAAGAGGGAGGCTGTGAGTGATGCAGGTCGGCGGCCGAACGAATGGACACACAGGTGGTCGAATGGCCACATTCGGCCGAAAGAGTATCCTCTCCATTCGGTCAGCTGGGTCTTTTGTCACAAGCCATTCGCACGGGCCTTATTCGATCGCCCCCCCTCATTCGAGCAAGCTCATTCAACCACCACCTATTCGGCACTTCCCATTTGACCACCTCACTCTTTTCGGCCCTCATTCTCCCCCAGCCTATTCGGGTCTTGCATCATTCGATCGGTCAAGTGATTTCGCCAAAGACACATTCATAGGGCAGGAGCCTGTTGGTCCGATCCATGGGATGGGTTCATTGGTGAGGATAGGGATGCATGAGAGGGGTGGGTTAAGTGAAAAGCATGCATGGAATTGGGTGTGAGTGTGTGTGCATAGGAACCCCTAGGGTTTTCTAACTAAAAACCCAACCTAGTTTTCTTTAAAGAAAGATGTAAGCTTGAAAGTTCTCATATTAAAGATTCGAACATCAATATCTTGCTAAAAACATGTTAAACATATCGCTTGTTGGAAACATTGGGAGTAGATGATAAACAAGGGTTATGCAATGACACGAAGGGTTATAACTATGGGAGCACAAAGCTTTAAATACAATGAAACAAGAAAGCAACTAAGTAATGGTATTAATCCATTGTTAACACCTAATCCTTAGTAATTAATCTAATACCTACAAGGGCTTAGATGGTTCTATGGGACTACTAAGTTAAGTTGTATACACAAGCAATCTAAGAAGCATGGGAAGCTAAAACTAAATATTAGGCTTAGAGTTAATCAAAGTGGATTAATCCAAGTATAATAAACAAAGCTATGAGTTTCTTAAAATACCATATGGTTTTAGTAAATGAAATAAATGATAAACTTTCTTAAATTAATTAAACGATTTCCAATTTAAGATTTAATTAAAATAAATTACTTTGCAACTATATAATCAAGTCTTATGGGATCAGGGGTTCTTAATGATGGGTAATGCCTTAGACTAATTAGATGAAGTTCTAGAAAACAGAGTTGCACGCCGAGACCGAAACCCTAGTTCGTGTCTACTATAACGACTTATCGTATTCAAATCTCTTAAAACAAATTAGGTGCTGAAGATACCTAAGCTACAACGAACGAGCGCGCATTTTCTATGGTAATACATACTTAGCAACACAGGTGAGTTCATTTGTCCCTTTTCAAACTATTTTGATTTTTCCTCGGGACTGAGAAGCATGTATACATTTTAAACAAAAGTTTAGATGTTTCACAAATGCTTTTAAAACTAATGCTAATGCTAACACTATATGCTGAAGCTACAGATTGATGCTAAATGCTAATGCTAACACTATATGCTAAAGCTACAGATTGATGCTAAATGCTAATGCTAACACTATGTGCTAACACTACAGATTAATGCTAAATGCTAATGCTAACACTATATACTAAAGCTACGAAGTGATACTGAATGCTAATGCGATATATTATTACTACGGGGTAATGCTAAGACTGATACTAAAAGTTAATGATGATGCCATATACTAATGCTACAGGGAAATGCTAAAGTTTATGCTAAAAGCTAATGATTTTATGATGATGCTACATACGTACATGCAAATTGCTTAAAACTATGAATGCTATAAACTCGTGTATGCTTATATGCTTGCCATGCTAAAGCAACGGTTTGGCCTCTCAGTGCTTGCCTTATCGGTTGTGAAGCTAGTACTTGTGCACAAGTTACGTAAATGCTATGCTATTGAATGCTAAAATCTTGTATGCTAAAGCTATCGGCTATGGTAGAACATACTGTTTTGGTCTCTCAGTGCTTGCCATAGGGTGTGCTCCATAGTCGGGACTTGAAGGAACAGACCGTCGGTCTTTCAGTGCTTGCCATAGGTTGACCTTCATAGTCAGGACTTGGAGGAACAAATTGTTGGCCTCTTAGTGCTTGCCATACAGTGATTCCTCATCGTCCACTCATGGTTGTGATATGTGACTGGGACGATTTAGGTTTTCTTTGGCTGACTTTGCGTCATCTTAGAAATCCTTTATCGAAACCCCGAAGTTGCTCATCACATCTAGTTCCGATATGGATTGATACTGAATTCCTTAGGGCTTCCGGTTTTCCATATCGGTAACTCTCAAAGCTAGACTGCCAATGCTATTGTGTGAATGCTGAAAACTTATAAACAGAATGCTAAAGCTATGATGGGAACGGGATTGGATGGTAGGTACAATGCTTAATTATCATTAACAACAATGTCATATGTGGTTTAGTATGTGGTGGGATGGTGTCTGGGCGGGTTGTAGGCTCAACCCTTTCGTATGTCCTATATATAAGCATACCGAATTGGATATTACAGGTGATGTTAATGAGGTTAAGGTTGTACCGAAAAGGTTTGCTAAAGCTATTTTCAACTACTAAACTATATGAACTCACCAACCATTGTGTTGACTTTGTTTTTCTAACATGATTTTTCAGGTGACGTACAGGAATAGGCTAAGGCTTCAGGACTGCATGCTAGGATACCCTGATAGAGGACCTAGTAGACTTTTGGAAAGCACATCTTTTGATATTGATACGAATCTCTTTTGATATTTTGTACAGATACAAGATAGAAACATTTGATTCTTTTGATAGGTTTACTTAGTTAAATTATCAAACATTGATATTGTAATTTAACTTTGAAATCGTAGTTTAATGTTATTTGTGCTTTAGTTATTCTTAACATTGATGCTATGTAAACAATCTGATTAACACGATTAGCACTCACGATATCGCACCCTGAGAACCTTCCGCCCGGCAGGGAAGTCGATCCGTCCCGCCGGCTCGAGGTGTGACAGATTGGTATCAGAGCTCAAGGTTATAGAGAATAATAGGTCATTTACTTAAACGGTTTGGCCTAGACTATAACTTAGGGACCCTCATGTAGAGAACATAGGATTTATGTTTGTTTGCATTGTGTTTTCTGCATTCGATCACTGCACTAACCAATATTCTTTTGGTTATGATCAGAATGCTGCCCAGAAGACGGACTCTGCAAACCTCAGCACCTCACTCATCAACACCACCGCCACCTCCTCCTCCTCCACTTAACCCACCTCCGGGTTTGAGCACGAATCAGATACTTGATCCTGCTACTATTCCTTGGCAACGCTTCTGAGCAGCCAATTGACAAATCAACTGAAGGATGTCATCCCAGAGATGATAAACAGGATTCAAGGCCACGGCAACAATTCTGGCCACACTACTGGGGAAGCTAGTGGAAACACTGGCACTACTTCTGACTGCTCCTACAAGTCATTTGTAGGACGCAAGCCTCCGAGTTTTACTGGTGTTGAAGGAGCTGTTGGACTGATCCAATGGCTGTAGAAGATGGAAACCACCCTGGACATTAGTGGTTGTCCAGAACGTCATAAAGTTCGCTATGCAGCTGGGTCTTTTAGCAAGCGAGCTTTGACGTGGTGGAACTCCCAGATTAGAGCTCGAGGTAGAGATGAAGCACTAGCTATCCCTTGGGCAGATTTCAAGATCCTTTTGAGGAATGAATTCTGTCCCAAGCATGAACTACAGAAGCTGGAAGTGGAACTCTCAAACCATGTGATAAAGGGAGCTGATCACATGACTTTCACCACTCGCTATCATGAATTGGTAGCTTTGGTGCCAGAGATGGTGCCAACTCTGGAGAAGCTGATTGATAGATATGTGGTTACCCTCCTGCATTCAAAGCATTGTATTGGCTGCAAACCCTGCTACTCTAGAGTCAGCCATCTCCTTGTCAGCTAAACTCACTCATGTAATGGTGAAGTCAGGAGTTTTGAATAAAGAAACGGGCAAAGCTAAAGAAGAATCGTCAAAGAAGCCCGAATATCATCAAAAGAAGAAGCAAAAGGTCGTCAAGAACTATGTGATGGCCACCCCTTTCCAACAAGTTACTGCAGCACCTGCTCAGGTTGCACCCAAAAACTATGTGGGAATGCATCCTCAGTGTGCACAATGCAAAATTTTCCTGCTACGGCGCAATGCAGGAAATGCAACAACTATCGCCGATTGGGTCATCGAGCTCAGCAGTGTCGTGCTCCAGCAACTCAAGCTGCAAACAATGCTGCTGTAGCACTACCTCCACCACCAAGACCTGGCAATCATAACAACAACAACAACAACAACAACAGGGGATGCTATAACTGTGGAGAATTAGGCCATTTCTCCATAGATTGCTCAAAGCGAGTGCAACAGGGAGCCCAAGCACCTCGTGGAAGGGCTTTTGTGATTGGAGCCAATGTAGCACGCCAAGACCCTAACGTGGTCACTGGTACATTTCTTATACATGACTCTTATGCATCTATTTTATTTGACACTGGTGCAGATCAGAGTTTTATTTTATCTGACTTTGCACGCCAACTTAACCTTACTGAGGAAACTTTAGAATCCCCTTATATTATCGAAGTAGCGAATGGGAAACAAATCACAGCTAGCACTATACTTAGAAACTGCCCACTTACACTTATTGATCATACATTTACCATCGACTTGATACCAATGGAGCTGGGCAGTTTCGACATCATAGTTGGGATGGATTGGCTATCTCTCAATAGAGTGGAAGTCATCTGTTCTGACAAACTACTTCGGATTCCATTGGCGAGTGATCGTGTATTGGAAGTTCATGGGGAACAAGAAAAGCGTAGTGTAAAAATCATATCTTGCATCAAGGCGCGTAAGTGTTTACAGAAGAAGTGTGTAGCTTTCTTGGCTCATGTGGTGGAGAAACAGAATGACAAGAAGACAATTCAAGACGTGCCAATAGTAAAGGAATACCCTGAAGTGTTTCTTGAAGATCTACCAGGTTTGCCACCTATGCGACTGGTAAAGTTTCGTATTGACTTGATTCCTGGAGCAACACCTGTTGCTAAATCTCCTTACATGTTAACACCTTCAGAGAAGCAGGAATTGTCGAACCAGTTACAGGAACTACTAGACAAAGGTTTCATCCGACCGAGTTACTCACCTTGGGGAGCTCCGGTTTTATTCGTGAAAAAGAAGGATGGATCTTTTCGGATGTGCATAGACTACAGAGAGCTAAACAAACTAACCATCAAGAATCGGTATCCATTACCAAGGATTGATGATTTGTTTGATCAATTGCAAGGAGCTCAGTATTTTTCGAAGATTGATTTACGGTCTGGATACCATCGGCTTAGAGTACAAGATGAAGACATACCGAAGACGGCGTTTCGTACCAGATACGAGCATTACGAATTTATGGTGATGCCTTTTGGATTGACGAATGCCCCAGCGGTTTTCATGGATCTCATGAACCGTGTGTGCAAGCCGTATTTGGATCAGTTTGTTATTGTCTTCATTGATGACATACTGATTTACTCTAAAAGCGAAGCAGAGCACGCGCAACATCTCAGAATGATCTTGGAGCTGTTAAAAGAAGAGAAGCTCTATGCCAAATTCTCTAAGTGTGAATTTTGGCTAAGAGAAGTTCAATTCCTGGGTCATGTAGTCAACAGCGAGGGAATACATGTTGACCTTGCCAGGATTGAGGCGATTAAAGACTGGGATACTACGAAGACACCGACGGAGATACGTTCCTTTCTAGGCTTAGCAGGCTTTTACAGAAGGTTTATCTCGAACTTTTCTAAGATAGCCCTGCCACTTACAAAGCTAACACAGAAAAGCGAGCCGTTTGTTTGGGAACAGAAGCAAGAAGATGCCTTTCAGACTTTGAAGCAAAAGTTATGTGATGCTCCGATCTTATCTCTCCCAGACGGTTGTGATGACTTTGTAGTTACTGTGATGCATCCCATCAGGGACTCGGTTGTGTTCTGATGCAATGGGACAAAGTTATTGTGTATGCCTCGAGACAACTGAAGATTCATGAGAAGAATTACACTACTCAGGATCTGGAACTGGGAGCTGTGATATTCGCCTTGAAGATCTGGAGACATTACCTATATGGCACCAAGTGTACCATATTTACTAATCACAAGAGTCTGCAACACATATTTGATCAGAAGGAACTCAACATGCGACAGCGACATTGGGTTGAGCTTCTGAATGATTACAATTGCGTGATCAAGTACCATCCGGGCAAGGCAAACGTTGTAGCAGATGCCTTGAGTCGGAAGGAACGGGTCAAACCATTGCGCGTCAGAACAATGGGGATGACTGTACAAACAAGCTTACGCGACAACATTATTCAAGCACATCAAGAGGTTGTTGAACGCGAAAACCTAAAGAAAGAATTAGATTGTGGGGCAGAAAAACAACTTGAAACAAAGCCAGATGGAATTATCTACTACAAGGATTGTGTGTGGATTCCTGCAGTGGATGAATTGAGGAAACTTATATTTGAGGAAGCACACAAGACTAAGTACTCTGTGCATCCCGGTGCTGATGAAATGTATCAAGACTTACGGGCGTTTTATTGGTGGCCGGGTATGAAGAAAGATATAGCCGAGTATGTTGGTCGATGCATTACGTGTGCCAAAGTGAAGGCGGAACACCAGAGACCGTTGGGTTTACTAGAACAGCCTGAAATTCCACTTTGGAAGTGGGAACAGATAGCTATGGACTTTGTTACTAAGCTACCCCGCACTTCCAGTGGACATGACACTATTTGGGTTATCGTTGATCGATTAACCAAATCTGCTCATTTCTTGCCGATGCGAGAAACTTATACGATGGAGAAGCTAGCTAAACTCTACATCAACGAGATAGTGGTACGCCATGGTGTTCCATTGTCTATCATCTCAGATCGTGATAGCAGATTCACATCAAGGTTCTGGCAATCATTGCAGAAATCTCTAGGGACACACTTAAACCTGAGTACAGCTTATCATCCACAAACGGATGGTCAGAGCGAACGTACTATACAGACCCTGGAGGACATGTTGAGAACCTGTGTTCTAGATTTTGGTGGAAATTGGGACTCTCATTTGCCACTGATCGAGTTCTCCTACAACAACAGTTATCATAGTAGCATCAGATGTGCACCGTTCGAGGCTCTGTATGGTCGGAAATGTAGATCGCCGATCTGTTGGACCGAAGTGGGAGATAATCGTATAACCGGGCCAGAACTCATTCAAGAAACTACAGACAAAATTGCTCAGATACAACAAAGGTTACAAGCAACTCGAAGCAGACAAAAGAGTTATGCCGACAAACGGCGCAAGCCGTTGGAATTCCAAGTGAGAGAACGTGTCATGTTAAAGGGATCCCCAAGGAAGGGCGTAGTCCGTTTTGCAAAGAAAGGAAAACTAGCACCACGGTACGTGGGACCGTTCGAGATCACCGAACGTATTGGTCCCGTGGCGTACAGACTTAGATTGCCCGATGAACTTAGTGGTTTACACGACGTGTTTCACGTCTCAAACTTGAAGAAGTGTCTTGCCGACGAATCACTCGTTATACCAGTTGAAGAAATTCAATTAGACGAACATTTGCACTTTATTGAAGAACCTTTGGAGATTATGGATCTCAAGGTTAAACAACTGAGGAGAAGCCGTATTCCGATAGTCAAGGTTCGTTGGAACTCAAAGCGCGGACCTGAGTTTACTTGGGAACGCGAAGATCACATGAAGCGCAAGTATCCCCAGCTGTTTACAGAGGAAGTCGTACCGGATAATGATTCTTAAATTTTGGGGACGAAATTTCTCTAACAAGGGGAGACTGTGACATCAGTGCCAGAAGTGTCACCAAAACAGTGATCTGAACAGTAACTTGCACAGTAACAGGTACAAATTATGTGAACTATTTGTATGCTATTAACACTTTGATGCTTAACACTAAACTATTATGCTTTCTTTTCTGAAATATGATTAAATCTCACGATTTAACAGTCAGAAACACATCAGACAACGTTGAACTTACATACTAATGCTTTTTGATATGCTACTTTGTATAAACGTATGCGAGGTTGAATAAAACAAAGCATGAATGGATGTCGTTACAGGAATGCTAAATGGACGGATTATTCATATAGGTGACAATCTGTACAAATACGTATGATGTTTAACGTTCCGAATGATGTCCAATAATTAGAAAACCATATAGAAAAGCGTAGTTATTTTCGTGTTCATACGGGTGACGATTCGAACGAATATGCGCGATAACTGCGCGATTCAATTTAAACTGTAACTTTAACAACTTCAGAAATTTAAAATAAACAAAAGATATTAGTTAATTTATTAGGAATCACAATCTAAATTAATTTAATAAATTTTAACTTTAAAAACCGAGACGTTCTTCGCGAAACGAAACGTCGCTTTTATGTAAACCGAGCGGAACCGAACGAACCCGAACACACCGGGTGTTTGAAAGACTTTAATGAGGCATTAAATGCCTCATCATCTCCACAAAAACCCTCTCTCTCATCCTCATCGTCACATTCTCTCTCTATACTCTCTCTCTCTCTCTTGAACCACCATCTCTAACTTCCTCATTTCTTCACCATTTCAAGCCATTTTGGTGTCAAAACGACCACCACATCGTGTAGATCTCGAAAGTACAAGGCATCTGAACTTAGCACCAACAAATTCAAGGTAAAGATCATGATTTTGTAGCGATTTTAGGGTTTTGAAAACCCTATTTCGAACCCATTCTTTGGCCGGTTAAAACCGCTCCCAGCCTTAAGAAAAATCACTCACAAACACTCTAGGAGTTGTTACGAACAAGGGTTGGTTGATGATCTAGCCGTTTAGCTCGAAGAGGGAGACTGTGAGTGATGCACGTCAGCGGCCGAACGAATGGACACACAGGTGGTCAAATGGCCACATTCGGCCGAAAGACTACCCTCTCCATTTGGTCAGCTGGGTCTTTCGTCACAAGCTATTCGCTCGGGCCTTATTCGATCGCCCCCCCCTCATGCGACCAAGCTCATTCGACCACCACCTATTCGGCACTTCCCATTCGACCACCTCACACCTTTCGGCCCTCATTCTCCCCCAGCCTATTCGGGTAATGCATCATTCGATAGGTCAAGTGATTCGGCCAAAGACACATTCGTAGGGCAGGATCCTGTTGGTTCGATCCATTGGCATGGGTTCATTGGTGAGGATAGGGATGCATGAGAGGGGTGGGTTAAGTGAAAAGCATGCATGGAATTGGATGTGAGTGTGTGTGCATGGGAACCCCTAGGGTTTTCTAACTAAAAACCCAACCTAGCTTTCTTTAAAGAAAGATGTAAGCTTGAAAGTTTTCATATTAAAGATTCGAACATCAATATCTTGCTAAAAACATGTTAAACATATCGCTTGTTGGCTACATTGGGACTAGATGATAAACAAGGGTTATGCAATGACACGAAGGGTTATAACTATAGGAGCACAAAGCTTTAAATACAATGAAACAAGAAAGCAACTAAGTAATGGTGTTAATCCATTGTTAACACCTAATCCTTAGTAATTAATCTAATACCTACAAGGGCTTAGATGGTTCTATGGGACTACAAAGTTAAGTTGTATACACAAGCAATCTAAGAAGCATGGAAAGCTAAAACTAAATATTAGGCTTAGAGTTAATCAAAGTGGATTAATCCAAGTCTAATAAACAAAGTTATGCGTTTCTTAAAATACCATATGGTTTTAGTAAATGAAATAAATGATAAACTTTCTTAAAGTATTTAAACGATTTCCAATTTAAGATTTAATTAAAATAAATTACTTTGCAACTATATAATCAAGTCTTATGGGATCAGGGGTTCTTAATGATGGGTAATGCCTTAGACTAATTAGATGAAGTTCTAGAAACCAGAGTTGCACGCCGAGACTGAAACCCTAGTTCGTGTCTACTATAACGACTTATCGTATTCAAATATTTTAAAACAAATTAGGTGCTGAAGATACCTAAGCTACAACGAACGAGCGCGCATTTTCTGTGGTAATACATACTTAGCAACACAGGTGAGTTCATTTGCTCCTTTTCAAACTATTTTGATTTCTCCTCGGGACTGAGAAGCATGTATACATTTTAAACAAAAGTTTAGATGTTTCACAAATGCTTTTAAAACTAATGCTAATGCTAACACTATATTCTAAAGCTACAGATTGATGCTAAATGCTAAACTTAACACTAGATGCTAAAGCTACAGATTGATGCTAAATGCTAATGCTAACACTATATGCTAAAGCTACAGATTGATGCTAAATGCTAATGCTAACACTATATGCTAAAGCTATAGATTAATGCTAAATGCTAATGCTAACACTATATACTAAAGCTACGAAGTGATACTGAATGCTAATGCAATATATTATTACTACGGGGTAATTCGAAGACTAATACTAAAAGTTAATGATGATGCCATATACTAATGCTACAGGGAAATGCTAAAGTTTATGCTAAAAGCTAATGATTTTATGATGATGCTACATACGTACATGCAAATTGCATAAAAATATGAATGCTATAAACTCTTGTATGCTTATATGCTTGCCATGCTAAAGCAACGGTTTGGCCTCTCAGTGCTTGCCTTATCGGTTGTGAAGCTAGTACTTGTGCACAAGTTACGTAAATGCTATGCTATTTGAATGCTAAAATATTGTATGCTAAAGCTATCGGCTATGGTAGAACATACTGTTTTGGTCTCTCAGTGCTTGCCATAGGGTGTTCTCCATAGTCGGGACTTGAAGGAACAGACCGTCGGTCTCTCAGTGCTTGCCATAGTTTGACCTTCAATATCAGGACTTGGAGGAACAAACTGTTGGCCTCTCAGTGCTTGCCATACAGTGATTCCTCACCGTCCACTCATGGCTGTGATATGTGACTGGGACAATTTAGGTTTTCTTTGGCTGACTTTGTGACATTTTAGAAATCCTTTATCGAAACCCCGAAGTTGCTCATCACATCTAGTTCCGATATGGATTGATACTAAATTCCTTAGGGCGTCCGGTTGTCCATATCGGTAACTCTCAAAGCTAGACTGCCGATGCTATTGTGTGAATGCTGAAAACTTATAAACAGAATGCTAAAGCTATGATGGGAACGGGATTGGATGGTAGGTACAATGCTTAATTATCATTAACAACAATGTCATATGTGGTTTAGTATGTGGTGGGATGGCGTCTGGGCGGGTTGTAGGCTCGACCCTTTCATATGCCCTATATATAAGCATACCAAATTGGTAACAGGTGATGTTAATGAGGTTAAGGTTATATCGAAAAGGTTTGCTAAAGCTATTTTCAACTACTAAACTATATGAACTCACCAACCATTGTGTTGACTTTGTTTTTCTAACATGCTTTTTCAGGTGACGTACAGGAATAGGCTAAGGCTTCAGGACTGCATGCTAGGATACCCAGATAGAGGACCTAGTAGACTTTTGGAAATCACATCTTTTGATATTGATTCGAATCTCTTTTGATATCTTGTACAGATACAAGATAGAAACATTTGATTCTTTTGATAGGTTTACTTAGTTAAATTATCAAACATTTATATTGTAATTTAACTTTGTAATCCTAGTTTAATGTTATTTGTGCTTTAGTTATTCTTAACATTGATGCTATGTAAACAATCTGATCAACATGATTATCACTCACGATATCGCACCCTGAGAACCTTTCGCTCGGCGGGGAAGTCGATCCGTCCCGCCGGCTCGGGGGTGTGACAAAAAGTGAGCGGATTTTGTTAAACGATCAATGATAACCCAAATCGTATCATGACCACTGGATGTGCGGGGTAGCTTGGTAATGAAATCGATAGTTATTTGTTCCCACTTCCAGAGCGGAATCTCACGCTGTTCCAGTAAACCTGACGGTTTCTGGTGTTCCGCCTTTACCTTCGCACACGTAAGACATAGATCGATGTACTCGGCTATGTCTTTCTTCATCCCCGACCACCAATAGAATCCACGCAAATCATGGTACATTTTATCAGCGCCCGGATATACAGGGTACCTAGTCTTGTGTGCTTCATCGAAGATGAGTCTCCTCAATTCGTCTACTGCCGAAATCTACATACGTTCTTGGTAGTAGATAACTCTATCAGGCTTAATCTCAAATTGTTTCTCTGCTCCACAGTCAAGCTCTTTCTTCAAGTTTCCTCTATCAACTGATTCTTGTTGTGCCTGAATAATCTTGTCACGTAGACTTGTCTGCACAGTGATTCCCATTGCTCTGACGCGCAAGGGTTTGACTCGTTCCTTCCGGCTTAAGGCATCAGCTACAACGTTCGCCTTTCCCAGATGGTACTTGATCACACAATCGTGATCATTTAGAAGTTCAACCCAACGTCGCTGTCGCATGTTGAGCTCCTTTTGATCAAAGATATGCTGCAGACTCTTGTGATCAATAAATATGGTACATTTAGTGCCATATAAGTAATGACTCCAAATCTTCAATGCGAAAATTACAGCTCCCAGTTCTAGATCATGAGTAGTGTAGTTCTTCTCATGAATCTTTAAATGTGTTGATGCATAAGCGATAACTTTGTCCTGTTGCATTAACACGCAACCAAGTCCCTGATGGGAGGCATAGCAATACACTACAAAGTCATCACAGCCTTCTGGGAGAGATAAGATTGGAGCATCACATAATTTCTGCTTCAATGTTTGGAAGGCATCTTCTTGTTTCTGCTCCCAGACAAACGGTTCACTTTTCTGAGTTAGCTTGGTGAGCGGCAGAGCTATCTTAGAAAAGTTCGAGATAAACCTTCTATATAACCTACCAATCCCAGAAAAGAATGTATCTCCATCAGTGTCTTCGGAGTATCCCAGTTCTTTATCGCTTCAATCTTGGCAGGATCTACGTGTATTCCCTCGCTGTTGACTACATGACCCAGAAATTGAACTTGTCTTAGCCAAAATTCACACTTAGAGCATTTGGCATAAAGTTTCTCTTCTTTCAACAGCTCCAAGATCTTCCTGAGATGTTGCTCGTGGTCTGCTTTGCTCTTGGATAAATCAGTATGTCATCAATAAAGACAATGACAAACTGATCCAGATACGGCTTGCACACTCGGTTCATGAGATCCATGAAAACCGCTGGTGCATTCGTTAATCCAAAAGGCATCACCATAAACTCGTAATGCCCATATCTGGTTCGGAATGCCGTCTTCGGTATATCTTCGTCTTGAACTCGGAGTTAATGGTATCCGGACCGTAGATCAATCTTCGAGAAGTACTGTGCTCATTGCAACTGGTCAAACAAATCATCAATCCTCGGCAATGGGTACCGATTCTTGATAGTTAACTTGTTTAGTTCTCGGTAGTCTATGCACATTCGAAACGATCCGTCTTTCTTCTTCACAAACAAAACTGGATCTCCCCAAGTTGAGTAGCTCGGTCTAATGAAGCCTTTATCAAGTAATTCCTGTAGTTGATTCGAAAATTCTTGCATCTCTGACGGTGCTAACCTGTAAGGAGATTTAGCAACAGGAGTTGCTCCAGGAACTAAATCAATACGATACTCTACCGGTCGCGCTGGTGGCAAACCTGGTAGGTCCTCAGGAAATACTTCCGGATACTCTTTCACTACCGGCACGTCTTGAATCCTTTTCTTGTCTTTCTCCTTCTCCACCACATGAGCCAAGAAAGCTACGCACTGCTTCTGTAGACACTTACGCGCCTTTATGAAAGATATGATTTTCACACTTCGTTTTGCTTGATCCCCTCTGACTTCCAATACACGATCATTCGGCAATGGAATTTGATGCAGCTTTTCAGAACAGATGACTTCCACTCGGTTAAGAGAAAGCCAGTCCATTCCAACAATGATGTCGAAACTACCCAACTCCATCGGTATCAAATCGATGGTGAATGTATGACCATTAAGTGTTAATGGGCAGTTTATGTATACTGTACTAACTGTGATCTGTTTCCCATTAGCTACTTCTATGATGTAAGAAGAATCTAACTGTTCCTCTATAGAATCTAGTTGGCATGCAAAATCGGTAGAGGTAAAACTCTGATCCGCATCAGTGTCAAATAGAACTGATGCATAAAAGTCATGTAAGAGAAATGTACCAGTGACCACGTTCGGGGTCTTGGCGTGCAGCTGGAGCTCCTATAGCAAAAGCTCGTCTACAGGGTCTTTGCAAAGTGGCATGTTCACCACAGTTATAGCATCCACCGTTGTTCTGGTTGTTGGGTGGAGGGAGAGCTAAAGCAGCATTGTTGACTGCTTGATTGGGAGTCATCCAGCAATTCTGGATCCAGTGTCCTTTTCTTCCACATCTCGTGCAGTGACGGCAGGGATTGCTTGCAGCATGATGATACTGGCACTTGTTACACAGATGGTGTGGGCCAGTATACGGTTTCTTGTGCACATCCTGCGGTGCCATGGCTACTTGGTTGAGTGGAGTAGCCATAGTGTAGTTCTTTATAGTCTTCTGCTTCTTCTTCGGGTGTTGATGATGATGAGGTTTCTTGGAAGATTCTTCGTTGGGCTTGCCAGTGTTAGCCTCTCTCTTCAAGGTTCCAGAGGCTACCATCAGATTAGTGAGTTTCCCTGACAAACTCACCGCAGACTCTAAAGTAACAGGGTTTGCTGCAAGAACTAAACCCTGAATGCAGGCGGGAAGTCCACCTACATATCTATCTATTCTCTTCTCCAGGGTTGGTACCATGTCTGGCACCAAGGCTACCAACTCATGATAGCGGGTAGTTTACCCCAGATGATCTGCTCCCTTCAAAACATGATTGGACAGTTCAACCTCCAATCTTTGCAGCTCATTCTTGGGGCAGAATTCATTTCTCAGCAGTGTCTTGAATTCTTCCCATGGCATTGCCATCGCTTCTTCTCTTCCTCTAGCTTTAATATGTGAATTCGACCAAGTTAAAGCTCGCTTATTGAATGATCCATCAGAGTAGCGAACTTTGTGGTGCCCTGGACAACTGCTAATGTCCAGAGCAGTCTCCATCTTTTCTATCCATTCAATTAATCCAACGGCTCCTTCAATACCGCTAAAACTTGGCGGTTTACATCCCACAAAAGATTTGTAGGAATAGTTTGAAGCACTGCCAGAATTCCCATTGGCTTCTCCCGTTAAATTTCCAGAATTGTTGCTGTCGTTCCGAATACGGTTAAGCATCTACCGAATCACCTCTTCCAGCTGATTAGTCAGCTGACTGCTCAGTAATGTTGCTAGGGCAATGGTAGCAGGATCCAGGTTCTGAGTCGCGTTTGGGTCTGGAGGTGGAGAGTGTGGAGGAGGAGGAGGTGGCAGTGGTGGTGGTGTAGGTTGTCTTCGCTGCGGCATTCTGATCACAACCGAAAAGATATCGGTTAGTGCAATTATCGAACGCAGAAGACACAATGCAAATAATTCTTAAGTCCTGTGTTCTCTACATGCAGGGTCCCTAGGCTATAGTCTAGGCCAAACCGTTTAAATAAATGACCTATATTTCTCTATAACCATGGCTCTGATATGAATCTGTCACACCCCGAGCCGACGGGCCGGATCGAATGTCCCGACGGGCGGAAGGTTCTCGGGGCGCGATATCTGGAATGATAATCGGAATGATCAGATCTTTTACGTTGCACATGATATATAAATGAGAAACTGCTAAATGAAAATAGAATTACAAAGTTAAATTACATCAGTTTAGTTCATAATTTAACAATGTAAATCTACTATCAACATCATAAATTTTCTATCTTGTATCTGCACATGATATACAAAATAAATTGTAAAATGATGTCCAAAAGTATGCAGGTTCAAAATGCTAGGTCCTTTAACTGGCATCATAGTCCAAAAGCATTAACTTCTTAATTGACATGTTCGTCACCTGAGAAGTCATGCAAAAGATCAAGTCAACACATGGTTGGTGAGTTCATGTAATATTAGTTTAAAAATGAAATTTAATAACCTTCTGAATGACAACCTTAACCTCACCATTAACCACCTATACCATCCAGTTCAATATGCTTATATATAGGGCATATGTAGGGTCGAACTTACCGCCCGCCCAGCCACCGTCCCACCACATACCAAACCACATGATATATTGTTCCTGGTGATAATTAAGCATTACATCCCATACCTCTGATTCATAGCATTTGATTACCCTGAAAATGTTTACCTTGATTCCCCGAAATGACAACCTTAACCTCATCAACGACCACCTATGTTATCCAATCAAGTATGCTTATATATAGGGCATATGTAGGGGACAAGCCCCATCCATCGTCCCACCACATACCGGACTACTTAGCATATTGTTGTTAATGATAATTAAGCGTTTCACTCCGTTCACCAACATTTTAGATTTTTGATTTCCACAAATTGAATCACCTCTGATTTCTTGAGTTCGTCATGTATCCATGATTACCCCAAAACACTTGTAGAAATATAATATAAAATGTTTAATTAAATTAATAATTAAGCATTTAAGTACAACTAAGACATGATGATTGGGCCTTATTTGACTCAATCAATTAGACTTAGTTGTTGGTGGTTGTCCAAGTTGTACCCTCTCACACGTGGCCCATATCAGGCATGACCCAAAATGAGTCTACTTGTATGCATCGGGACTTTCATGATTTGCCCATATCAGCTTGACCCTCTGGCCTACTGTACATGTCGGGACTTTATGATATCCTTTGATTCTTGATTCTCTTGATTCTCTTGATTTCGTTTGATAGTTTTAGTTATGCCCATATAGCTTGACTACAACAGTCTACTATTGTGCCGGGACTTTCCGTGTGTTACACGTGGTCTTGATTTACATACAACTGACAATCCACCTTAACTTAAGCATTAATGATTTCATTAGATCTTAATGATTTCATTATTTCAATGATTCACACACTATTATGATTTCCTTGATTCTCTTGAGTCTCTTGATTCTGATCTTTAGACTTCCATGATTTTACAATGATTATAGATTCTTGAGTAGGATCCTTAGTTTACTGATCACACACTGGATTAGATTCCATTGCATTTGATCTTTAGCTTTAGTTCTTTTGATTTCACATGGGATTTAGATTCTTGAATTTGAACTCGATAGACTAAGGGTTTGTTTAGAGTTTAGAATTAAGGTATTACTCATAAGAGTAATTAATTAACTTATTAGTTAATTCGGCATAACAATTACCTAGACAGGAGTCTAGGAGTATACGCAAGTAAATATAAAGCATACAATAATTAAAAGCATTTGCGTAAAACATATTTAAATAAAAAGGTTTACGTATGCTTCTTAGCCCCGCGTTTGAAAACAAAAATGTTTAGAAAAGGGGCAATGAACTCACTAGTGTTGTTGTGCAAATGATGATTTATCACAAAATGCGCGCTTGTTACTTGTGGTTTATGTATCTTCAGTACCTGAGTTGTTTTAAGAGAATTCGAATACGATAAGTATTTACAATAGTGGTATCTAGGGTTTGGTCTCGATGTGCAACTAAGTGTCCTATGTTACTAATGTGTTTCTAAAATTTCATCTAACTAGTCTGACTTATTACCCATTAGTAACCTAATCCCATGAATCATTATTACAAGTTATTATGTTAAAACATTTCTAAATTGATTCACTTTAAGTTAAACAATAAGTTAAGATCATCCATTTTAATTTAATAAAGTTTATAAATCATTTTTCTTTTATTAAACATAATTAATTAAAAAATAAGTATAATTACCATGATGGGCTTGGCTTAAGCCCATTGGGCCAACCTCGGCCCATTATTAGTCTTTGAATTTTCAAACGATTTCTTTTCAATACTTTGATCAACTAAGACTAGATAATTTAGATAAACCATCTAGATTAGTTACATATCTTTATGGACTTTCCTAGGGTTTAAGTATTAATAATTAAATCAACACTTCGACCCTATGCTATTGCTTTGGTCCTTTATGATTTTCTCCCATGTTTCTATCCCAATTTGAAGTTGACAACCCTTGTTTCAATAATATCATTATTTATACGATTCTTGTTTTAGAAAACCTTTATATTCCATGCACACACGAGTAATCTAGATCCATGCATGCACACACTAGGGTTGTTCCCATGCATACACACACCCGATTTAACTTCCATGCATGCATCTTATACAATCTAATCTATGCATGAGCTATTGTAACTTATCACATGTCTTAGCCCAATCCGAATTGCTTGACCGAACCACCATGGGGTCGAAGGTAGTGCTCAGCCGCATAAGGCCCTTGCCAAAGGGACCTAGGCCGTTCGAATGGCTATGTCTGAAGGAAGGTGGCCGAAAGTGTTCTTGGCCGAACCAGGGTTTGGCCGAATGGGCTTAGGTTCGGGTAATACTCTTGGCCGAAAGTGGTTGGCGACCGAATGAGTGGACTAGGCCGCAAGAGGCTTGGCCCGAACCATGATCGGCCGATCGAATGGTTATGGCCGAATCACTTGAGCCGAACCAACATGACCGACCGAATGATGCTTGGGCGACAGAATGGACCGGTTGGCCGACAGAATGAAGGCCTTGGCCATTCTGACGAAGGTGGAACCTGGCCATTCGATGAGCTGCTGTTGGCCTTTCGGCCACAGCGGCCTGGTGTGGGGCATCACATGGTTTTCGAGCTAATCAACCAGGAAACGAAGGAAAGTTTGTTCCTAGTACATCCTAAGTGTATTTGAGGTGTTTTTCCCAAAGGTTTTATGGCTTGAAACCGGTTTCATGGAGGGATTCGAACTTAGGGTTTTCAAAACCCTAAACCGAACAAAGAATGGATCTTTACCTCGAATCGGTTGGATAAACGTTTAGATCTGTTGTATTTTCGGGTTCTACAAGTGATGGGGTTTTGACACAAAAAACACACGATTTCGTGAAGATTTGAAGGTGTTATGGTTTGAAACTCTAGAGAGAGAAAGAAGAGAGAGAGGGAACGAGTTGGGGGTGTTGGATCTAGTTGGTGGTGGTTGTTGTGACCATAAATGCCTCATTAAATGGGTTAGAAATACCCGGGTTCGTTCGGTTTTGCTCGGTTTCCCGTAAAACGTCGTTTTTCGTTCATTTTCGTAACGAAACGAATCGATTATAAAACAAGATTTTATAAAATTATTTTAGGTGGTAATTCCTAGTAAATTAACTAAATATCTTCCATTTATTTTAAATTTTTAGAAATATTTAATTTACTGTTTAAAATCGAATCGTACAGTCGTCGCGCGTATTCGTTCGAATCGTCACCCGTACGAACACGACGATAACTATACTTTTCAATATGGTTTTCTAATTATCGGATATCATTCAGAACGTTAAACTTTCAGATATATTCGTACAGATCGTCACCTATACGATTAATCCGTCAATTTAGCATTCACGTAACAACATCCGTGCTGTTTCGTTCTGTAAACCCTCACATACGATTATACATAATAGATTCCTAACAATTAATCACATGATGGTTTTGTATCGCCAGATAATTATCTGACTGCTGAACCATGTTTCTGAGCTTTGTTTTCTGAAATGCTTCTGAAATTGCGTTATGATAACATGAAATGATAATGATGCTTGATATGAGTATGATATACACAGAAATACGTATAGTTTGTACCTGATTAATGTTCATGTTACTGTTGAGATCACTGTTCCGGTACTGGTTCCGGCACTGATGTTACAGTCTGCCCTTGTTAGAGAAATTTCGTCCCGAAATTTAAGAATCATTATCAGGTACGTCTTCCTCTGTAAACAGTTGGGAATACTTTGACTTCATGTGATCTTCGTGTTCCCAAGTAAATTCGGGCCCACGCTTGGAGTTCCAACGAACCTTGACGATTGGAATACGGCTTCGCCTTAGTTGCTTAACTTTGCGATCCATAATCTCCAAAGGTTCCTCGATGAAATGTAATTGCTCGTCCACTTGAATTTCTTCGATTGGTATGCGAGTGACTCGTCAGCAAGGCATTTCTTTAAGTTTGAGAGTGAAACACGTCATGCACATCACATTGCCTTGTGCAACGATTTAATATCATGACGTCGAATAGTGCCGAGTCTATTAATACCTTGTTCCGGAGCGCACGAAAATTACCAATCACTCGTTTAATTGACTTTTTTGTCGAATTGGTTCAGAAATGGTATTTTGAACGAAGACAACTCGGAGGTTCATATAAACACCTTTCATGTTAATTTTAATATATTTTCTCTGATTTAATCATATTTATTTATAAGTTATTCCAAATTTTATTTTTAGAGAAAAATAAACACTATCTAACCGCATGGGTTGCAAACAAAATATGTAGAAGAATTCAGAAATGTAAGACATGGTCAGTTCGGGGTATAGACGAGTATCAGTTCAACGTAGCCGACGGACGTCACGATTGCGTTGTTGATATTTACAACAAAAAATGTACTTGTCGCAAATAGCAGTTATCCGGTTTATCATGTGGTCACATGATTGCTGTTTCAAAATTCTTAAAGCAGTCAGAATGTTATCACTGGGTAATGGACTAGTTCATAAATGAGGTACATGTTGCCACTTACGCAGAGTCTATACATCCGGTACCAGATGAATTAGAATGGGAGATAGATGAAAATGATGACAAATTAGAAACACCGTACATGGACAAAAGACAAGTTGGTCGTCCTCAAGAAAATAAACGCATTCCCTCTCGTGGTGAGGAAACGGGTCTGACAATATTCTCAAGATGTCATCATAAGGGACATATGCGTTATCAGAGTAAAACACCTCTAGCATCACAAGTGGGTTCATCGTCAAAACAAAAATAGAAATGAAACACAGACAACATTTGTGGATGTTGAGAATTTTCGTGATTTTGTAGTGGGGCCAACCACTCAAAAAGATTATTGTTAAGATTTGAATGACTTTTAATGAATATGTTATATTTTTGTTATTTTAATTTCGTATGTTTGATAATAAAGTAATGCAACATTAAACAAAATATACATATATAATTTCGAAATATTACAACGTAAGTAATACTGTTAACATAAAAAATTCGAAACAAAACGTATCGTTTCAAAGTTATCTATATTCAGTACAAAAATCTTTCTTGAATTTGTTGTGCTTGACGAATGACCAATGTTGTTTCAAAGTCGTCTAACTTTACACAGTAGCAATCTTTGTTAAACTCTTCTAGCTTTATCATCAATAAATTTGTTTTGCAAAATCTCGTAGTAATTATGGGAGAAAAGATGAAGTTTTCTCAGTCTCCGAAAAATACAAATATTTTACATATAAGTGGTTTTAATTCAATAAGAATCAAGTATTAGCGGTTTTCTTGTAGTTAATTTAGTAACACTCGTACTTACCTGGAAGTACGAGTGTGGATTGTTTAACACAGTTCTCTTCGAAATTCCCTTAAAGTTGCCGTTAAACTGCAACTAAAATCGGGAAGCAAGAAGAGAACTGTTATAATATATATCAATTAAAATACACGAAAGATTTGTCCCATCAATCATGTATAGGAAATTGATATAAATAAATAAGTGGTTTTAATTCAATAAGAAGTAAAATTAATCAAGTGGTGTTAATTCAATAAGAATTAATTTTTTAAAAGGTAAAACAATAATAATTGTAAAGATACTAATACTGATCTTAGAAAACATTTTTTTAAAAAACACTTTGCTGAAAACAAAAATTTAAACATTTGAATTTTTTTTTAAAAAGAAAGAAGCTTTCAAGATGTTTGTTCTCCGGAAAAGGAATATTTATATTTATAGAAGTTTTTAACAGGCGGGTGCCTGTTTCGCGTATTGTGTCAGATTTTTTTTATTTTAACCACATTTTATAACAAGTTTCGTAAATGATAAAAAGGAAATGCAAGATTAAAATATAATATATATATATATATATTCTCCAAATATTATAAGCTAAGTAATATTTT
The DNA here is from genome assembly GCA_009363875.1 of Mikania micrantha. Classification (NCBI taxonomy): domain Eukaryota; kingdom Viridiplantae; phylum Streptophyta; class Magnoliopsida; order Asterales; family Asteraceae; genus Mikania; species Mikania micrantha. The sequence continues at coordinate 40,547,927 of CM018696.1, forward strand.
TAATATAAATTAATCGAAAAAATACATTTCGTTTGAAAGTTATCTCTATTAACGCCATAACTCTTTCTTTAAAGTCTTTTTCGTTGCGAATCAGCAATCTAAGTCTTCAAGCTTTATCAATAAACAATTTAACTTCAAAGTCTTCTAGTAATTACGGAAGAATATATAGATGATGTTTTCAATGTCTGCGAAAACTACAAATATTTCGGTATATAATTTTATCTCTCGTACTTTGTCGGGAGTACGAGAGTGGCTTGTTTAATATAGTTTTCTCCAAAATGCTCTTGTAGTTGCCGTTAAACGACAACTACAATGAGGCAGTAAGTAGAATACCGATATAATAAATATCAATTACAATACATGAATGATTTGTTCCATCAAACATGTAATGTAAATCGATATAAATATATAAATGGTTTTAATTCAATAAGAATTAAAATTAAGTGGTGTTAATTCAATAAGAATTAATTTAAAATAATATTCAAGTAAACATACTTTTTTAAAAGATAAAACGATAACAATAATAGATTTACAAATACCGATCTTGTAAAACATATTATAAACTTTTAAATAAAATTTAACACTTTAAAAAAAGTCACAAAATCTTGAAAACTTCAAATGTTTAAGAAATTTTTTTGAAAATGAAAGAATTTTTCAAGATACGGAAAACGAAATGTTAATTCCTATTTATAGAAGACTTAAAGAGGCGGACGCCTGTTTAAAGAAATTGTAACCATTTTCGGATAAAAAGTAAACATTTAACATTACATTATCATAATAAGTTGTAATACCACGTAAATCATGATCGATATAATGCGAAAAATGTTATTTAGGAAATGTTACCAGTTTGTAAACAATAAGAAGGAAATGTAACATTAAAACTCAATATATATGTATTCTCCAAATATTACAATAAGTGATATCGTTAACGTAGATATTTCGAAACAAAACATATCGTTTGAAACATATCTCTATTAAGGGTATCAATCTTTCTTTAAAGTCTTTTTCTTTACGAATCAGCAATCTTGATCTTCTGACTCTTCATAGCTGCAATCTTGTTTTTAAAGTATTCTAGCTTCGTCAATCGTCAATTTGGCTTCAAAATCTTCTAGTAATTATTGTAGAGAGGATGAAGTTTTCAAAATATTTTACTTCAAATAAAATAACACACTTGTACTTTGCTAGGAGTACAAGAGTGGTTTTTATAACACAGGTCTCTTCGCAATGCCCTTCCTGGAGCCGTTAAACGACAACTACAAGGGGGTAGTAAGAAGAGAACTATTATAATAAATATCAACATTAATACATGAATGATTTATTCCATCAATCATGTAATGTAAGTCGATATAAATATATAAGTGGTTTTAATTCAATAAAAATTAAAATTAAGTGGTGTTAATTCAATAAGAATTAATTTAAAATTATATAAACATATTTTTTTAAGAGGTAAAACGTTAACAATAATATAATTATAAATAGCGATATTGTAAAACATCTTATAAACGTATTTTTTTAACACTTTTAAAAAAAGTTCATAAATCTTGAAACTTCCAAATGTTTAAAAATATTTCTAGAAAGCAAAGGAAATTTCAAGATACTCTCAACGAAATGTCAGTCTTTATTTATAGACTTCGAAAAGGCGGGCGCCTGCTTCAAACCGGCGAGCGCCTGTTATTTTGAAAAAAAATTATTTTTTTAAACATGCGGGCGCCTGTTTAATTTTTTTTTAATTTCAATAATGAGAATACTGATTTCCGTGAAAAAAGAAAACATATAAAGGGAATATAAAAAAAAACGTGACAATACATTAACATAACAAGTTACAAAACAAGTTCGAAAATAAGTTACAAAATTCATTTCGAGGCAGTTTCTGATCTAATTTTATTTTCATACATTAATTCTGCAAAAGTCCATCGAAATCCATGCGCGGTTTTTCTTGGATCTTCACCGGGGCTGCTAAGAATTTCTCCATTTATTAGACGCTGTAAAAATATACAGACCCAAACACCACAATCTCCTATCGTCCCAACTTGATGTGGAACATCATCCGGAAAAAGTCGCTCAAAAGGAGGTGGTCTGAAAATACCGCTCAAATCATGATCACTATAAAGTACCCATTGCGGAAAAATGTTGTCCAGGAAAAACAACATTTCGTTTCTTGAGATCATGCACGCCTCTGGAAAACTGTATACCAGATATTAAAAAATTATTACGTATTTTATAAAGATATTTTTTAAATAATTTAAATATACCTGTCATAAATACTCATTGTCCAACGTGCAAGATCAATACACACCAAACACTAGTGTTGGTTAGACATGTTAATTAGAACATAAAACTACGTAAAAAATATTAAATTAGTATTTTATAAACGTTAATATAAAAAAAAATAATTTACTGACTTTGTTAAGTCCCACAACAGATGGGAATGGCCATGTATCGCCAGAACCTAATCCATCGATCCATCTTTTGGTATAATGCATGGGGGTCAAGAAATAAGTTGGCAAAATAGTTCAATCCGCATCTTCCGGCTTATCCAGCATTAATTTGTTAATCCAACTGTTGATATGATGTTAAAAAACATATAACTAATTATATTTAGTACAAAAAAAAATAATTTAAATTTATTTCAAATACAACACTCACATTTGTTTCAAACCACCCGCTTATAATTCCTTTCCAAAAGTCGTGAGTTACACCGATATTCGGCTTAAATCGTGTGTAAATGTGAAATTTCTCACGGCGTGCCAACTCTTTGATAAGATTTCGAGAATACACCTCATCTTTATTTTTCTCGACGACAGGTGTATTATCAAAACCTTGATAAGGGGTTTGAAGAAGTTTGGATTTTTTCCTTCAATATTTTGCCCCGTACTTTATTTGAAACAACCTAATAATATATTTTAAAAAATTAACTGATAATAAAGATATTTTACAATAAACTTAAACATAAAAAATACATATGTAATAAGCTACCTTATTTTTGGAAACTTGAACAATATCAGGTGTTACCATTTCTTCAGCATTTTCTTCATTTTTTTTGTCTTTTTCGTCAAAAGATAATTTCTGTATTGAAATTTTAAGTTAGTTAACACATAACAAAAAATATTTAATAAAATAATGATATAGTTAAAATTAAAAATCTTATACGCTCAGTCGAAGATCGGTTCTTTGCTGAAACGTTTCACTTGAAGAAATAAAATTATCCAAATTTCCCTGTGAAAAAAAATTTAATGAATTATAAATTAAAATAAGAATATTACATATTATAAATAAAATACCTGATTTTTCAAAATCAACATCAGTTTTTCAATTATGTTGTTATACTGATCTGCACTCATTGAACCGCTAGAAGATTGATGTGGTGGTTTTTTAGTGGAATCTTCATATGAATTTTTTTCATCCACATTGATGTCATCTTTAAAAAGATCATTGACAAATTCGTTGACATCATTTTCTGGCCGATATTCTTGGTTCGACGGTTGTTGAAAAACAAAATTTTGGTTTCCACCCATCCTCATTTGCAAGACTTTATTCACATAATCGAAGCTTTCAGCATGAACTTTCGGTTTAATAGGTGTAGGATACATGTGACGAGGAGTAAACATCACCTAAAATTTTTTAAAAATTTCAATTGAATATTTTAAGTATGTTAAAATTTTTCATAAATGTAAAAAATAAATAATAATAATATATGTACCTCGGCAGATTTTTGAAATATCACCTCAACGGTAGGCCAACGAGTTTTCTGAATTTTTTTCCCAACCAATCGCTCTTGGAATAACTTCGTTGTATTTATATACGGCTTTCATATATGGGAAACACTCGTGTATCCATATCTGAAAAATAAATTTATTAGATAATATGAATATTTAATATTATTTAAAACTTAACATGAATTTAATATAAAATACCTTGAACGCCCAGACAAATCCTGTCAATGGATAGTGTAATTTCTTGTTGGTTACGATGACTTTTTTCATCAGCACGTTGAGGATACTAAGGTACGTGCGTGACCATAAATAAGTACCCCAGTTGTAATCATTCCAACAATCAAAATTATCTACCAAAAGTAGATGATCTTTTTCAAAATGTTTATCTGTTTCCACACCCATGAAAATACATGAGTAGAAGTAAACAAAGACGAACAATATAGTCGTCATTTAAATTGTTTTCGTTTTCGAGCAGAAATGTTTTCAATTTATCAACTGTTATCGGATGTGAGATGTTTTCATCTAGCACCCGATTTAAAAACGATACACCTCCTTTTGATTTTGTACCGTTATCACCGAATTTAAATCTGGTAATAATACAAAACTCCCATGGTCCGAAACGTAAAACTTCTTTGTCCGGTCCACCAACTGAGTAAGCAATCCCATCATATTCAGGGTCAAAGGTGACAAGAGCTTGATAAAGTAGCAGCGCATGGATTAATTGTCCATCTGGCTGCGTGCTTTTTACATTCAGCCAAGGGGCAAAACATTGATCATTCCAGATCTCGATCCTCTCCTCAGTCCTGCCAATGACTTTTTTCACGATCTCAATGTTTCTCCATGAGATCCGTGTTTTACAGTCCGCCTAAATTAGAAAAAAATTTATAAACAATGTAAAATTTGGAATCATTTAGATATACGTTCGATAGAGAATATAAACACTTACTTGATACATTTGCTAAATTGCAAACTTCGAAACTTAACACAAGTGTTGTCTCGTACCCAAAAAATGCAAAAAACGTGTGTCGAAATAAACACGTGTCGTGCGTCTGAAGATTGTCGGCTGGTGGTGGTCCATACCGAATAAAGAAATTTCTCTTATGTAGGCATCCGGGCATGTGAGAAGACGCGATTTTGGCTGGAAGAAAAGGCAGGAATTTTAACTAGGCGGGCGCCTGTTTGAAACATGCGCCTGGTTTTTTGAATTTTAGCGATTTTCACAGTTTATTTTTTTTTTCGGGCGGACACCTGTTTCAAATGGGTGGGCACCTGGTTTAAATGGGCGGCCGTCTGTTCGCTTTTCGAGGGAGCGTTCTTTTATATATATATATTTAATTAAAAAAATTAACAATCTATATATAAGGCCATCGTTACTCGAGGAAATATACAGTATATTTAAGATGTCTAAGAAACACAAGAAAGAGCGCAACATAACAGAAATAAACTTACAAGAACAGGAGGTTCAAACAACTAAGATGATGATTTTTGGAACCTCGCATTCGAAACTTTTTTGCCGGATCAGAATGATATAGAAGATGACTATTATCCTTCTGAAGACAAGTTTGTTCCATATATGGAAGATGAGTACCTTCAGATTTTGCATGAAAATAGACCAGAGGACGAGCAAGTGCCTCGTGATCCTTGGCAAAACGAGTATGATAATCCGTTTTCAGCTTATCACAACCCATGAGAAGATGAACACGATGCGGATTCAGATTATAGTATTTAGTTACTTTTGTCTTGTTAATGGTATGTTGTTAGCTTTTGAAATATGATATCTCTTTTTATACCATTATTTTTGTGTTTTTATATATATAGCTATAAATATTAAATAATACTGATAATTAAAATAACAATAAGCATGAAACACAAAGAATACACCATTCATTTTTTATTATCAATACTCGGTAAACAACGCCAAAAATACATTTGATCGGCCATGAATCGTCGGTAAGAGATACAACAATTTTTAAAACCTAGTTCTAAATTAATTGGTTTTCCAGTTACCAAATGTTCCATCAGCATGCAAACGTAAACAGCTTCATTGCCGTATAATTCATTCGGTGACCTCGCGAAATCGTCATTCATTCCAAATGATATATTTCTTTCCGGACGTCTTGTAAGTTTCCAATACCGAATGTTAACCAATAAGGCTATAAAATAAACTGCAACCTTAACCATTATCGGATGGAATATGTTTGCTGTCATATAAAACTAGTTCTTGAGTGTTCAAATCGACTTGAAGTAGAAACCAGTCTTGACGTTTAAAACAATACGACAAATAAATATAATCTACTTCAAAAAAAAAGAAGGAAATGGTGTATGTTTGCCATTAGCAAAATTTGTATCATTTTTGCTACACGAGTCTAACAAGAAACTAATAAATGACGGCGGTAATATGGTCCAACGCAAATTTAAACATGGATTCTTTTAAACTTCTTGGAACCTTCATTTGATTAGTCTGCCAACCCAACCTTCAACATGATGTCATAAGTTATAATATAAAATAAATATTTTGTTAAATTTATTTTAATATTAAAAACAATAAAGTTTAAACAATATTCTTACATTTGAAAATAAATGTCCGTTGCAGCAGTATCCGAGCAAATTACCCCAAAATTGTTTGTCAAGTTTTTCATTTGTGAAAAACACAGCTAAATAACAATATGTTGAGTCGCCATTGTTATAAAATTCAAGAACGTCATTCGACCAATTGTCGGACTCATCGTCTAGAATAACCCATTTTCGTTTTTTTACCCCTTCAGTTACAGGTCCCACATTTTCGTGATGGTGATCACTCGATCCTTCAGTGTTGCTTTTAAGGTTCTCCATTTTGATAATATACATTTTCAAGTTTTATCTGTTGGTTGAGAAGAATATTGCTTATCCATTTTTTAGTACTAAACAAATTCAAGAAAATTTGTAAACTTACGCTAAATATATATACCCGTCTTTATGGTCGGACGCCTCTTTTTAAAAGTCGTTTTAAAAAAGTCGGAAAAAAACCAGGCGGGTGCTTGTTACACGTCTTTCGAGAAAAAAAGTTTGGACGCCTGTTTGGTAGGTTCGGGCGCCTGTGTAGGTGGTCCGGGCGCCTATCTGATGACCGATTTTTTTTATAGGCGGACACCCGTGACAAGGGTGTCAGGGTGGGCCCGACGCCCATGACAACTTATTTGAATGACGGGCGTTCGTCAGATTTAATGGGCATGGGTGCCCCGTATACGCCACGTGGCGAAATGGTATTTGATCTCAAACGGGCGGCCGCCCGCTAATTAATGGGCGCCGGCGCCCATCAACCTATGGACATTTCGGTAATCAAAAAGTCAAATGGCCAAATTGTGCAAAAATTTGGTCAAAATGGCCATTTCAGTAATTTTCCCTAAGTAAAAATATAAGTTATAATAAGTAAACAACCCTTATTTTTCAAATGAAAAGTTGGAATGTCATATTTTGCAACCCGCACGATGTGGCGGTAACTCATTACCAAATCGTCAACTATAACATATTAGTTTTAACAAAATATTTTGAAACAACATTTGGATGATCAAGTAATTGCATAATTTGAAAGTTTTCAGTTCTTGTATCTCTTATCCAGTAGCACCTTCTTTATAGCAACAGACTCCCAAGTCTCAAGACAGTTAGCAACATATATAACATGCAACAAATGGATAATGTTGCCCCAGTTCCTAAAGGTAAATCCCTTTGAGAATTTTTCACCTGTAGATTCATGAATTTCTTCAATTTTGAATGGTATTTTATATATTTGACATTAAATTAAACTATTTAATGTACCTCTTTTGATGTAATGGCAACTGAATCAAACTCAATGTATGAAAAAAAATAGAAGCACTTGCAAGCATCCCATCTAAGAACTTCAAAATTTTGCAAGCGATAACTCTAAGACGAGCAAAAATTGGATTAAACCAATAACCATTTAAAACATAAGTATGACAGATATCTAATATATGACAGATGTTCAAACAAATGTTCTAAATCTATACTTGAAAAAAGTTTCAACAGGAAAATAGATATATTTAAGATATTATATTTAAACAACAATGATGACTATACCTTAACTTAGGCTATGTTTCAATTAACTTAGCTGCAACACAAGCGATTCAGAGTAGATGGCATGGTAGGTCCAAAAACCTAAAAACTCAAAACAAAGTTTTATGGGTCATAAAAACATAAGAAAGAATATAAATAAAATTAGTAATTGTTCTACAATAAAATCAAAATTAGTAATTGTGATAATGAAATGTAAATCAAAAGAAAAATAATTTGCCCAATAATCCCTAAGAATATAACTGAACCCTTTAATAAAATTAGTCAGTCCTCAAAATTCTTTCTTAATCCAAGATTTGATCCGCAACTGTGATTTCTCGGTCTCATAACTTAGATGCATAATTTCAATCAAAGAATAACTTGTAGACAATTAAAGAAGTTCTAAACTAATTTCCAATTACACCACTAAAAAAAGGTAAAAAGCTCATATGAGTCGTTTCAAAGCAATAATTTTTATTGAAAAAGTCAACAAAAAAGTCTAGAACTCATGAATCAAAAATAATTTGTTGACACTTGATAGACAAATCAGGCTATATACCAGAGTAAAATTTGTCGTCCGCGTGTTTGATTTGCAGCACCGGAACATGTAAAAGGAAACGTATAGTGATTCGCTCACATGTAAAGAAAATCACCCTAGAGTCAAACTCGGTACTTACAACGGACTCGTTACTTACAATGGCAGGTTAAAACCTTCAAGAAACAATATTTATGTGATAATCAAGCAACTTTGATGTGTGCGGTTCGCACCCTAAAATTGAGATAATTAAAATGTCTAACCTAAGCTAAAGATACTAAAACTAATCATAGACTTAGATTCGACCTAAACACCTAGTTAAAATCGGAAATCCTAAAACTAGACCGCTACGTAGGCAAGTGTACCTATCGGTGACATTATAGCTTGTGGAAGACCGGATATCGAACCCTAAGGACACTAGTTTAACAAAACAAACCTAGACTGTGAACAAATAAAATAAAGAAGGGGGGTTTGGTGTAACTTCTGAAAACATAATTGAGACTTAAACTAATTAACTAACTAAACTGAGGACTAAACACTAAATAGGCTAACTAAAACAGCAACTAACACAGAGATTGTAAAATGGAATCTAACTCTAAACAGGAAAACTTGTATATCTAGGCTGAGAATCAAAAGTGTGATAAGTGATGGCTTGGACTCACTTGTAAAGGATGAATAATAGGATCTTAAGAAAAAAATTAGAATGACCTAATAGGACCCAGAGCAGATACCAGGTAACACCAATGGAAATCCTAAAAATGTTATGTATGCACTAGTCTACCGGGTCACCTTTCGGATTTTTCCGATATGCAATTACACTCAAACGGGTGGATCACCTCCCGTATTTCTCCACCCACGTGTATCCTAAGACACTAAATAGTTGTAAAGTTGACTACTTTGACAAGGATTGACACAAACACTAAGGAAATCTTAAGACAACGCCCTCCCGGGTCGTTTAACTCAAATAACCCAAGTGAAATAGACCAACCGTCTAACCTATCACCGGCCTCCCAGATTTCTAAGCTAGGTCACAAATGAGAATAATAACACTTAATGATGTCAAATCCTATGGAAAGCGATCACCAATCCACAAACTAGCCTAAAACACAAAGTCATAAGCCTAACATGCATTTAATGATGGAAAGACATTCCTAGATACATATGGATGTATCAATCATCAATATCATCATACAAATATGCAAATATCATCAAAGATCAACCATTACAACTGGATACAAAGCATATATCATCCCAAATCACAAATCAAGTCCAAAACATCATAAAGTTCACAAACTTTATCATCTCAAACCTAGGTATAACCATGGATCTAGCCAACAATCATCATAACAGAAGCTAAACAATAATAAACAAGGTCTGAAATCATTCTAAACTACTTATTACAAGATGAAATTTAAGAAATAAGAACATTACTCAAGCTCTTCCTTGAATCTTCTCTTTAATCACCCACATCAAGCTCAAATCATCCAAGGTTAAGCTCCAGCTGCTCCGGGGCAAGATTTGGGTTCTAAGATGCTAGAAGAGTCCTCAAAATGGCTGTGTTCGTGTCCCCTTTGTAAAGAACAAGAAATTAGCGTTTTGAAGCTGAAATAGGTGTGGGGCGCACCGGCTAGTGGGGGTGTGTGAGGCTAGGCGGTGCGCACGGGATAGGATAGTCGGGCGGCTGGGCTGACACGCGCATCGCCTGCGGCCGTGCGTTCTGACTAGGTGGTGAACGCGAAATAATGGAAATTAGAGAATATTCCCAGTCGCACCGCCTGGGATCAAAGCTTGGCACTAGGCGTATAGCCTAGGGTTAAATTCTTCGTTTTCTTCGCTCAATCAACCGCACTCGATTCGGTTACCCATTTGCTTTCATTTCTGCTCCCTCGGGACATAATCATGTTCAAAAACAAGAAAATGTAAAAAGGAACAAAAAACGACTCAAAATCTAAACTATATATACGAAAACTTACTCGATTATGTTCAAAACGGATGTGTTAACCGCCGGTCCGAATGCGGTGGGACGAATATCGTGCCCCAATAAGCGACCATCTCTGTTTCGGTGACGTATCCGGGCCTAGCTGCCCGGGATACGCCCCGAAGGAGGCCCTCAAACTCTGCAGCTGCCACCTCCTGCTGGGTGTGGATACCCTTGCTGACAGCAAACTGAGCGAGACTCATGTCGCGAATCATCCGTCCCAAGGAGAACGACACAACTCTTGGAACGGTGAGCTAGCGTGTGTCGTAACGGAAGGTGGATAGGAACTACACGGTGAGCTCGTCGTACTGCGACCACTCGCAGCGTAACAGACTCCCCCACCGTGGAGTGACCATGGCATCGAACTCATCTACACTTCCCAGCTGCTCGATCACTGCTCGATCGTATCCATCGTGCTGGATTGTCTCCAGGACGGCGAGTGTCTGCATGTGGCTATACTCCAGCGTGTCTGCCGCGAACTGCAGGAATGTATGATCTGATCTGGGGCGCAACTGCGGTGGAATAGGAGTGAGCGTCTTGAGGCGGGACGACCAATGGATCGGAGTATCTGATCTCACGGACTCGCGGCTGCTACTGTGCCGAATCCGTACGCCTGGCCCTCTTGGCCTGTGAACTCTAAGCCTCAGCCATCGCTGCAATAATATACAACAAGTATATACTAAAAGTTACAATCTAATTACATTCCTAATTCCTAAATTGATTATTGGTTTTATTTGAAAAAAACGTTTATTTAAATTCAAATTTGTTTAAATATGTTATTTATGAACGAATTTTTATTATTAAGTTATTTATTTATGATAGACATAATACAATGTATGATTCTTTATTTATTTGCAAAATAAAAAGATGTATAATTCTTATTTAATTATTTATTGGAAAAGATTATTGGATTATTATTTATTATTATACATACATAATTTTATTATTGTATACAAGTTTACATATAAAACTTATTTATGTTCCAAGGGTTATATACATATATTATTTATTCACAATATCAAATTATTTATATACTTATGGTATTTCATTGTAAATTATACACTTTGTTCAAGCATCAATATATAAATAAATACTTGACATTTTATTATGTATTATTCATTTATTTAAAAGTAACAATTTATTTGTACAAGTGTTTTATTTAAAATACATGACTTACATTTATTTTAATTTATTATACCAACTATATTCATAATTAGTTATTATTTATTTATTAATTACTTTTTATTTTATGTTTTGAGTATTATACAAAAAATATATAATTATTCATGTACTTATGTTATTTTATTGTTACTATTATTTATAATACTTATACTTTATTTATATATAACAGTAGTATTATTTATTTATTTATTTATTTATACATATACTTTATTATTATTATTATTATTATTATTATTATTATTATTATTATTATTATTATTATTATTTCATATACTTATTTATACTACAAGAGCATTTATTTGTATTTATTTTATATTACATAATTTTTGTTATCATTTATTTTGCATACAAAGGATGTACCTTTTTATTATTAAAAGTTGTTTATTATTTTATTATTATTATTATTATTATTATTATTATTATTATTATTATTATTACAATTATTATATTCTTTTTCTATTTTATGTTTATTTTATTCATTTTTGACACAATTATTGTCATTGTTATTATTATTACTATTTTATTATTTTTTAATTTATTTTTAATTTTTTAACTTTTTTATTTTTTTAAATAATATCTAAAAATTAAAATTCACATTTAAAATAAAATAAAAACCGAAAATATGGTTGGGGTAGGGCGCCTGGGCTCCAGATAACGCCGCTAGGCGGTGCGCCTAGGGCTGGGGTCGCCAGACAATCAAAGTCCGGCATCCTACAGGCTCCTCGGACCACTTTCTTTGTTCAAAATCAATCGCAAAACAATCCTAACCATCCTTATCTATTGTGATTCCTAATCTAGAATTCACGACATTCAAAAATAAAAGGGGTTACCGGTTGTCGGGTGGTGATGGATGGTGGTTACAACTGTGAGCGTGACCGGAGATGTGATAGTGGACACCTGAGATGATGACGATGGCAGTGACCGGTGGAGTAGCGGCAGCGACTGATGAAGATGGTTGCAGCGGTGGATGGCGACTGGTGGATGGTTTTCCTACTGGTTGCTCCGGCGGCTGTGGTGGAAGCGGTGGCGTCCAAAGATGGCGGTGGTTGCAGCAACGGTGCATGACGATGGCTGGTGATATGTGGAGTGGCGGTGCAAACGAGAGGATGGTGGTGGTGGGAGGTGATGGTTCTACGGTGTGACACCCCGCAATTTCTAGGTCAGCTTATTATATATTTAAATGTTTATTTAAATACTATTGGTGAACGTGGCATGAAAATTAGTTTAATTTAGTGAGACATGTGGCACGACAGTACGGACACTGACACAAAACAAGATAATTCGAGGAATTATCGAGAAACCGCACACACGTGTCAAAACACACGAACGTTGGTGAACGTTTAACATATCGTGTAATACAACACTCAAAACCTCACGAAACAATCGAACATTGAACTTTGAAGTTCAAACGAGGCCAAACGATAGTTCGGAAACGTGAAGACGACAACGAACGGATCAAACCCATGAAACTAGGCTTATTGGACTCTTCAGGGGCCCATCGTACCATAAGAATCCTTACAGCGGTACGCGACGAGATTCTGGAGAATTTGAATCCCGAATTCCTTCGCGGTATGCGAAGCATCTTTTTGCCTCTCTCCGCGGTACGCGATGGGTGTCAGACGGCAAATCTTTATAAAACCAAGATGTAATCATTCTCTAGCCACCCTATTTCCTTATCTCGACCACCAGACCACTCAAACTCTTCTTCTATTTTAGAAGGTAGTTCTTACATCCCTCATGGCTAAAATGCCCATTTCTCACTTCTACACACACATGCAATGCATGAAACACACATGCAAATACACGTAGTGCACATGCACGAGATTTTGTTCTGGGTTTGTTGATTTAGATGTGTTTCTTGATTATCTATGGTTTTTAAATAACGATTTATGACGATCTATGAGGTTGTGTATGTAGTAATGTCATGATTTGGTCATAAAATGTTGAAAAATTTCCATGCATGTACGATCCATGAATGTTGGGATGATTTTGTATGTTTAAATGTGTTTCATGATGATGTTGGAAGATGATTTCATGGTTAGATCTTGTTAAAATGGTCAAAATAGTGCATATTGATAACCTTTCCATTAATAGTAACTTTTTGTGTATAAAATGATGTTATGGTTGAGATTAGCGACATGCATGTATGTGGATTTACTATTAGGATGATAATAGGATGATTATGATGCTTAGAATGTGACTTTGATATTGATTGTGGTCATATTTAGCATAGTTACTATTATTAGTAACTTTTATGAACCAAGTGTTGCTAAATGGTAATTTTGACTATATGAGCATGTCTTGATGATAGTAAATGGCATAATATGATGTTATGTGTTATAAAAATGGCTTAGGATTTACTAGAATGGTCATTTGCATGATAATAGTCATAGTTACTATTTATAGTAACTTTATTTTTACAAAAACCGACTTATGAATGTTTTGTATGATCTGAGCATGCTAAATGGTTTAACATGATGTAATATGATGATTGAATGCTAAGTTAGATGGTTTCCAATATCGCATATGCTAGAAATGGAAACTTTCCGTTTTAGGAAACTTTTATGTGCCAACATGATATAAGTGACTTATGTGATTTCGTATGATGATGTGCTATGTGTTAACATGATCACGTAGGACTAACGAACATGCTAGAACTCTAAAATCGTTATGCTTTGTGAAACTTTCCATAAATGGAAACTTACTATAAATAGTAAGTTGTCCATAGACGTGACTTGCGCGTTTTGCACACAACGAGCACTTACATGAATGTTACACGATTCACAACCGTCACATGGTTCACCAACGGGTCGTTGACTTGACACGGTCAACTTTGGTCAAACATGGTCAAACACGGTCAATGTGTACCAACATGAGCAAACACGGTCATTGTGGACCGACACGGACAAACATGAACAACCGAGGGTTGTTGAGCACAAACACAAGCACTAACACGAGCACTAACACGAACACGAGTACGGTCACTTACACAAACTCACGTATGGTATACGATATAGGTAGCCAGTGACTGCCTACTCGACGACACAGGAGCTTACGCTTACTTCACTTCTTGATCACTAAGGTGAGTTTACGGCCTCTTTACTCTTTTCAAACGTTTTAAATAGGTGGAGAATACTAGTTGTATTGAGTCAAACATCTATTACTGTTACAAACATCTTACTGTGTATGCTGGTTTATTAGACAAACATTAAGTGTTGAACTCGTAACAAGCCCTCACAAAGTCTTACCGTTAATGTACGAACAACGTGGTAGGTTTGAATGGATCCGTTTGGGTGTGACTAACCCCACGGAGCACAATATTGACTGGGTGTCATAACTCGTGAAACTCTGACCTAACTTGTTGTGTATACGAGACACAGCGGAGGCAAGGACAAACAAGTCTAGTTCAGTAGTGACGCACTGACACTTGGAGCCTAGGGCTCGGTACTAACATTTGATAAACAACATGACACATGTTTTCTTACTATATGTATCTATCAAAACCTGTGAACTCACCTACCATTGTGTTGACACTTTTTAAACTTGTATTCTCAGGTAACTGACATGCTATTGGAAATCAGGATGCACATATGGAACGAGCATAGGACCATGCGCATTCATATTTTGATCTATAAACAGACAATTTTTATTTATGTATTGTAATACACTATGTAGTGTCCGACACTTTATAATTCCGTTGTATTTATCAAACATATTTATTTCCGCTGCATGATTTATGAAATTCCGCTGGTATTATCTTATTAACTTTTATGTTAAACAACATTTTTTGAAAACGCATATAGAGTCGTTCTATATGACCTTGAGCTGTGATTCTGGCCACGTCACGCCCACGTGGACTGACACCACGAGTGGGAATTTGGGGGTGTGACATACGGTGGTTGGTAGTGGTCTAAAAATGGTTGGGGTGTGGTGGTTTAGGGTTTTAGGCGTGGTGGTTTGTGGTTGAAGTGGTGGTGCCTGGTGATTCTTATTTATTTTTTTTCAATTTATCTAGATCCGCGCGCACCGCCCCAGACCAGGCGGTGCTGCTGGGCGATGCGCCTAGCCGCAAAGATTTGAATTCTGAGCCCAGGATCCATGCGCATCACCTTGTCTATGTTGTTCATGCGGGGCGTTGCGCCTAGGGTTAATTTTTTTTCTCCTCCATTTTTTATATGTAAACTAATTCTAAATAAAGGAAAATCCTAAAAATTTAAACGAATTAAATTCAAGTCTAAGTTGATTCCTAAAAACTAAAATTAAATTTACCTATAAATAAACTAAATTCTAATAAAATTAAAGTTAAATAAAGTTAATTCTAATAAAACAAAATTTAAAACAAGTGAAACTAAAATTAACTTAATTCTAATAAAAGTAATAATCCTACTAAAATTAAAACTAAATATGATTAACACCAATTAAACCCTAATAAAAATTTGAAACTAAAATTAACCTAATAGAAATTTAACTAAAATTTTAACTAAAAAAAAAAGAAAACCGAGTCAAGTTTTTGGTGATGCAAATAGTGATCAAATTCTAAGCATGGAATGGTAATCGACTGTCCGAAATGGTGATATCGAACGTGCATGATGCATATCCACACTTAAATCGGATGTAATAATAAGTAATAAATGAATCACCAATCACAATAGACTCAAGACATCAAACTAAAGTACTGAACTATGTACACTATATAGAAGTTAGGCTAAAGCCCGAATCCCTAACATGCTCGGGATTCGAGGAGAACAACCTAGATGGAATCGGACCTCCAACGTAGGGTTTCAACCGGTGCCCATTTACCTTCCATGTATGGTCCCCAGATTCCAACTCCATCGCACCATGCAGGAACACCTCTCGCACAACAAAAAGGGCCTTTCCACCTTGACTTTAGCTTTCCTAGGAAAGCCTAAGTCCCGAGTCATAAACCAACACTCGATCGCCCTTCTCGAACTCATTCACCTTCTTCAATCTCTGGTCATGCAGCGCCTTCATGCACTCCTTGTAACTCCACGACCGAGCGTACGACTCATCACGTAGCTCATCCAAGTCGTGCATCTGGAGAAACCGGTGCTTGGCTGCCTTAGACAAATCCAAATTCACGGCTTTCAAAGCCCAAAAGGCCTTGTGCTCAAGCTCAACCCGCATATGACAGGCTTTCCCATAGACCATTCGATAGGGGTCGTCCCAATCGGATTCTTGAACACGGTTCTGAAAGCCCACAACACGTCATCTAATTTGTCGGCCCAATCCTTCCTAGTGAGACCGACAGTCTTCTCCAAGATCCTATTCACTCCCCGATTTGCGTTCTCAACTTGACCGCTAGTTTGTGGATGATAGGCGGTCGATAATCGATGGGTGACCCCATACTTAGCTAACACCATCTCCATCTGGGCATTACAAAACTGCGTGCCTTGGTCATTGATCAACGCTTTTGGGGTCCCGAACCTACAGAACATATGTTTCAGAAATCTCACCACCACTCGTGCATCATTAGTGGGGAGCGCCTGTGCCCCAACCCACTTCGAAACATAGTCAATCGCAACGAGGATGTACCCATTCCCTCTCGAAGCAGGGAAAGGTCCCAAGAATTCAATGCCCCAGATACCAAAAACTTCAACAATCTGAATCGGGTGTTGGGGCATCTCATTCCTGAATGAGATGTTTCCTGTCCTCTAACAGGCGTCAAATTTTCTCATGAGATCATGAGCATCCTTAAATATGGTGGGCAAATAGAAACCAGAATCGAATACCTTTTTCGCGGTGGAAGAAGGTCCATGATAGCTGCCGATCAGCCCCTCATGACAGTGTCTAAGTATCTCTAATCCCTCCTCCTGGCTTGCACATCTCCTAAAAACCTGATCAGCACCCACACAAAAGAGATAAGGCGCATCCCAGATGTAGTGCCTCGTGTCGGCAAAGAACTTCTGCACTGCTGGGATGCCAATTCTTTAAGAAGGAAACAATTGGCCAAGTAATTAGCAATGTCAGAAAACCATGGTAATCACTCATCAAGTCTCTCTGTGCGACATATCTCATTAATCCTCACGCTCATCAGCGCCTCCTGGGAAAACCTATCTATCATCACGCCCTCGCGAATCAAATCTCTCTCCGGATCCTCTAGCCTTGACAAATGATCAGCAACTACATTCTCAGGACCCTTCTTGTCCTTGATCTCGATATGAAACTCGGGCAAAAGGAGGATCCACCGAATCAATCTTGGCTTCGTGTCCTTTTTCGCAAAAAGGTATCACTGCATGATCGGTATAGACAATCTTCTTGGAGAGGACGGGATAAGACCTGAACTTATCAAATGCGTAAACAACCGCCAACAACTCCTTCTCGGTGGTCGTATAATTCTCCTGGGCGGCATATAAGGTGTTACTCGCATAACAGCTCCCACTGAGAAATCACTCGCATCACACATGAGCTCGAACGGTTGGCTCCAATTGGGGGCCATCAGAATAGGCGCACACACCAATCTCTCCTTCAAATACTTGAAGGCTCTCAAACACTCCTCGTCAAACACAAACTCCACATCCTTCACAAGTAAACGAGTGATAGGTCGGGTGATCTTAGAAAAATCCTTAACGAAACGTTTGTAGAAACCCGCATGACCTAGAAAGCTACGAACAAATTTAACACTCATAGGAGGAGGAAGTTTGCTAATCGTCTTAATCTTAGCTTTATCAACCTGGATGCCGTCACGGGATATCTTATGTCCTAAAACAATCCCCTTAGTGACCATGAAATGACATTTCTCCCAATTGAGCATAAGATTGGTCTCAACACATCTCCTAAGCATCTTCTCCAGGTTAGTCAAACACTGATCAAAAGAACTTCCAAACACAGAAAAATCATCCATAAAAACCTCCATGGAAGTCTCAATCATGTCCTGGAAGATGGCAACCATGCATCTCTGGAAGGTAGCTGGAGCGTTACATAACCCAAACGGCATACGTCAATATGCAAAGGTACCATATGGGAATCTAAAGGTGGTTTTCTCATGATCCTCTAGTGCAATAGAGATATGGAAATAACCTGAAAAACCATTAAGGAAACAGTAGAATTGCTGCCCTGACAAACGTTCCAACATCTGATCAATGAAAGGGAGGGGGAAGTGGTCCTTCCGGGTGGCGTCATTCAACTTCCTATAGTCTATGCACACCCTCCATCCTGTGACTGTCCTAGCGGAACTATCTCCTTCTTCTCGTTCACCACCCCTGTCACACCCCGAGCCGGTGGGTTGGATCGACTTTCCGGTCAGGCGGAAGGTTCTCGGGGCGCGATATCATGAGATAATCAGAATGATTAGATTGTATACATAGCATCAACATTTGAGAATAACTAAAGCACAATACTAATAAACTAGAATTACAAAGTTAAATTACAATTGTTATGTTTGATAATTTAACTAAGTAAACCTATCAAAAGAATCATAAGTTTACTATCTTGTAACTGTACAAGATATCAAAAATGATTCATAAGAAACGAACAAAATATGTGCTTCCAAAAGATAATAGGTCCTCTATCTGGGCATCCTAGTATGCATCCTGAACCTTAACTTAATCATGTACGTCACCTGAGAAAACATGTAAGAAAACAAAGTCAACACATGGTTGGTGAGTTCATTAGAGTTAGTAGTTGAAAATGAATTTGATAAACCTGACCGAATGACAACCTTAACCTCACCAACAACCACCTATCATATCTAGTTAAGTATGCTTATATATAAGGCATATGTAGGTACAAGCTTACCGCCATCCCAGCCGCCATCCCACCACATACCGAACTACATAGTATATTGTTCTTGTTGATAATCAAGCGTTTCATTCCATACACTGAAATCACAACCTTGAACAATATAAAAATGGACTAACTTTGAAAAATCCAAAAGTGACAACCAAAACCTCACTAACAACCACCTATGTTATCCAGTCAAGTATGCTTATATATAGGACATACGTAGGGTCAAGCTTACTGCCAGCCCAGCCGCTAGCCTACCACATACAGGACTACATAATCATATTGTTGTTGATGATAATTAAGCATTTCACCAATTCCAACAACCTTTCAGATTGACAACCTTAACCTCACCAACAACCACCTATGCTATCCAGTCAAGTATGCTTATGTATAGGGCATACGTAGGTTCAAGCTTACCTCCAGCCCAGCCGCCATCCCACCACATGCCAGACCACATAAACATATTGTTGTCAATCATAATTAAGCGTTTCACCCTTTACGAAATTCACCAGATAAACCTACCAGAGCAACAACCCTAATATCACTAATGACTCCTATCCTATCCGACCAGATATGCTTATGTATTGGGCATACATAGTGTCAAGCGTACTGCCAGCCCAGCCACCAGCCCACCACATATCGAACCATGTATGATATTGTTGTTAGCGATAATTAAGCATTTCAGTCACTACCAGCACCACAATCGTTAGAGTTTCAAAACAGTTTTGAGTTCACTTCTGAGGACAACTAAATGCCTTGACATTCAGTTTCAATCCACAGAAGTAACTTGGGTGTAACGGTGTACATCGGTGTGTCGTTAGAGGATATCCATTAGTAGACACCAAGTCTGCTAATAATATCATAATCATCCTAGCCACCGTTACAAAACATGGATGGACAATGAGGAACACTGAATGGTAAGTACGAGTGGGCCAATCAGTCTGTCCTACAAGGTCCTAACAACGAAGAACACTGAATGATTAGTAGGGGTTGACACCATAGGTCAACACGCGACGGTCAATTAGTCTGTCTTACGAAGTCCTTATGCTTATTATTCAGACTTAAGTTCTTCCGATACCATGTGCACATGTACCTGTTTACCCACCAGAATCCCTTGGTTAACATGTTTAAGTTTCAGAGCTTATTGAGTACTGAGTATAAGTATTGAATATGAACATTGAATGCAATTATTGACTACTGACTAAAAGTATTGAACGTTGAGTACAAGCATTGAGCATAAAGTATAAGTATTGAACATTGAATAAAAGCATGGGGTCTAAGTTTTGAGTAATAGCTTTAAGTATAAGTTTGAATAATTGTTTTGAGTATAAGATTTAAATAATTGTTTTAGTGTAAGAAAGTATAAGTTTACGAAAGTATACATTTGAATAATCGTATAAGTATTTGTTTGAGAAAGTAAGTGTTTGAGAAAGTATACAATCATGATAGTTTATAGATGAAATCGTAAAGATTCCAGCATGAACATAACGAGTAAACAATTTAACAGTTAACAGTTTATAAATAATTTATAAACAGAAAACAGTAAACAATTTATAAAACATGACAACAATTATATAAAGCATTTATATAAAACATTTGACATGTTTCTCAGTATCGCAGTAAAACAACATAGTTTGAAAAGAGCAGATGAACTCACATGTTCTGCAATGCAAATGAATCAACCAAGAAATATGCGCTCTCATTCATTGTAGATTAGGTAGCTTCAAAACCTGATTTGATTTATTATGATTGATTCTATACGTGTTTATAGTTGATGCATATAGGGTTTTGGTCTCGATCCACTGGATCAATCCGACTGCACCCTCACTGCCACTGAAACTGGGTGGCTTGCAACCTACAAAGTTCTTGTAGGCATAGTCCTGATTTTGCCTGGTGTTACCGCTGCCTTCTCCAGATGAGTTAGCAACGTTGTTGCTGTTGTTGTTGTTGATACGGTTCATCATCTCTGGAATCACCTCCCTCAGTTGACTAGTAAGAAGAGTGGCCAATGCCACAGTAGCAGGGTCCAACTGATAAGCTGGTGGTGGCGGAGGAGGAGGTGGAGGTGGAGGAGAGTCAGCTGGTGTCGGCGTAGATGAGTGAGGAGCAGAGCCTTGAGTAAGTGGTAATAGAGGTGGTTGTCTTCTTGGCGGCATTCTGATCATAACTGAAAGTAATCGGTTAGTGCAGTGATTAGAAGTAGAAGACATATGCAAATAGAATCCTAAGTCACATGATCTCTATATGAGGGTCCCTAGGTTATAGTCTAGGCCAAACCGTTAAAGTAATATGACCTATATTTCTCTATAACCATGGCTCTGATACCAATCTGTCACACCCCAGGCCGGCGGGAACGGATCGTGTTTTCCCGTCGGGCGGAAGGTTCCCGGGGCACGATATCATGAGTGATAATCAAATGATCAGATTGTTTACATAGCACATGATAAATAAATGAGAAAGGCTAACACATCCATGACATAGAATTACAAGATTAAATTACAATGTATCGTTTATAATTTAATCTAGTAAATCTACCAAAAAGAATCAATATAACTATATCTTGTATATGTACAAGATATACAAAAGATGATTCATGTTCTTGTTATCCCAAAAGTATGCAATCACAAAAGTAGCTAGGTCTTCTAAAAGTCCACTAGCTATGTCCATGCATAATAGTAGTTACACCTGTTCATCACCTGAGAAACATGTATTTAAACAAAGTCAACACTAGGTTGGTGAGTTCATAAGTAAGTTAATGTAAAACCTTGATTCATTCACATGCACATTCACAATGATAAATATGTTACTTGTATGATTGTCTGTTTCACTTGTTCACACAATGGCATCTCAATAGTTATATTTACAAGTATTATATCATCCTAGTAGTGATGCTTATATATAGGGCATATGTAAGGGAACTAAGTCCTAGCCAACATCCCACCACATCCCCACTAGAACTCCACACTACTTGCAATACAACTATTGATTTCCATTCTCATTTCTCATGTTGTCCCACTGATTCACCTGTGTTCTCATGAATAGAATAATATGATGATAGCGTTGTAGTTATCAAACCGAAGTATTGATAACCAATTTGTGTAATAAGGATATTAGATTTAATTAATCTGTTCCTTGTATTATTCTATTTTCTGCGTGTTAACTGTTGTTACACTTTTAATTTATTAAAAGTGTTAGTTAACTGTATGTAATGTATTCTCAAATGCAACGTATAGAGCCCAAAAGGAGTCCATTGTGATCCTCACGTAATCAGATTACAATGCACCCGATTCACCTCTATCCCGCCGTGTGAATCCCAATGACTTCATCGAAACTGTTACAAATAATATGACATGAGAGAAAATAAATTCCTCAGTCTACTAGTCCACAGGTAACGATGGATGATGTACATCTGTGTTGTTACTGATCTCAATGTGATTACAAAGTTGAATAAGAACTTGTCTTATTACCTTATGTAAATCATGATACGAATGATATTGTCGTCATGAAGTTACGTTATCATGACATCATTCGTGTGAACCCATATGCTCACCATAACATCCTTAAACCGTATTAAGAACAAGTCTTAATACTTTTAAGTCATGCATGGCGGTTAAAGAATCAATGCGATCATACTATCACGTTTTTAAGGTATAGATGAAGTGTTATAAGAAATTGACTTATGACACTTGATCCATTATGATGTGGAATGATATTAAGAAGATATTTTATCTTCTAATCATTCATGTGCTGTGAAGTGTCAACATGTTTCACTGTAGTAGTTCTCATTGTTTGTTAGTGTATGAATTGTATCAATGTTTACTCATGTAGGAATAACCAAGTGTTATAAGATATAATCTTACAACTATGTTATTCTAATGTGTTGATGATTATGAAATTACATTATCATAATCATCTGAGTTTCCCTGTTATCTTATGATCATACAAGCATGCATACAATGATAAGCGATAATAAACAATTTAATATTATCTAAATCAAAGTATAAATAACATGTTAAGCAAAACTTTTAAATAAATAAAAGTAAACATGTTCCTCAGCCCCGAGAGTTTAAAATCAGTTAAGATTAAAGTAAAAGGGGCATATGAACTCACCTTGTGGTCGTAGGGTTGACTTAGCTTAAAAGGGAAGAATGCACGCGCTCTTTGTTGTACTTGACTGATTGTTTCAAGTTCCTGTATTTATTTCATGTTGGATGTAGCTTATGAGTTTAAGTTATACGAATTTGTGCATGTGCATGTGAATGTGTTAAAATGGGTTAACACTCGGGAGTCTCGGTTGTCTTTATTCGGCCCTACATATTTGTTGTAGGCTTGCAACATTCAGCCCACTAGGTCTTAGTCACCTTATTTGATCATTGCTTATAAGTTGTCATTTAATTAATTATTTTGACAAAAGAGGTTTTAAGTATAAACTTATGTTGTAGATTAAATGTTATAACCTTTTGTTTCATGATTATCTTAACTCTCCTTTGACACTACCCGCATCATGTATATCGTTCATTATCACTTGTTTCTTTGTGTTATTGTCAATTGACACTTGTGGGCCTCCTCTTAAGCCAAGTATATGTAAGTGGGCTTAGTCCAAATCTCGTGAGTCACTTGTATGTATGTGGGCCGAACACTTGCTGTGGGGCCGAAATTAATGGCTATTGGGCCAAAACAATGAGATTGGGCCTTAGTCTTGTGTATGGGCCGTCCAATCAAAGACAACCTTTGGGCCGGATGTTCAACACGGCTGAATCTATGGTTTATAGTCGATTGGGTTTTTCTTGGACTCGTGTAACATCTGATTGGGCCGACACATTGAGCCGGTTGGCCACCACAGCTGAATTTCAGGGAATTGGGCCACATGAACCGTAATGGGCCTAAAGCTTAATTGATCGAATGAGATGGTGCTGACTACCAGTCAGCGAACCTTCTGAGATGGTTCGGTAATACCCGCATCTGAGCAACTAAGGTTCGTTTGTGGCAAGGTTCCGGTGGCTTGTCAACAGAAGGTTCGGATCTAAATCCATGCATAAGGTTCGGCTCAAGTGACTAAGCATAGGTTCGTCTACAGTAGGCTGTGCATGGTTCGGCTGTGTCTCCGAAATAAGGGTTCGCGACTCAGTCAGGCGAACCAGCAAGGTTCGTAGCACAGTGGGTTCCAAGGTTCGCCTAGGGTTGGCCCAGAAGGTTCGTGTAGAGTCCATAAGGGTTCGCCACATGGCTATAGTTCGGCTGAGAGGGTTCGTGAACATGCAATAGAGTTCGGCAGACTCATGTGGGTTCGGCTCCATCATCATTATCTGAACGAACCTGCACTCCTGATTCCCATCATCATCGATCCTCTGTATACATGGTTATTCATATGTCGTGGTGTACCAGATTAGGTTGGTCGAAGGTGTGTGACTACAACAGGAAGGTGGCTAACCGCAGTTAAGAGGTGGTCGACTGAACACACACAAAACCCTATTTTCCTGACTTCTAATGGCTTCATACCTCGAGATTCAATGAGCAAATCTTCAGATCCGTTGTACTTTCTTGTAGGGGAGATTGAGAGGTACGCGTGGACACCAAGAACACTGAATTCGGCCAAGAAATGAACAAGATATGTGGATTTGAAGCTTGAATGTGGTGATGATATTTTTGAGAGAAAAAGAAACGGGAATAGGTTGTAGAGAGAGAAAGAGTTGATGCAATTATGAGGAAAAGCCTCATTTAGTGTTTATATACACCGTGTGGTGTTCGGGTTCGTTTCGGTTGCTCGGTTCGCGATTTCGTCGCGTATCCGTAAAATTATGCGTAATTTAAATATAATAAATAAAAGAAAATTATTTTGATGAGTTTCAAAATTGTAAAAATGTTAAATATTTAATTTTATTAAATTAAAGTCGTTCGTGTCGTGTTTCGTTACCGTTTCGTCGAATCGCGTCATTATCGCGCGTATTCGTTCGAATCATCATTCGAACGAACACGATGATGGTTTACTTTTCCGACTTTTGTTTTCTACTTTCCAGTCATCATTTCAGAATGTTAAACTCACAGATATGTTTGTGTGAATCGTCACCCACGCAAACACACTGTTAGTTTGTTATTCTGAAACGACACTGTGTTATTGTTTGAATGGTGTTTCCTCACTGTCGGACTCAACTAAACATCATGATTTCACATAGTTTTCACATTGAATTGTCGGCCATCCGATTCCTGTCATTTATGGATATCAGATCGCAACCGATTTGTTTCTGTTAATTGCTTGAACGCTGTTGTTTCTCATGATCTGTTGTGTTAATTGTACTTAAGTTTTCACTTAAATACACACAACTAAAGTTTCAAATCTACGTTGTACTTGCTGTATCTAAGTTTACACAAAAATACATACAACGATTTCTTGTATTTAGATTTCTGTTAATACAAATATTGTTCACAATCACATAAGTACACATAGTTACTGTAGATAGTACACGCACCGTACGGGCTTGCCGACCGGTCAGGTACTAGTTTTCATAAATATCGACGATCGCCTACTGGTTAATATCGATAAATACACAGACCGGTCCCTGTCGATTTTGTAAGTTCGATGGCTTCTAGTTTCTTAGCCTGTTGACCATCGATCTTAACAATATAGGTGGCCCCTTGGCTTGGAAATATTAGAGGACACCGATGCTATTAATCTCGACCATGTATCATCAAATTTGGTCCGTCGACATTAACACTATGTATGAAGTCGATGCAGGTTCAGCCCATCGATATTGTTTCCCTCAAACATTTACACGCTGATATTAACTCTACCCATATCCAAACTCAATTCCATGCATTCCAAACTTCGATCTAATGTATTCCTTAAATTTCTAAACTGATTTTGCGCAATGCCTAGAGGTTTTATAGTCGAAATCCGGCTGTCAAGATTGTAGGTAGCCGGAATAGTTTTCAAGCACAAAACAGCTCATTCGAGGTCATTTTTACCTCTTTTTCGGTGATCCAAAGCTCGATTTCTTTGTCTTTTCACGATCTACACGCCGCTACGGTCGTTTTGACATCAAATTCGCCTAATTCGGTGCAGAGTTGAGAAAGAAATGGAAGCTTTTAGTGAGAGAAAGCTTGAGAGAGAGAGAGAGAACCGGGTTAGAGAGATAAAATGGTGTTGGCATGTGTATTTAATAACATTTAATGTCTTTTAAATGTTTTAAAGGTTCGGGTGTGTTCGGTTTCGTGCAAACGCATCGGTTTCGGTTTTCTCGTAACGAAACGTCACGATCTTTTTAAATAGAGTTTTCTAATTTATTTTAGGTGGTATTTCCTACTAAATTAACTAAATATAGTGTATTTGTTTCTAAAATTTCAAAACATTTATTTTAATTGTTTCATCGAATTGTATCATTCTTGCGCATTTTCGTACGAATCGTCACTCGTTCGAAGACGACGACAACATTACTTTCCAATATGGTTTTCAATTTATTAGACATCATTCAGAACGTTAAACCCACATATATATTCGTGCTAATCGTCACCCACGCAAGTACTCCGTCAGTTTAATATTCACATAACGACGTCCGTTATTGTTTTGATTTATACGTTCTCACATACGTTCATACATAATAAATTCCTACCTAACAAGCACATAAAATTTCACATCATAGTTTCACATCATGAATCATGTTCGTATCGTATCTGTATGTGTTGTCTATCAATATTTGAGTTTTCTACATTGTTTGCAAGTTGTTTCACATAGAATTTACACAAAATAGTGTGCAGATAGTTTCTGTACACATATCTACAGTGAAATCCTACTGTTCCGATCTACTGTTTAGGCACTGATGTTACAACCACAATCATCCCTCCTTTCTTAGGGACCACATGAACTGGGCTCACCCAAGAAGAAAAAAAAAGCCTGAGAAACTCCCTCTTCACTACCTCTCCCATGTTAGGATTAAGCCGTCTCTGTGGTTGGACCACTGGCTAGAAATCCTCCTCAAGCAGAATGCGATGCGTGCAGAAAGAAGGGTGAATACCCTTGATATCCATCAGCTTTCATGCTAACGCCTGCTTGTGCTCCCTCAGCACACTAATTAGTCTACTCTTCTCTACTTCTGTCAGAGCTGATGAAATAATGACAGGTAGATCAGAGTCCCCATCGAGGAATGCATACTCAAGGTGAGGTGGCAACTCCTTTAGCTCTAATGTCACACCCCAAGCCGACGGGAACGGATCGAATTTCCCGTCGGGCGGAAGGTTCTCGAGGTGCGATATCATGAGTGATAATCGTAGTGATCAGATTGTATACATTGCACATGATAATAATGAGAAATTCTAAATGGAATAGAATGACAAAGTTAAATTACATCAGTATCGTTCATAATTTAATAATGGAAATCTATCATCAACATCATAAATTTTTCTATCTAGTATTTTCACAAGATATACAAAATATATTATATAATGATGTTCCAAAAGTATGCAGGTCCAAAAATACTAGGTCTTCTATCAGAAATCCTAGTCCAAAAGCATTAGCTTCTTAATTGACATGTTCGTCACCTGAGAAGTCATGCAAAAATAAAGTCAACACATGGTTGGTGAGTTCATATAGTTTCGTATTTGAAAATAGCTTTGTAAACCCTTTTTCGGTAAAAACCCTAACCTCATTAATTTCACCTGTAATATCCAGTTCGGTATGCTTATATATAGGGCATACGAAAATGTCGAGCCTACAACCCGCCCAGACGCCATCCCATATCATACTAAACTACATATGACATTGTTGTTAATGATAATTAAGCATTTTTACCCATCATTCACTTTCTTTCATCCATAATTCTAATGTAAACACAAAACATTTGTTAAACCCCCAGGTAACAACCTTAATCTCATTAACACCACCTGCAACATCCAATTCGGTATGCTTATATATAGGGCATATGTAGGTCAAACTTACCGCCCGCCAAGCCAACATCCCACCACATACTAAATCACATATGGCAGTGCTATTAATGATAATTAAGCATTTTACCCCCATCCTTAACTCACTAGTTCTTCAGTTCTTTGTTCCTGTAAATATAACAAGTTGGGAATCTCTATTGATTCCTTAAGTTCATCACACAATATTGATCAACCACAACATTTGTAAAAACAATTAAATAAAGGCTTAATTAAATAAATAAATAAACATTTAATAAAATCTAAGACCAAATGATTGGGCCTTGGTCAACTCGAGTAGACTAGTCTAGCAATCAGGATTCTTAGTATTAAAGGAGATCTGTAAACCTCATCAAACATGCGACCTATAATCAATCAGTCTAGCTAGGACATCTTTTGATATACAGGCTTTTATAGTTCTTTAGACCGTCCATAGTTCGTATAGTTCTTTAGTTCTTTGACACATGTTATCTTTGAGTGTTTCCTAGATGTTCCTCAAAAGAGTTAGGGAATACTGTAAATATCATCAAACATGTGTCCCATATTCGATCAGTCTAGCTAGGACATCTTTCAAACCAGAGAATGGCACATGCTATCGTTGATATTTCCCAGTCAGACCCTTAAAATAGTTCTTTGTATATAGTTCTTTGAAATAGATCGTTAGTTCTTTGATGACACAACCCGAAAAATAGTTCTTTGATGAGTACGTTATTTCTTTGAAATAGACCTTTAAAAATAGTTCTTTGTTTTAGATCTTTAGTTCTTTGAAAATAGTCCTTTGAAAATAGTTCTTTGATTTGAAAGAGTTATATACTCATGCTGAATAGATAACTTACCTTGAAATCCTGTATAAAGTATACCTAGACAGATTCTAAGATAACAATTTCACATATAAAACATATGTTAAGTAAAAGCATTTATGTAAATATAATCCAAGAAAATAATTTACGCATGCTTCTCAGCCCCGCGTTTGTAGAACAAAAACGTTTAGAAAAGGGGCAATGAACTCACCTGTGTTGCTGTACAAATGTCTATCACAAAATGAGCGCTCGATGTTGTAGCTTAGGTTTCTTCAGTTCCTGAGTTGTTTTAGAGAATTCGAATATGATAAGTATACGTATTAGTCGTCGTACCTAGGATTTGGTCTCAATGTGCAACTAAGTGTCCTATATTACTAATGTGTTTCTAAGGTTTTATCTAACTAGTCAAACTTAGAGACCATTTGTAACCCCGTATCCCACTGTTAGTCATACAAGTCTTAATTAGCATGTTTTAATTAAGTTCATTTTTAAGTTAAAACATTAATTTAGTAAATCATTAAATTTAATTTAACAAAGTTAATAAACCATTTTCTTTTATTAATATATCATTAACTTAGCTTAAATTAACAATTAACATGTGATGGGCTTAATTAGACAACACTTAGGTTCGGAATTCAGTTGGGGCAGCGAACCTCTTCCAATGCAATTATTGGTTCGGTAAACCTTTTGGTTCGGCGAACCTTTAGTTATTTGACCATGATCACAGGTTCGGCTAGGGACTAAGGACTAAGGTTCGGCAATTAGTTTCAGCTGTCATAGGTTCGTACTATGTGAAGGTCCGTGGGTCTAGAGGTTTGACTGGGTGATGGTTCGGCTAACTAGAAAGAAGGTTCGGCTGTTCATGCATGGAATTGGTTCGTGAAGGGCTTGATGGCACAGGGTTCGCCCATAGGTTCGTTTTCATATGGGTTCGGCTGAAAATTAAGTTGGCTGCATGCAGGTTCGTGAGGACATGGGTTCGGCCAGGGAAATCTAGGTTCGCATCACTCTGGTTCGTTGGCTGAGGGTTCGCCTAGACCATAGAAGGTTCGTAGCTCCCATGTTTCAGCCGTTTAAGGTTCGGCCGTATAGCAGGTTCGCCCAGGGCTGGGTTCATCGACCTGCTCTCTTCGAATCTCACTATTCATCATCTTCTTCACCGAGAAATCTGTTGTAGGTTTGATTCCTAAGTTTTCCCAGTTGCCCACCCATGTTTATATCAAGGTTTCTAGGGTTTTTAACCGGTTAAACAATCAACAACCAAAAAGGGTCGTGACACACACACTAAAACCTAAATAAACTAGAGCTTTACCTCGAATTTAATGGATAAAATCTTAGATCCTTTGTACTTTCTCGATCTACTTGACTTGGTGGTCGTTTTGAGCCAAGAATCACTTGAATCGGGTGAGAAATGATCAAGAAATTGTAGAGAGAAGTTGGGATTCTAGAGAGAGCTAGAGAGAGAGTGACGAAATGTGTAGGTGAAAATGAGTTGGTGGTGGTGGGTGGTGCATTCAATGACCACATTAAGTGTTTCAAAACACCCGGTGGTTCGGTCTCGTTCGGTTTCGCGAAAAACATCACTGTCTCGTGATTTTCTTAACGAAACGACTCAGAATTAAAATAAGATTTACAAAATCAAAGTAGGTTGTGATTCGTAATAAATTAACTGAATATCTTTTGTCTATATTTAAATTTTCAGAAATATTAAATTTACTGTTTAAAATCTAATCGTACAGTCGTCACGCGTATTCGTTTGAATCGTCACCCGTATGAACACGACGATAACTATACTTTTCAATATTGTTTTCTAATTATCGGATGTTATTCAGAACTTTAAACTTTCAGATATATTCGTACAGATCGTCACCTATACAAATAAGCCGTCGATTTAGCATTCACGTAACAACAACCGTGTGTTTTGTTCTATAAAGCCTCACATACGTTTATACATAATAAAATCCTAACAAATAATCTCATGATGGTTCTGTATTGCCAGATAAGTATCTGACTGATGAACCATATTACTGAGTTCTATTTCTCTGAAATGATTCTGAACTTGCTGTTTGATAACACAAAATGAATATAATATATTATATGAATATGTAGCACACACTGAAATACGTAAATTTCGTACCTGATTACTGTTTATGTCACTGTTGAGATCACTGTTCCCGCATGGTTCCGGCACTGATGTTACAGTCTCCCCTTGTTAGAAAAATTTCGTCCAAAAATTTAAAAGTTGTTATCAGGTACGGCTTCCTCTGTAAATAGTTGGGGATACTTTAACTTCATGTGATATTCGTGTTCCTAAGTAAACTCAGGTCCACGCTTTGAATTCCATCGAACCTTTACAATCGGGATACGGCTTCGCCTTAGTTGCTTAACTTTGCGATCCATAATCTCCAAAGGTTCCTCGATAAATTGTAACTGTTCATCCACTTGAATTTCTTCGATCGGGATGACAAGTGATTCGTCAGCAAGGCATTTCTTTAAATTCGAGACGTGAAACACGTCATGCACACCACTCAGTTCATCTGGTAATCTCAGTCTATATGCCACAGGACCAATACTTCCGATAATCTCGAACGGTCCCACGTATCGTGGTGCTAACTTGCCTTTCTTTCCAAAACGGACTACGCCTTTCCATGGGGATACCTTCAACATGACACGGTCCCCCACTTGGAATTCCAACGGCTTGTGCCGTTTGTCGGCGTAGCTCTTTTGTCTGCTCCTAGTAGCTTGTAGTCTTCGTTGAATCTGGGCAATCTTGTTAGTGGTTTCCTAAATATGCTCTGGGCCAATTATTCGGTTGTCTTTAACTTCAGTCCAACAGATCGGTGATCTACATTTTCGACCATACAAAGCCTCAAATGGTGCACATCCGATACTACTATGATAGCTGTTGCTGTAGGAGAATTCAATCAGTGGCAAATTAGAAACCCAATTTCCACCGAAGTCCAATACACAAGTTCTCAGCATGTCCTCCAGGGTCTGATTAGTACGTTCGCTTTGACCGTCCGTTTGGGGATGGTAAGCTGTACTCAGATTTATGTGCGTCCCTAGAGATTTCTGTAACGATTGCCAGAACCTTGATGTAAATCTGCTATCCTTATCAGAAATAATAGACAATGGCACACCATGGCGTACCACTATCTCATTGATGTATAGTCTTGCCAGTTTATCCATCGTGAAGGTCTCATGCATTGGCAAGAAATGAGCAGATTTCGTCAAACGATCAATGATAACCCAATTCGTATCATGACCACTGGAAGTGCGGGGTAGTTTAGTAATGAAATCCATAGCTATTTGTTCCCACTTCCAGAGAGGAATCTCAGGCTGTTCCAGCAAACCAGACGGCTTCTGGTGTTCCACCTTTACTTTCGCACATGTAATACATCGGCCGACGTATTCGGCTATGTCCTTCTTCATTCCCGGCCACCAATAAAATCCATGCAAGTCTTGGTACATTTTATCAGCGCCTGGATGCACGGAGTGTTTAGTCTTGTGTGCTTCATTGAAAATAAGTCTTCTCAATTCGTCTACCGCCGAAATCAATATACGATCCTGGTAGTAGATCACTCCATCAGACTTAGTCTCAAATTGTTTCTCTGCTGCACAGGCAAGTTCTTTCTTCAAATTTCCACGATCAATTGACTCTTGTTGTGCCTGAATGATCTTGTCACGTAAGCTGGTCTGCACAGTCATTCCCATTGCTCTGACGCGCAAGGGTTTGACTCGTTACTTCTGGCTCAAGGCATCAGCTACAACGTTCGCCTTTCACGGATGGTACTTGATCACGCAATCGTAATCGTTCAAAAGTTCAACCCAACGACGTTGTCGCATGTTGAGTTCCTTCTGATCAAAGATGTGTTGCAGACTCTTGTGATCGGTAAATATGGTACACTTGGTGCCATATAAATAATGTCTCCAAATCTTCAATGCGAAGATTACAGCTCCGTGTTCAAGATCATGAGTAGTGTAGTTCTTCACATGAATCTTCAACTGTCTTGATGCATAAGCGATAACTTTGTCCCGTTGCATCAGTACACAACCAAGTCCCTAATGGGAGGCATCACAGTAAACAACAAAGTCATCACATCCTTCTGGGAGAGATAAAATTGGAGCATCACATAATTTATGTTTCAACGTCTGGAAAGCATCTTCTTGTTTCTGCTCCCAGACAAATGGTTCATTTTTCTGAGTTAACTTAGTGAGAGGCAAGGCTATCTTCGAAAAGTTTGAGATAAACCTTCTATAATAACATGCCAATCCCAGAAATGACCGTATCTCCGTCGGTGTCTTCGGAGTATCCCAGTTCTTTATTGCTTCAATCTTGGTGGGATCTACGTGTATTCACTTGCTGTTGACTACATGACTCAGAAATTGAACATCTCTTAGCCAAAGTTCACACTTAGAGAATTTGGCATTCAGTTTCTCTTCTTTCAACATCTCCAAGATTTTTCTGAGATGTTGCTCGTGATCTGCTTTGATCTTCGAATAAATCAGTATGTCATCAATAAAGACAATGACAAACTGATCCAAATACGGTTTGCACACTCGGTTCATGAGATCCATGAAAACCGCTGGTGCACTCGTCAATCCGAAAGGCATCACCATGAATTCGTAATGCCCATATCTGGTTCGAAACGCCGTCTTCGGTATATCCTCGTCTTGAATTCTGAGTTGATGATATCCGGACCGTAGATCGATCTTCGAGAAGTACTGAGCTCCTTGCAACTGATCAAACAGATCATCAATCCTCGGTAATGGATACCGATTCTTGATAGTCAGCTTGTTAA
The DNA here is from genome assembly GCA_009363875.1 of Mikania micrantha. Classification (NCBI taxonomy): domain Eukaryota; kingdom Viridiplantae; phylum Streptophyta; class Magnoliopsida; order Asterales; family Asteraceae; genus Mikania; species Mikania micrantha. The sequence goes on from CM018696.1 coordinate 40,581,637, forward strand.
ACTCTCGGTAGTCGATGCACATCCGAAACGATCCGTCTTTCTTCTTTACAAACAAGACCGGAGCTCCCCAAGGTGAGTAGCTCGGTCTGATGAAACCTTTATCCAGTAGCTCCTGTAGTTGGTTTAACAATTCCTGCATCTCGGAAGGTGCTAACCTATAAGGAGATTTAGCAACAGGAGTTGTTCCATGAACTAAGTCGATACGAAACTCTACCGGTCGCGCAGGAGGCAAACCCTGTAGATCTTCAGGAAATACTTCCGGATATTCTTTCACTACTGGTACGTCTTGAATATTTTTCTTGTCCTTCTTCTTTTCCACCACATGAGCCAGGAACGCCACGCACTTCTTTTGTAGACACTTACGCGCCTTTATGCAAGAGATGATGTTGACACATCTTTTTGCTTGATCCCCTTTGACTTCCAACACACGATCATCCGGTAATGGAATGCGAAGTAGCTTTTCAAAACAGACGACTTCCACTCGATTAGAAGAAAGCCAATCCATTCCTACAATGATGTCGAATCTACCCAACTCCATCGGTATCAAATTGATGATAAATGTATGACCATTAAGTGTCAATGGGCAATTCCTATATACTGTACTAACTGTGATATGTTTCCCGTTAGCTACTTCTATGATATAAGGGGAATCTAACTGTTCCTCTATGGAATCTAGTTGGCATGCAAAATCGGCAGAGATAAAACTCTGATCCGCACCAGTATCAAATAGAACAGATGCATAAAATTCATGTAAGAGAAATGTATCGGTGACCACATTCGGGTCTTGGCGTGCAGCTGGTGCTCAGATGGCAAAGGCTCTTCCACGGGGTGCTTGGACTGCCTGCTGTGCTTTCTTCGGGCAGTCCTTTGCAAAGTGGCCCTGTTCGCCACAGTTATAGCATCCACCATTGTTCTGATTGGCTGGTGGAGGGAGAGCCAAAGCAGCATTGTTGACTGCTTGGTTAGGTGGCATCCGGCAGTGTTGGACCCAATGGCCCTTTCTTCCACATCCCGTACAGTGTTTGCAGGGAGTACTAGCAGCGTGATGATATTGACACTTGACACATAGAGAAAATGTGCCAGTGTAGGGTCTTTTGTTAGAGTTTTTTGTGGTGCAGCTGCTACTTGTTGGAGAGGTGTGGCCATCGTGTAGTTCTTGATAACCTTTTGCTTCTTCTTGGGGTGATGGTGGGGCTTCTTAGATGATTCCTCCTCGTGTTTGCCCGAGTTAGCCTCTTTCTTCAAAGTTCCAGAGGCTACCATCAGATCAGTGAGTTTCCCAGATAAACTCACAGCATATTCCAAGGTAACATGGTTTGCGACGACAACTAAACCCTGAATGCAGGCGGGGAGTCCACCCACATACCTATCAATTCTTTTCTCCAAAGTTGGTACCATATCTGGCACCAAAGAAATCAACTCGTGATAACGAGTAGTATAACCCATGTGGTCTGCCCCTCTCATCACATGGTTTGACAGTTCAACCTCCAGTTTCTGCAGCTCATTCTTGGGGCAGAATTCAGTTTTCAGCAGGGTCTTGAAGTCTTCTCAATCATTGACATCGCTTCTTCTCTTCCCCTTACATTGATTTGGCCGCGCCACCAAGTCAAGGCTCGCTTGTTGAACGTTCCAGCAGAGTAGCGGACCTTGTGGTTCTCTAGACATCTGTAGAGGTCCAGAGTAGCTTCAACCTTCTCTATCCATTGGATCAGGCCAACGGCTCCTTCATTACCGCTAAAACCAAGCGGCTTACACCCCATAAAGGATTTATAAGAGTGATTTGAAGCACCACCAGTGTTTCCACTGGCTTCCCCTGACGAATGCCCGGTGTTGCTGCTGTCATTCGGTAACCGATTGAGCATGTCTGGTATCACTTCTTTCAGCTGATTAGTTAGCTGACTGCTCAGTAGAGTCATCAGTGCAACAGTAGCAGGATCTAGTATCGGGGTCGTGCTCGGACCTGGAGGTGGGTTAAGTGGAGGAGGAGGAGGCGGTGGTAGAGGTGTGAGTCAGCGGGTGATGGCGTCGATGAGTGTGGTGCTGAACTCTGTGGTGGTGGTGGTGGTACAATAGAAGGAGGTCTTCTCGGTGGCATTCTGATCATAACCAATAAAGTTATCGGTTAGTGCAATGATCGAATACAGAAGACACAATGCAATAAGTCTTAAGTCTTAGATTCTCTACACGCAGGGTCCCTAGGTTATAGTCTAGGCCAAACTGTTTAATTATGTGACCTATATTTCTCTATAACCATGGCTCTGATACCAATCTGTCACACCCCAAGCCGGCGGGAATGGATCAAATTTCCCGTCGGGCGGAAGGCTCTCGAGGTGCGATATCGTGAGTGATAATCGTAGTGATCAGATTGTATACATTGCACATGATAATGTAGAGAAATTCTAAATAGAATAGAATTACAAAGTTAAATTACATCAGTATCGTTCATAATTTAACAATGTAAATCTATCATCAACATCATAATTTTTTCTATCTTCTATCTGCATAAGATATACAAAATATATTGTATAATGATGTTCCAAAAGTATGCAGGTCCAAAAATACTAGGTCTTCTATCAGAAATCCTAGTCCAAAAGCATTAGCTTCTTAATTGACATGTTCGTCACCTGAGAAGTCATGCAAAAATAAAGTCAACACATGGTTGGTGAGTTCATATAGTTTAGTATTTGAAAATAGCTTTGTAAACCCTTTTTCGGTAAAAACCCTAACCTCATTAACTTCACCTGTAATATCCAGTTCGGTATGCTTATATATAGGGCATACGAAAGGGTCGAGCCTACAACCCGCCCAGATGCCATCCCACCACATACTAAACCACATATGACATTGTTGTTAATGATAATTAAGCATTTTTACCCATCATTCACTTCCTTTCATCCATAATTCTAATGTAAACACAAAACATTTGTTAAACCCCCAGGTAACAACCTTAATCTCATTAACACCACCTGCAATATCCAATTCGGTATGCTTATATATAGTGCATATGTAGGGTCAAACTTACCGCCCGCCCAGCCAATATCCCACCACATACTAAATCACATCTGGCAGTGCTATTAATGACAAATAAGTCTTAAGTCTTACTTTCTCTACATGCAGGGTCCCTAGGTTATAGTCTAGGCCAAACCATTTAAATAAGTGACCTATATTTCTCTATAACCATGGCTCTGATACCAATCTGTCACACCCCGAGCCGGCGGGGTAGGATCGGAGTCCCCGTCGGGCGGAAGGTTCCCGGGGCGCGATATCGGGAGTGATAATCAGGAGTGATCAGATTGTTTACATTGCACATGATATAAATGAGAAATGCTAAATAAAATAGAATTACAAAGTTAAATTACATCAGTATTGTTTATAATTTAACAATGTAAATCTATTGTAAACATCATAAAATAACTATCTTGTATTTACACAAGATATACAAAATAAATTGTATAATGATGTCTTCAAAAGTATGCAGGTACAAAATACTAAGTCTTCTATCTGAAGCCCTAGTCCAAAAGAAATGACTTCCTAATTGACCTGTTCGTCACCTGAGAAGTCATGCAAAAATAAAGGTCAACACATGGTTGGTGAGTTCATATAGTTTAGTATTTGAAAATGATTTGAAAACGATTTGAACATGATTTGAAAATGATTTGAAAACGATTTGAACATGATTTGAAAATGATTTGAAACCTCCTTTGGTAAAGACCCTAACCTCATTAACTTCACATGTAATATCCAAATCGGTATGCTTATATATAGGGCATATGTAGGGTCGAACTTACCGCCCGCCCAGCCAACATCCCACCACATACTAATTCACATATGACACTGTTGTTAATGATAATTAAGCATTTTTACCCTTAACACAATCCCATATGTACCTCTGTTTATTGTTCCTGTCATTACAATCATTTGAAATCCCTGTTGATTCCTTAAGTTCATCATACAATATGATCAACCACACAATTGTATAAACAGTTATAAATGCTTAATTAAACAAGTAAATAAACATTTAATAAAATCTAAGTCCTTATGATTGGGGCCTATGGTCATACTCGAGTAGACTAGTCTGTCAATCTAGGTACTTAGTAGTTAGAGAAACTGTAAATATCCTCAAACATACGACCTACAAGTCAAACGGTCTAGCTAGGACTTCTTGAAATGCAGGATTTTATGTTTCGTCAATGTTTTTGGCGTATGCTATCTCTGATATTTCCCAGACTTCCCTTAAAAATGTTTGTCTGATTTTGTCACAAGATGTACTTGATGTGTTGATCATAGAATACAAGATTCATTGATCGGTTGTACACTTGATTAATTGTTCAACAAACACTTGGTTTGTAGAACATTGAATGTTGTCTTTGCAAAGATTGTTTTGTTGATGTCTTGATGTCCCACACTTGTTTTGTCAAAATGTTTGATTTGATTCCTTGAATTCACCCACTTGATTTCCCAAAATGTTTGATTTGATTCCTTGAATTCACCCACTTGACCTCCCAAAATATTTGATTTGATTCCCTTGAATTCACCCACTTGACTTCCCAAAATGTTTGTTTTGACTTGTTTGAAATGTTTTGACTTATTGAAAGGTTTAGTTTGACTTGATTATTCACTTAATATATAAGTGAATCAGTTAATAAACCTGTATGAAATCTTCCTAGACATGGTCTAGGATAACATTCATATATATGTAAAACATATAAATTTAAAAGCATTTAAGTAAACAATTTAAATAAACAGTTTACGCATGCTTCTCAGCCCCGCGTTTTAAAACAAAATGTTAGAAAAGGGGCAATGAACTCACCTGTGCTGCTATGTAATTTGATCTAACACAAAATGCGCGCTCCTGTATGTAAGCTAAGTTTCTTCGGTTCCTGAGTTATTTTATAAGAATTCGAATATAATAAGTACGCGTAGTAGTCGTTGTGCCTAAGACCTTGAGTCTTGTTGTGTGTGCAACTAAGTGTCTTAGTACTAAGTGTATCTAAGATATACCCTATCTTAATTACCCTTCTTATGATCCCAATTCCCATGATTAGTTACTAACTTACCTTAAAATTTTAGAAAATTTCGGCAGAGTTTCCTTTGTTTTTAAAACAATTCCAGACAATTAATTTGTCTCATTTTCAACAAGTCCTCAATCATTTATAATAAACTAACTTTACAAGAAACCAATGACATTTATAAAATATAACAATAAGCTACTAATTACAATCATCACATTTTTATTTAAAACATAAAATATTTTCATGAAACATATAAATTAAACATGTTAGGACTTTGAATTAACCCAATTCAGGTCAATTCCAAGTCCTTTGGTAGTTCTTTGTTTCCCAACTTGATTCTTGCTCTTCCGAGTTTACAACTTAATTTGGAGTGCATAATTGAACAATCCAAATTAGTTGTATACATTTGAATAGGATTTCTAAGTGTTAAGTATAGATGTTGTGATTAACACCAACACTTTATGCATGTTCCTTAGTTCATTTCAAAGCTTTGAGTACTCATATCATCATTTCCTTGCTCTTACAACTAATTTCAATAGCCCTAGGTTCTGAATTTCCTTAATTGACCAATATTTGAATTCAATCACACTTAGGGCAGCGAACCCATTAGGATATGGGTATAGGTTCGGCGAACCTTTAAGCATTAGGTTCGGCGAACTTTAACTGATTAGGTTCGTGATCCAAGGTTCGTTGCACTTAGGTTCGTCTGACACAGGTTCGTATGACCCAGGGTTCGGCTCGACTGGTTCGTAGCTTAATTCATCCTAAGGTTCGGTAGTCAGAGCCTGGCATGGTTCGGCTAGAAGGTTCGTGTGCCCTAGGTTCATGCTGTTAGGGTTCGCTACATGCTAACAGTTTCGGTCGAGACTGGTTCGTGAGGCCTAGGGTTCGGCCAGTCAACATTGCAGGGTTCGTTACCCAGTCTTACAGGTTCGTTGCAGGCTTCACAGGGTTCGGCTGCATCGTGGGTTCGCGTAGGGTTCGGCCAGCGAACCTGTCTCCTTCGATCAGCCCTTTGTTCCACGAACCTGCACATTTCTTCTTTGATTTGCAGCTACAATCTGTTATAATCACATTTCTAACAATACCTAAACATGTATACACCCTCGTCTAAGTGTTCTAAGTGCTCCAATTCGGTCATAACATCAAAACCATATGTATTCAAGAAAAACCCTCTAAAACCGAATTTAAAATGGGTGTTTACCTCCAATTTCGTGGATGAAATCTCGAAATACTTGTACTTCCTTGATCTACGTCGTGTAGTGGTCGTTTTGAACCGAGAATCACTTGAATCCGATGCAAGATGGTTGAGAAATCTTAGAGAGATGTTGAATATTTGTAGAGAGAGAGAGAGACGAGATTGAGAGAGAGATGTGAGGTTGGTGATGATGATTATGGCATTTAATTGCCATAATAAATGCTTCACCACACCCGGTTGATCGGTCTCGTTCGGTTTCGCGTATTATGCCGTGTCGCGTAGTTTACGCGACGAAACGACACGGTTATAAAATTAGAAATCTTTTAATTATTCAAGGTTGTAATTCCTAATAAATTAACTAATATCTTCTTATTTATTAGAAATTTAAAACAAAATTAACTGTTTAAATCGAAATGTACGGTCGTCGCGCGTATTCGTTCGAATCGTCACCCGTACGAACACGACGATAACTATACTTTTCAATCTTGTTTTCTAATTAAAGAATATCACTCAGAACGTTAAACTTTCAGATTTATTCGTACAGATCGTCACCTATACGAATAACCCGTCAATTTAGCATTCACATAACAATATTCGTGTGTTTTGTTCTGTAAAGCCTCACATACGTTTATACATAATAAATCCTAAGCAAATAATCATATGATGGTTCTGTATTGCCAGATTATTATCCGACTCAAGAACCATTGTTCTGAACTGTGTTTCTGTTAAATGTGCCTGAAACTGTTCTATGACAACTCACCATGATAATGATAAATGACATGAATATGAAAATTTCTGAAATGTGTATGATTCATACCTGTTTCACTGTTCATGTACTGTAGAGATCACTGTTCCGGCAACGGTTCCGGCACTGATGTTACAGTCTCCCCTTGTTAGAGAAATTTCGTCCCGAAATTTAAGAGTTGTTATCAGGTACAGCTTCCTCTTCAAACAGTTGGGGATACTTTAACTTCATGTGATCTTCACGTTCCCAAGTGAACTCAGGCCCGCGTCTTGAATTCCATCGAACCTTTACAATAGGAATACGGCTTCGCCTCAGTTGTTTAACCTTGCGATCCATAATCTCTAAAGGTTCTTCAATGAAATGTAACTGTTCATCGACTTGAATCTCTTCGATTGGAATGACGAGACTCTCGTCAGCAAGGCATTTCTTTAGATTTGAGACGTGAAACACGTCATGCACACCACTGAGTTCATCAGGTAATCTCAGTCTATACGCCACAGGACCAATACGCTCGATGATTTCGAACGGTCCCACGTATCTTGGTGCTAATTTGCCTTTTGTCCCAAAACGTACAACGCCTTTCCATGGGGATACCTTTAACATGACTCGGTCTCCCACTTGGAATTCCAACGGTTTGCGCCGTTTGTCGGCGTAGCTCTTTTGTCTGCTCCTTGTTGCTTGTAGTCTTCTTTGAATCTGAGCTATTTTGTCAGTGGTTTCTTGAATTAGTTCTGGCCCCGTTATTCGGTTGTCTCCAATTTCAGTCCAACAGATCGGTGATCGACATTTCCGGCCATAAAGAGCCTCGAATGGTGCACATCCGATACTGCTGTGGTAACTGTTATTGTAGGAGAACTCAATCAGTGGCAAATGGGAGTCCCAGTTCCCACCGAAGTCTAGAACACAGGTTCTCAACATGTCCTCTAGGGTTTGGATAGTACGTTCGCTTTGGCCATCCGTTTGTGGGTGGTAAGCTGTACTCAGATTCAACTGTGTCCCTAGAGATTTCTGTAATGATTGCCAGAACCTTGATGTAAATCTGCTATCTCGATCAGAAATAATAGACAATGGCACACCATGGCGTACCACTATCTCGTTTATGTACAATCTCGCCAGTTTATCCATCGTGAAAGTCTCACGCATTGGCAAGAAATGAGCAGATTTTGTTAAACGATCAATGATTACCCAAATCGTATCATGACCACTGGAAGTGCGGGGTAGCTTGGTAATGAAATCCATAGCTATTTGTTCCCACTTCCAGAGCGGAATCTCAGGCTGTTCCAATAGACCGGACGGTCTTTGGTGTTCCGCCTTTACCTTCGCACACGTTAGACATTGACCGACGTATTCGGCTATGTCCTTCTTCATTCCCGGCCACCAATAAAATCCACGCAAGTCTTAGTACATTTTATCAGCGCCTGGATGGACAGAGTATTTAGTCTTGTGTGCTTCATCAAAGATAAGTTTCCTCAATTCATCTACCGCAGGGATCCATATACGTTCCTTGTAGTAGATTATACCATCAGACTTTGTGTCAAACTGTTTCTCTGCTCCGCAATCAAGTTCCCTCTTCAGATTATCTCGGTCAAGTGCTTCTTGCTGTGCTTGAACAATCTTGTCACTTAAACTGGTCTGCACGGTTATCCCCATTGCTCTAACACGTAGGGGTTTGACCCATTTCTTCCGGCTCAAGGCATCAGCTACAACGTTCGCCTTTCCCGGATGGTATTTGATCACACAATCATAATCATTCAGAAGTTCAACCCAACGACGCTGTCGCATGTTGAGCTCCTTCTGATCAAAGATGTGTTGCAGACTTTTGTGATCAGTGAATATGGTACACTTGGTGCCATATAAGTAATGTCTCCAAATCTTCAACGCGAAGATTACCGCTCCCAGTTCAAGATCATGAGTAGTGTAATTCTTCTCATGAATCTTTAACTGTCTTGATGCATAGGCTATGACTTTGTCCCGTTGCATTAACACACAACCGAGTCCCTGATGGGAAGCATCACAGTATACAACAAAGTCATCACAGCCTTCTGGGAGAGATAGAATCGGAGCATCACATAATTTCTGTTTCAAGGTCTGAAAAGCATCTTCTTGTTTCTGCTCCGAGACAAACGGTTCACTTTTCTGAGTTAGCTTAGTGAGAGGCAAAGCTATTTTAGAAAAGTTTGAGATAAACCTTCTATAATAACCTGCCAATCCCAGAAAAGACCGTATCTCCGTTGGTGTCTTTGGAGTGTCCCAATTCTTTATCGCTTCAATCTTGGCAGGGTCTACATGAATTCCCTTGCTGTTGACCACATGACCCAGAAATTGAACTTCTCTTAGCCAAAACTCACATTTGGAGAATTTGGCATAGAGTTTCTCTTCTTTCAACAGCTCCAAGATCTTTCTAAGGTGTTGCTCATGTTCTGTTTTGGTCTTGGAATAAATCAGTATGTCATCAATAAAGACAATGACAAACTGATCCAAGTACGGCTTGCACACTCGGTTCATGAGATCCATGAAAACCGCGGGTGCATTTGTCAATCCGAAAGGCATCACCATGAATTCGTAATGTCCGTATCTTGTTCGGAAGGCCGTTTTCGGTATGTCTTCGTCTTGAACTCTCAGTTGATGATATCCAGACCGCAAGTCAATCTTTGAGAAATACTGTGCTCCTTGTAATTGGTCAAACAAATCATCAATCCTCGGCAATGGATACCTATTCTTGATGGTTAGTTTGTTTAGTTCCCTGTAATCTATGCACATTCTGAACGATCCGTCTTTCTTCTTCACGAACAAAACCGGAGCTCCCCAAGGTGAGTAGCTCGGTCTGATGAAACCCTTGTCAAGTAACTCCTGTAACTGATTAGACAATTCCTGCATCTCTGAAGGTGCTAACCTGTAAGGAGATTTAGCAACAGGAGTTGCTCCAGGAATTAAGTCAATTCGGAACTCTACTGGTCGCGCAGGTGGCAAACCAGGTAGGTCTTCGGGGAATACTTCAGGATATTCTTTCACTACTGGTACATCTTGAATCTTCTTCTTGTCTTTCTCTTTTTCCAACACATGGGCCAGGAATGCTATGCACCGCTTCTGTAGACACTTACGCGCCTTTATGCAAGAAATGATTTTGACACTTCGCTTTGCTTGATCCCCTTTAACTTCCAATACACGATCACTCGGCAATGGAATTCGAAGCAGCTTCTCAGAACAGATGACTTCCACTCGGTTAGATGAGAGCCAATCCATTCCAACAATGATGTCAAAACTACCCACTCCATCGGTATCAAATCGATGGTAAATGTAAAATCATTTAGTGTCAATGGGCAGTTCCTATAAACTGTACTAACTGTGATCTGTTTCCCGTTAGCTACTTCTATAATGTAAGGGGGGTCTAACTGTTCTTCTATGGAATCTAGTTGGCACGCAAAGTCGGTAGAGATAAAACTCTGATCCGCACCAGTATCAAATAAGACAGATGCATAAAAGTCATATAAGAGAAACGTACCAGTGACCACATTTGGGTCCTGGCGTGCAGCTGGTGCTCCGATAGCAAAGGCTCGTCCACGGGGTGCTTGTACTGCTGGTTGAGCCTTCTTTGGACAGTTCCTCGCAAAGTGGCCTTGTTCACCACAGTTATAGCATCCACCATTGTTCTGATTTGCTGGTGGAGGAAGAGCCAAAGCAGCATTGTTGACTGCTTGGTTAGGTGTCATTCGGCAGTTCTGGACCCAATGGCCCTTTCTTCCACATCCCGTGCAATGCTTGCAGGGAGTGTCAGCAGGGTGATGATACTGACACTTGGCACACAGAGGAAACGTGCCAGTGTAAGGTTTGCGGTTGGGGTTTTGTGGTGCTGCTGTTACTTGTTGGAGAGGTGTGGCCACCGTGTAGTTCTTGATGGTCTTCTGTTTCTTCTTTGGATGGTGGTGGGGTTTCTTGGAAGACTCAGCCTTGTTCTTGCTGGGTTCAGCCTCTTTCTTTAAAACTCCAGAGGCTACCATGAGGTCAGTGAGTTTCCCAGACAGTCTCACTGCAGATTCAACAGTAGTAGGGTTGGCTGAAACAACCATGCCCTGAATGCAGGCGGGAAGTCCACCTACATAACGGTCTATCCTTTTCTCCAAAGTTGGTACCATGTCAGGTACCAAAGCAACCAACTCGTGGTAACGAGTTGTATACCCCATGTGATCAGCTCCCTTCATCACATGGTTGGATAGTTCAACCTCCAATTTCTGCAGCTCGTTCTTGGGACAGAACTCTGTTCGCAGCAGTGTCTTGAAATCTTCCCATGGCATGGCCATGGCTTCTTCTCTTCCTCGGGCATTAATCTGACCGTTCCACCAGGTCAGAGCCCGTTTGTTGAATGTTCCCGCTGAGTAACGGACCTTGTGGTGTTCGGGGCAGCTGCAAAGATCCAATGTTGCCTCAATTTTCTCAATCCATTGGATTAATCCAACGGCGCCTTCAGACCCACTAAAACTGGGTGGTTTACATCCTACGAAGGACTTGTAGGAGTAGTGAGATGAATCTCCAGTGTTTCCACTGGCTTCTCCGGATGTGTTGCCAGTATTGAGGATCTCATTACGAAGACGAAGGAACATCTCCGGTATAGCTTCTTTCATCTGATTCGTCATCTGGCTACTCAGTAATGTCACCAGAGCGATAGTAGCAGGATCCATGGTCGGTACTGTGCCTGAACCAGATGCTTGAGTAATCAATGGAGGAGGGGGAGGAGGAGGTGGAGGAGGTGGTGGTGGAGAGTCATTCGGAGACGGTGTTGAGGAGTGTGGAGCCAAGTCTTGAGGTGGTAGCTGTATCAAAGGAGGTTGTCTTCGTGGAGGCATTCTGATCATAACCAATAAAGTCATCGGTTAGTGCAATGATCGAATACAGAAGACAATATGCAAATAAGTCTTAAGTCTTACTTTCTCTACATGCAGGGTCCCTAGGTTATAGTCTAGGCCAAACCATTTAAATAAGTGACCTATATTTCTCTATAACCATGGCTCTGATACCAATCTGTCACACCCCGAGCCGGCGGGGTAGGATCGGAGTCCCCGTCGGGCGGAAGGTTCCCGGGGCGCGATATCGGGAGTGATAATCAGGAGTGATCAGATTGTTTACATTGCACATGATATAAATGAGAAATGCTAAATAAAATAGAATTACAAAGTTAAATTACATCAGTATTGTTTATAATTTAACAATGTAAATCTATTGTAAACATCATAAAATAACTATCTTGTATTTACACAAGATATACAAAATAAATTGTATAATGATGTCTTCAAAAGTATGCAGGTACAAAATACTAAGTCTTCTATCTGAAGCCCTAGTCCAAAAGAAATGACTTCCTAATTGACCTGTTCGTCACCTGAGAAGTCATGCAAAAATAAAGGTCAACACATGGTTGGTGAGTTCATATAGTTTAGTATTTGAAAATGATTTGAAAACGATTTGAACATGATTTGAAAATGATTTGAAAACGATTTGAACATGATTTGAAAATGATTTGAAACCTCCTTTGGTAAAGACCCTAACCTCATTAACTTCACATGTAATATCCAAATCGGTATGCTTATATATAGGGCATATGTAGGGTCGAACTTACCGCCCGCCCAGCCAACATCCCACCACATACTAATTCACATATGACACTGTTGTTAATGATAATTAAGCATTTTTACCCTTAACACAATCCCATATGTACCTCTGTTTATTGTTCCTGTCATTACAATCATTTGAAATCCCTGTTGATTCCTTAAGTTCATCATACAATATGATCAACCACACAATTGTATAAACAGTTATAAATGCTTAATTAAACAAGTAAATAAACATTTAATAAAATCTAAGTCCTTATGATTGGGGCCTATGGTCATACTCGAGTAGACTAGTCTGTCAATCTAGGTACTTAGTAGTTAGAGAAACTGTAAATATCCTCAAACATACGACCTACAAGTCAAACGGTCTAGCTAGGACTTCTTGAAATGCAGGATTTTATGTTTCGTCAATGTTTTTGGCGTATGCTATCTCTGATATTTCCCAGACTTCCCTTAAAAATGTTTGTCTGATTTTGTCACAAGATGTACTTGATGTGTTGATCATAGAATACAAGATTCATTGATCGGTTGTACACTTGATTAATTGTTCAACAAACACTTGGTTTGTAGAACATTGAATGTTGTCTTTGCAAAGATTGTTTTGTTGATGTCTTGATGTCCCACACTTGTTTTGTCAAAATGTTTGATTTGATTCCTTGAATTCACCCACTTGATTTCCCAAAATGTTTGATTTGATTCCTTGAATTCACCCACTTGACCTCCCAAAATATTTGATTTGATTCCCTTGAATTCACCCACTTGACTTCCCAAAATGTTTGTTTTGACTTGTTTGAAATGTTTTGACTTATTGAAAGGTTTAGTTTGACTTGATTATTCACTTAATATATAAGTGAATCAGTTAATAAACCTGTATGAAATCTTCCTAGACATGGTCTAGGATAACATTCATATATATGTAAAACATATAAATTTAAAAGCATTTAAGTAAACAATTTAAATAAACAGTTTACGCATGCTTCTCAGCCCCGCGTTTTAAAACAAAATGTTAGAAAAGGGGCAATGAACTCACCTGTGCTGCTATGTAATTTGATCTAACACAAAATGCGCGCTCCTGTATGTAAGCTAAGTTTCTTCGGTTCCTGAGTTATTTTATAAGAATTCGAATATAATAAGTACGCGTAGTAGTCGTTGTGCCTAAGACCTTGAGTCTTGTTGTGTGTGCAACTAAGTGTCTTAGTACTAAGTGTATCTAAGATATACCCTATCTTAATTACCCTTCTTATGATCCCAATTCCCATGATTAGTTACTAACTTACCTTAAAATTTTAGAAAATTTCGGCAGAGTTTCCTTTGTTTTTAAAACAATTCCAGACAATTAATTTGTCTCATTTTCAACAAGTCCTCAATCATTTATAATAAACTAACTTTACAAGAAACCAATGACATTTATAAAATATAACAATAAGCTACTAATTACAATCATCACATTTTTATTTAAAACATAAAATATTTTCATGAAACATATAAATTAAACATGTTAGGACTTTGAATTAACCCAATTCAGGTCAATTCCAAGTCCTTTGGTAGTTCTTTGTTTCCCAACTTGATTCTTGCTCTTCCGAGTTTACAACTTAATTTGGAGTGCATAATTGAACAATCCAAATTAGTTGTATACATTTGAATAGGATTTCTAAGTGTTAAGTATAGATGTTGTGATTAACACCAACACTTTATGCATGTTCCTTAGTTCATTTCAAAGCTTTGAGTACTCATATCATCATTTCCTTGCTCTTACAACTAATTTCAATAGCCCTAGGTTTTGAATTTCCTTAATTGACCAATATTTGAATTCAATCACACTTAGGGCAGCGAACCCATTAGGATATGGGTATAGGTTCGGCGAACCTTTAAGCATTAGGTTCGGCGAACTTTAACTGATTAGGTTCGTGATCCAAGGTTCGTTGCACTTAGGTTCGTCTGACACAGGTTCGTATGACCCAGGGTTCGGCTCGACTGGTTCGTAGCTTAATTCATCCTAAGGTTCGGTAGTCAGAGCCTGGCATGGTTCGGCTAGAAGGTTCGTGTGCCCTAGGTTCATGCTGTTAGGGTTCGCTACATGCTAACAGTTTCGGTCGAGACTGGTTCGTGAGGCCTAGGGTTCGGCCAGTCAACATTGCAGGGTTCGTTACCCAGTCTTACAGGTTCGTTGCAGGCTTCACAGGGTTCGGCTGCATCGTGGGTTCGCGTAGGGTTCGGCCAGCGAACCTGTCTCCTTCGATCAGCCCTTTGTTCCACGAACCTGCACATTTCTTCTTTGATTTGCAGCTACAATCTGTTATAATCACATTTCTAACAATACCTAAACATGTATACACCCTCGTCTAAGTGTTCTAAGTGCTCCAATTCGGTCATAACATCAAAACCATATGTATTCAAGAAAAACCCTCTAAAACCGAATTTAAAATGGGTGTTTACCTCCAATTTCGTGGATGAAATCTCGAAATACTTGTACTTCCTTGATCTACGTCGTGTAGTGGTCGTTTTGAACCGAGAATCACTTGAATCCGATGCAAGATGGTTGAGAAATCTTAGAGAGATGTTGAATATTTGTAGAGAGAGAGAGAGACGAGATTGAGAGAGAGATGTGAGGTTGGTGATGATGATTATGGCATTTAATTGCCATAATAAATGCTTCACCACACCCGGTTGATCGGTCTCGTTCGGTTTCGCGTATTATGCCGTGTCGCGTAGTTTACGCGACGAAACGACACGGTTATAAAATTAGAAATCTTTTAATTATTCAAGGTTGTAATTCCTAATAAATTAACTAATATCTTCTTATTTATTAGAAATTTAAAACAAAATTAACTGTTTAAATCGAAATGTACGGTCGTCGCGCGTATTCGTTCGAATCGTCACCCGTACGAACACGACGATAACTATACTTTTCAATCTTGTTTTCTAATTAAAGAATATCACTCAGAACGTTAAACTTTCAGATTTATTCGTACAGATCGTCACCTATACGAATAACCCGTCAATTTAGCATTCACATAACAATATTCGTGTGTTTTGTTCTGTAAAGCCTCACATACGTTTATACATAATAAATCCTAAGCAAATAATCATATGATGGTTCTGTATTGCCAGATTATTATCCGACTCAAGAACCATTGTTCTGAACTGTGTTTCTGTTAAATGTGCCTGAAACTGTTCTATGACAACTCACCATGATAATGATAAATGACATGAATATGAAAATTTCTGAAATGTGTATGATTCATACCTGTTTCACTGTTCATGTACTGTAGAGATCACTGTTCCGGCAACGGTTCCGGCACTGATGTTACATTCATCACACAATATTGATCAATTACAACATTTGTAAAAACAATTAAATAAAGGCTTAATTAAATAAATAAATAAACATTTAATAAAATCTAAGACCTAATGATTGGGCCTTGGTCAACTCGAGTAGACTAGTCTAGCAATCAGGGTTCTTAGTAGTAAAGGAGATCTGTAAACCTCATCAAACATGCGACCTATAATCAATTAGTCTAGCTAAGACATCTTTTGATATACAGGCATTTATAGTTCTTTAGACTGTCCATAGTTCGTATAGTTCTTTAGTTCTTTGACACATGTTATCTTTGAGCGTTTCCCATATGTTCCTCAAAACAGTTATGGAATACTGTAAATATCATCAAACATGCGTCCCATATTCGATCAGTCTAGCTAGGACATCTTTCAAACCTGAGAATGGCACATGCTATCTTTGATATTTCCCAGTCAGACCCTTAAAATAGTTCTTTGTATATAGTTCTTTGAAATAGATCGTTAGTTCTTTGACGACACAACCCCGAAAATAGTTCTTTGATGAGTCTGTTAGTTCTTTGAAATAGACCTTTGAAAATAGTTTTTTGTTTTAGATCTTTAGTTCTTTGAAAATAGTCCTTTGAAAATAGTTCTTTGATTTGAAAGAGTTATATACTCATGCTGAATAGATAACTTACCTTGAAATCCTGTATAAAGTATACCTAGACAGATTCTAGGATAACAATTTCACATATAAAACATATGTTAAGTAAAAGCATTTATGTAAATATAATCCAAGAAAATAATTTACACATGCTTCTCAGCCCCGCATTTGTAGAACAAAAACGTTTAGAAAAGGGGCAATGAACTCACCTGTGTTGCTGTACAAATGTCTATCACAAAATGCGTGCTCGATGTTGTAGCTTAGGTTTCTTCAGTTCCTGAGTTGTTTTAGAGAATTCGAATATGTTAAGTATACGTATTAGTCGTCGTACCTAGGATTTGGTCTCAATGTGCAACTAAGTGTCCTATATTACTAATGTGTTTCTAAGGTTTCATCTAACTAGTCTAACTTAGATACCATTTGTAACCCCGTATCCCACTGTTAGTCATACAAGTCTTAATTAGCATGTTTTAATTAAGTTCATTTTTAAGTTAAAACATTAATTTAGTAAATCATTAAATTTAATTTAACAAAGTTTATAAACCATTTTCTTTTATTAATATATCATTAACTTAGCTTAAATTAACAATTAACATGTGATGGGCTTAATTAAACCCATTGGGCCCACTTAGGCCCATTGATGATCTTTGATTTCCAATTGACTACAAGACTTTTGTTTTGATCCACATGAGCTCCTAACAATTTTCCCAAGTGTTAAACGAGTTTAGAAATCCTTATTATGAAAGATAAGAAATCCATGATCACCTAAATTTCTCATTATCATTTAAAATGACCTTAGTAGATTCCCATGTACATACATTACATTCCATGCATACACATGTAACCCTAGCCCCATGCATGCCCACACATAATATTATTTCATGCATGCACATTATGAGGTCCAATTCTCATGAGAAAACTTAGGTTAGTAGCCATCTAACTATTCCCTAGGTTCTTAACACCAGGTTTAACAGATCTAGGTCCAGCATTACCCTAATTAGACAACACTTAGGTTCGGAATTCAGTTGGGGCAGCGAACCTCTTCCAATGCAACTATTGGTTCGGCAAACCTTTTGGTTATGCGAACCTTTAGTGATTTGACCATGATCACAGGTTCAGCTAGGGACTAAGGACTAAGGTTCGACAATTAGTTTCAGCTGCCATAGGTTCGTAGTATGTGAAGGTTCGTGGGTCTAGAGGTTCGACTGGGTGATGGTTCGGCTAACTAGAAAGAAGGTTCGGCTGTTCATGCATGGAATTGGTTCGTGAAGGGCTTGCTGGCACAGGGTTCGCCCATAGGTTCGTTTTCATATAGGTTCGGCTGAAAATTAAGTTGGTTGCATGCAGGTTCGTGAGGACATGGGTTCGGCCAGGGAACTCTAGGTTCGCATCACTCTAGTTCGTTGGCTGAGGGTTCACCTAGACCATAGAAGATTCGTAGCTCCCAGGGCTGGGTTCGTCGACCTGCTCTCTTGGAATCTCACTATTCATCATCTTCTTCGCCGAGAAATCTGTTGCAGGTTCGATTCCTAAGGTTTCCCAGTTGCCCAACCATGTTAATACGAAGGTTTCTAAGGTTTTTAACCGGTTAAACAATCAACAACCAAAAAGGGTCGTGACACACATACTAAAACCTAAATAAACTAGAGCTTTACCTCGAATTTAATGGAGAAACTATTAGATCCTTTGTACTTTCTCGATCTACTTGACGTGGTGGTCGTTTTGAGCCAAGAATCACTTGAATCGGGTGAGAAATGATTAAGAAATTGTAGAGAGAAGTTGGGATTCTAGAGAGAGCTAGAGAGAGAAAGTGACGAAATGTGTAGGTGAAAATGAGTTGGTGGTGGTGGGTGGTGCATTCAATGACGACATTAAGTATTTCAAAACACCCGGTGGTTCGGTCTCGTTCGGTTTCGCGTAAAACATCAGTGTCTCGTGATTTTCGTAACGAAACGACTCGGAATTAAAATAAGATTTACAAAATCAATGTAGGTTGTGATTCCTAATAAATTAACTAAATATCTTTTGTCTATATTTAAATTTTCAGAAATATTAAATTTACTGTTTAAAATCGAATCGTACAGTCGTCGCGCGTATTCGTTCGAATCGTCACCCGTACGAACACGACGATAACTATACTTTTTAATATTGTTTTCTAATTATCGGATGTTATTCAGAATGTTAAACTTTCAGATATATTCGTACAGATCGTCACCTATACAAATAACCCGTCAATTTAGCATTCACGTAACAACAACCGTTTGTTTTGTTCTATAAAGCTTCACATACGTTTATACATAATAAAATCCTAACAAATAATCTCATGATGGTTCTGTATTGCCAGATAAGTATCTGACTGATGAACCATATTACTGAGTTCTGTTTCTCTGAAATGATTCTGAACTTGCTGTTTGATAACACAAAATGAATATGATATATGATATGAATATTAACACACACTGAAATACATAAAGTTTGTACCTAATTACTGTTTATGTCACTGTTGAGAACACTGTTCCGGCACGGTTCCGGCACTGATGTTACAGTCTCCCCTTGTTAGTGAAATTTCGTCCCGAAATTTAAGAGTTGTTATCAGGTACGGCTTCCTCTGTAAATAGTTGGGGATACTTTAACTTCATGTGATCTTCGCGTTCCCAAGTAAACTCAGGTCCGCGCATTGCATTCCATCGAACCTTTACAATCGGGATACGGCATCGCCTTAGTTGCTTAACTTTGCGATCCATAATCTCCAAAGGTTCCTTGATAAAGTGTAATTGTTCATCCACTTGAATTTCTTTGATCGGGATGACAAGTGATTCGTCAGCAAGGCATTCTTTAAATTCGAGACGTGAAACATGTCATGCACACCACTGAGTTCATCTGGTCATCGCAGTCTATATGCCACAGGACCAATACGTTCGATAATCTCGAACGGTCCCACGTATCGTGGTGCTAACTTGCCTTTCTTTCCAAAACAGACTACGCCTTTCCATGGGGATACCTTCAACATGACACGCTCTCCCACTTGGAATTCCAACAGCTTGCACCGTTTGTCGGCGTAGCTCTTTTGTCTGCTCCTAGTAGCTTGTAGTCTATGTTGAATCTGGGCAATCTTGTCAGTGGTTTCCTAAATAAGCTCTGGCCCAGTTATATGGTTGTCTCCAACTTCTGTCCAACAGATCAGTGATCTACATTTTTGACCATACAAAGCCTCGAATGGTGCACATCCGATGCTACTATGATAGCTGTTGTTGTAGGAGAATTCAATCAGTGGCAAATGAGAAACCCAATTTCCACCGAAGTCCAATACACAAGTTCTCAGCATGTCCTCCAGGGTCTGAATCGTACGTTCGCTTTGACCGTCCGTTTACGGATGGTAAGTTGTTCTCAGATTTATGTGCGTCCCTAGAGATTTCTGTAACGATTGCCAGAACCTTGATGTAAATCTGCTATCCCTATCAGAAATAATAGAAAATGGCACACCATGACGTACCACTATCTCATTGATGTATAGTCTTGCCAGTTTATCCATCATGAAGGTCTTAGCATTGGTAAGAAATGAGCAGATTTCGTCAAACGATCAATGATAACCCAATTCGTATCATGACCACTGGAAGTGCGGGGTAGCTTGGTAATGAAATCCATAGCTATTTGTTCCCACTTCCAGAGAGGAATCTCAGGCTGTTCCAGCAAACCAGATGGCTTCTAGTGTTCCGCCTTTACTTTTGCACATGTAATACATCGGCCGGCGTATTCGGCTATGTCCTTCTTCATTCCCGGCCACCAATAAAATCCACGCAAGTCTTGGTACATTTTATCAGCGTCTGGATGCACGGAGTATTTAGTCTTGTGTGATTCATTGAAAATAAGTCTTCTCAATTCGTCTACCGCCAAAATCCATATACGATCCAGGTAGATCACTCCATCAGACTTAGTCTCAAATTGTTTCTCTTCTCCACAGTCAAGTTCTTTCTTCAAATTTCCTCGATCAACTGACTCTTGTTGTGCCTGAATGATCTTGTCACGAAAGCTGGTCTGCACAGTCATTCCCATTGCTCTGGCGCGCAAGGGTTTGACTCGTTCCTTCCGGCTCAAGGCATCAGCTACAACGTTCGCCTTTCCCGGATGGTACTTGATCACGCAATCGTAATCGTTCAAAATTTCAACCCAACGACGCTGTCGCATGTTGAGTTCCTTCTAATCAAATATGTGTTGCAGACTCTTGTGATCGGTAAATATGGTACACTTGGTGCCATATAAAATTGATGCTAGCTCCTAGATTAGTCAATGCATGGTTCATAGAAGAACAGCCAAACAGACAAGGAATGGTGAATATCCCTGGATCCTCAAGCTTCTCTGGCAGTTTGTTCTGAACCAATGCAGAACACCTAGCTCCCAAGGTGAGAGTAGAGAGTGTCTCCAACTTCTTCTTGTTAGACAGGAGGTCTTTCAAGAAATTAGCATATTTGGGCATATGTTGGAGAGCCTCTACAAACACGAGATTTATCTTCAACTGCTTGAACATCTCCCAAAAATGTCTGTACTCCTGATCACATTTCAACTGTAAAGCACGTGTAGGATATCGAAGCTTAGTCAAGTCAACCTTAGACTCAACAATACTCTCTTCCCTCTTTTTTTATCCTCCTCCAACTTCTCCCTCTTCAACCTCTCAACAGACGACTCATTTCTCGGTGAGGTACTTGCTGGTTCTAGCCTCAATGGCACCCCTGCAGAAGTCTCTAGCTCAATGTCCTCATCCACCGGTTCATCATCAACCTCAACTACCGATGGTGGCAGCTCTACCTCTCCTCCTCTACCACTGCGTTTGGTAAACTGCCTTCACATTGCCTCCCGGGTTGGTCTCTGTGTTTGCTCTATAAGCACCACCCGGTCTCTCGTCAAACCTCTTCGCGAGCTCACCAACTGACCGTTGCAGATCCAAGAATCATGCCTAATGGTTCCTAACTAGAGTGTCATGCTCCTTGATCTTCTAGTCATGCAGCTTGTCCTTGTCCATGATCTGCTGTAGCATCTTCATCTGCTAAGCCATCATATCCTCCAGCTTCGTGTCACGATCTCTACTGCCCGAACTCTCAGGTGCATCTCTATCAGTGATCGGAATCTGGCGCGTCTGCGGTCTCTCACAGGAGTTGCTGTTGTTCCCTCGCCAATTCGAATGTTGATGCTGATTTTGGTTCTATCCCTGGTTCTTGGTTCCTCCAATTCGAATTCTGATTCTAGTTGGTGATGGGATTGAAAGACCTATTCCATCAAGAATTGATGGCATCTAACTGTGCCTGATCAGTGATAGGGCACTCAGTAGTATCATGTCCTCCCTGACATATCTCACACCTAGCTGCAGCCATCTTCAACTACTTGATATCCTTAGCCATTGCATCTAAGGCTGCAATGCATCCCTCTGGTCGGGATCAGCGGTGCAACAGTAGGCTTAACAACTGGTGCAGCTCTCCTCACGTAGGACGGATCCTCGTACTCAGCCAAGGCAAAATCCTCAAACATAGCCTCACACTCCTTCGGCTCTTTCTTGTCCATAATGTGTCCCCCAGCAGCAATGTTAAACATTCTCTTCGTCTCCAAGGTAAGTCCATTATAGAACTTCTCAACTAAGGCCCAATCGGACAGGCCATGATAGGGACATCTGCTCAGAAGGGAGTTGAAACGCTCCCATGCCAAATAGTATGGCTCATCATCATCCATCCGGAACAAATGGATCTGATCTCTCAGTTGGGCAGGCTTGGAAGGAGGAAAATACTTCTTCAGAAACTTGATTTGCAGATTTGCCCAAGTGGTGATGGAATCTCTGGGCAGTAAGTTTAACCAGGTCGCAGCTCGGCCCGCGAGAGTGAAAGGAAACAAAAGGAAGATAGACAGCCTCCTCAGAAACGCCATTGATGAGAATGGTATCCCAGATACAAACGAATAGAGAAAGACGGCCGGGGGCGTCCTCATCATGAAGGCCAAGAAATTGAGTGGAGTTCGTGATGGTAGACATGACGTGCGAAGGAATATGCCAGTTGTTGTAGTTGTTGTTGTTGACTCCCGGACGTGTGATCGCAGATCTAGCTCCAAAAACTCCATGACTAGCAAGCTGAACAGTACTCCTCGGTGGAGGGGGTGGTGGTGGCTCCATATCGAAAGTAGGGTTAAGAAAACTTACCTGATGACGTGCACGCAAAATTTGCTCCGGTGAAGTAAGCTCAAACTCCGGTGCTCCCTGTGAATGGGTATGGGGCATAGACCAACAACCTAATAAGATAAGCAAATAAGATAAGCAAATAAGACTCAAATATGCACAGAATAAACCTAATCTAAGGCACAAATAGAAATTAAGAAGTAAAGGCACTAAGAAGGAAATTAAACTAAACCCTAAAATTGAAAAATTAAGCTAAGGGGGAAAAAGTTAAAAGACAGGAAAATAAGCACGAAATGGTCACAATCTAAGTAATCTTTTCTATTGCCTAGTATCCTCGGCAACGGTGCCAAAAACTTGATGTGTGCGGTCCGTACCCTAAAAATTAAGATAACTAAAATGTCTAACCTAAGCTAAAGACACTAAAAATAATCCTAGACTTAGACTCAACCTAAACACGTAGTGAAAATCAGAAATCCCAAACTAGACCGCTACGTAGGCAAGTGTACCTATCGGTGACAATATAGTGGAAGACCGGATATCGAACCTTAAGGACACTAGTTTAACAAAACAAACCTAGACTGTGAACAAATAAAATAAAGAGGGGGGTTTGGTGTAACTTCTGTAAACCTAATTGACACTTAAACTAATTAACTAACTAAATTGAAGACTAAACACTAAATAGGCTAACTAAAACTGCAACTAACACTGAGACTGTAAAATGGAATCTAACTCCAAACAGGAAAACTGGTATACCTAGGCTGAGAATCAAAAGTGTGATAAGTGATGACTTGGACTCACTTGTGAAGGATGAAGACTAAGATCTTAAGAAACAAACTTAGAATGGCCTAATGGGACCCAGATCACATATACCAGGTAACACCAATGAAAATCCTAAGAATGTTATGTATGCACTAGTCTACCTGGTCACCTTTCGGATTTTCCCGATATGCAATTGCACTCAAACAGGTGGATCACCTCCCTGATTTCTCCACCCACATGTATCCTAAGACATTACAGAGTTGTAGAGTTGACTACTTTGACACGGATTGACACAAACACTAAGGAAATCTTAAGACAGTGCCCTCCCAGGTCGTTTAACTCAAATAACCCAAGTGAAATAGACCAACCGTCTAACCTATCACCTCCCATATTTCTAAGCTAGGTCACATATGAGAATAACAACACTTAATGATGTCAAATCCTATGGAAAGCAATCACCAATCCACAAACTAGCCTAAACCACAAAATCATAAGCCAAACATGCATCGAATGATTGAAAGACATTCCTAGATACATAAGGATCTATCAATCATCAAATATCATCATACAAATATGCAAATATCATCAAAGATCAACAATTACAACTGGATACAAAGCATATATCATCTCAAACCTAGGTATAACCATGGATCTAGCCAACAATATTCATAACAGAAGCTAAAAGTAATAAACAAGGTCTGAAATCATTCTAAACTGCTGATTACAAGATGAAATTAAAGAAATAAGAACATTACTCAAGCTCCTCCTTGAATCTTCACTTCAATCACCCAAATCAAGCCCAAATCATCCAAGGTTAAGCTCCAGCTGTTCCAGGGGCGAGATTTGGGTTCTAAATGCCAATAGAGTCCTCAAAATGGCTCTGTTTGTGTCCCCTTTGTACAGATCAAAAAATTAGGGTTTTGGAGTTGAAATAGGTGTCGGGCGCACCGCCTAGTGGGGGTGTGTGAGGCTAGGCGGTGTGCGCTGGACAGGATAGTCGGGCGGCTGGGTTGACAGGCGCATCGCCTGCGGCCGTGCGTTCTGACCAGGTGGCACGCAGAATACTTGGAATTAGAGAATGTTCCCAGGCACACTGCCTGGGATCAAATCTTGTCACGGGGCGTACCACCTAGGGTTAAATTCTTTGTTTTCATCACTCGATCAATCGCACTCGATTCTGTTGCCCGTTTGCCTTCATTTCCGCTCCCCGGGACATAATCCTGTTCAAAGATAAGAAAATGTAAAAAGGAACGAAAAACGACTAAAATCTAAACTATATATACGAAAACTGACTCGATTATGTACAAAAACGGATGTGTTATACTAACATCAAACTTTAAAGAGTACAAAGCTTTGAAAAGTCAAAACCCTTTAGTAATCAAAGAACATAACCCACTTGGACTTCCAAGCCAATGTAGTATTGACAGGATCTTGATATTATCGATGAGTTAATTTCGCCTGGAAAGGTTTGAAACACAACTCACTTTGTCTATACTATAGTATCGACCAGCCATGAATTTTTCAGCTCCATGCCATCAACATTATCAATATCAACAACCACCTACTTTCCCTACATGGAAACCGTCGAACATAACAATCTTGATAAGGTCTGAGTTCGAAAAAGAGGTTGTCGAACTTAGTAAGTTCGATGGAGCTAAGCTGCTTCCTTTTGAGAGCATCAATACTATGCTTTTGAAGTTTCTTATGTTGATACTAGCCTTGAACATATTTCCAGCCATTTTAAATGTGACAACTAGTACCTAACCGTCCGACAACTGTACGGTATGTGTACTTTCACTAACTATTGTGTGTGATTTCCGTGTGAATAACTATTATGTGATAACAATGTTGTGAAAACTTATA
Source organism: Mikania micrantha (assembly GCA_009363875.1). Classification (NCBI taxonomy): domain Eukaryota; kingdom Viridiplantae; phylum Streptophyta; class Magnoliopsida; order Asterales; family Asteraceae; genus Mikania; species Mikania micrantha. The sequence continues at coordinate 40,606,908 of CM018696.1, forward strand.
ACAGTTGTATGTATTTCAATGAGAATTGGAATATTAATATACAACATTTCATGTGAAATAACAAGCATTCATGAGGAATGACAATAACAGGCTGATTGTGATCTGATTCCCACGAATAACAGGAATCGTATAGTCAACAACACGATGAGAAATCAATGTGGAATCAGTGAAAACAAAGGTAAAATAACTAAGTTTAGTCGTGTTTCTCAGTGAGTATTTGAAATCCAAAACAATAATTCAATATCGTTTTCAAATATTAAATTGACAGCATGTTTGTGTGGATGACAATTCACATAAACATATCTGTGGGTTTAACGTTCTGAATGATATCAGAAAAGTAGAAAACCAAATCGGAAACTAAAGCCATCGTCGTGTTCGTATGGGTGACGATTCGTAAGAATACACACGAAGGTGATACGATCTGACAAAACCTATAAAATAGACGATTTCAAAAATTTATAATATGAAAAAGAAATACAAAATATTTATTAGGAATTACAACCTTAAAATATTTTAAAAGAAATCATCTTAATTAAAAACTCGTATCTTACTTTACGTTTTGTAAACGTTAATTAAACACAAAACCGAACAACCCGAACGTACCCAAAATGAAACCAGGTATAAAAACCCTAAAACTCATTAAATCCCTCATTTATTTCTCTATCTACCTTTTCTCTCACCACCAATGCCGGAACTTTCTCTCTCTACCCCTCTCTAGAATTCAAACTCAAAACCCCCATTTCTTCACCAAATCACTCAAATTTGGTACTGAATCGAAGCTTACAACGTCTACAACGCGAAAATATAAAGGATCGGAGCTCAAATCATCGAAAACCAAGGTAAAAATCCAAGCAAAGATGCGGTTTTCAGGGTTTATGTTCTCATAATATAACTTAGATATTTTTAATAAAACGTTAAGTTTAATAACATGTAACCATAGTTTTATAAAGGTCATCATAACTTATTTTATTAAAATATTATAAATTAATTTAAAGTATTGTCTATCAAAATAAACTTAAACTTTTCTAATTTAAAGAAGAAGTGGTGAATGATGATTTACTAAATAGTTATGTCTTTAAATATCATAAACCTTATGTAATAAGGTTGAGTCTCAATTAGTTAATGGATAAGGGTTCATAGAGGGAATGTTAACTTAGAATATTTAAAGGAAGTCATAGTAACACATTAGTGAAATCATAGGACACATAGTTGCAAACCGAGACCAATACCCTATATCCGTCAACTGTAAATACTTATAGTATACGAATCATAATAAATCAACTCAGGTGTTGAAGATACATACTCTACAAAGAACGAGCGCGCATATATTTCTTGGTTGAATCATAAGCACTACAATACATGTTAGTTCATTTCCCATTTTCTAAACATTTTGTTTTATAAATGTGGGGATGAGAAGCATGCGTAAATTATTTTCTTTGGATTATATTTTACATAAAATGCTTTAAACTTCTATATGTTTGAATGTATAAATCATATCCTAGATTATGTCTAGGTAACTTTTATGCATGTTTCATAAAGGATTATCTACTTATCATAAGTGGATAATTGTCTCATTTTCAAGTAAACAGTTTGACGATCAAATAAACATTTTCAACGAATTAATTAAACATTTACAACGAATCTATTGTTCATTTTCAAAGAATCAATTAAACATTTTCAACGAAACAAGTGTTCAAGTTCAACGAATTAAGGAATCATTTTCGATGAATCAATTGTTCGATGTTCAACGAATCAAGCGTACATTTGTTCAATGAATCTAGTATTCATTGTTCAACTAAACAAGTACATTTTGCAACGAATCAAGAAATCATTTCAGGGGAAAATCAGGGAAATATCAAAGATAAAATGTGTGAACGAAAATAAACGAAACAAGGGACGAATCTAGACGAAACAAGAACAAAACAAAAATAATGTATTTCAAGAAGTCCTAACTAGACCGTTTGATTTATAGGTCACATGTTTGATGATATTTACAAAATCCCCTACCTGTGAAGAACCTTTGATTGCTATACTAGTCTACTCGAGTTGACCAAGGCCCCAGTCATTAGGACTTAGCTTTTAAATTAAATGTTTATATATTCATTTATTTAAGCATTTAAATTTATCATTTCCACTTTTGCCATGGTGTTGTGTGTGTGTTTGATGAGCTTAAGAAATCAAGAGAATTTACATTTTGACGAATCTAACGAAACTAGTGTGATGATGGTAGAGAATGAAACGCTAAATTACCATTAACAACAATATTCTATGTGGTTCGGTATGTGGTGGGCTGTCGGCAAGCTTCACCCTACGTATGCCCTATATATAAGTATACTTGACTGGATATGTTAGGTGGTTGTTAATGAGGTTAAGGTTGTCATTTCGGTTGTTCAGGATTTTCATTTTCAGATGTTCAATGTTGGTAGTACAGTGTGTAGGATGAAACGCTTAATTATCATTAATAACAATATGTTATGTGGTCCGGTATGTGGTGGGCTGGTGGCAGGGCTGGCGGGAAGCTAAACCCTACGTATGCCCTGTATACAAGCATACTAGACTGAATAGTATAGGTGGTTGTTAGTGAGGTTAAGTTTGTCAGCTGGTCAGGTTTGTTCAAATTCAATTTTCGTAATAAAATGTAACCCCCGGTTACTATACAATATTTTTAAATAATATCAGAGTTGGTCCCAGCAAAATTTTCATTTTCAAACCTTGTTTAACCCTCTTTATTTAATAATATTAAACAAAGTTTAACGCAAACGCAAACGTGTCACACATTTTACAATACTTATTTACATAAGTAAGTTTAAACCAAAATTTCAAACGTTTGCAACAAGGTTTATCTGTTCGATTCCCGTCCACCTCGATCCTTACAGCCGTGTACGTCATTTTTGACCTACAAACATCACACAATAATTCCCATTAGTTCATAAGAACTAAGTAAGTAAACCCCAATGGTTTCTCAACAATAAAATGTAAAAATACATTTTTCACAATCAACATTCAAACTGAGTCATTTCTATTCGAATTGACTCTTACAATATAAAATATCACATTACCAATCATCAACTATTGCTCACAATAGTTTAATCAATATTACACTATGGGGTTCACATTCCTGTGCTTCCACCATAGCCAATTGCCAGCACCTCTGGCTATCCACCATTGTGGAGTCATAAATAATTCAAGTCTTAAGATGTTCACCCACCGGTACTTCCATCTAAGACAATTGCCAGCACCTCTGGCTATCCACCATTGTGGAGTCATATATAATTCAAGTCTTAAGATGTTCACCCACCGGTACTTCCATCTAAGACAATTGCCAGCACCTCTGGCTATCCACCATTGTGGAGTCATATATAATTCAATCAAATTACTATGATGTTCACCCAACCGGTACTTCCATCATAGAAGTCCCACACTATTATTTATCAAGGTATTGGATTTATCATAGGTTGTTGAACTTTTATTATTCAACATTCCCCTATCACCAATGCCATATTATTATATAATTTATTCAACAACAATTTCAATATTTATTATGTGATGTCATAGTTGTGGGATTACTTACCTTAATCAGATAAGGGATTAGCAACTGCAGGCTCCTTTCCTGCTCTATGACTAGTGGTTTGACTTCCACTACCACCACCTAGTTGCAAAATATGTATATACAACTAGTTTCAACACGTATGGCACATACAATCAAGTTCAACACACTTGACTGATTTAACTTCCTCAAAGTCAATTCATCACATAACTGACTCTATCTTACTATGTTTAGCAAGTTTTAGTCAATTATCACAATTATTCATATTTCATGCCTCCCCAGGCATTTTATCAAATAATTGATGTTCATTATATTAGTTACGATCTTTAACTATTTTTATTATTCAATATTTTTATTTAAGATCATAACTTGTTAATAATTTTAACATCAATTCATCAAAATCATCATTTAATCTATGGATTATAATCCATAATTTATTTCAAAATCATATTCAACCCATCCTACTAGTTATCACACTATGATATGGGTTTCATAACAACCGGACATTATCCCGGCTTCAAAACGAAGATTTCACCGTCAAAATATCAAATTCTTCGTTTCTAACAATCCCTAGTTATCAACTAAGCAATAATCAATACCCATAATCATAGTATTACAATCAAAACTAGATTTAATCCACACAATATCAAACTAGTAGAATAAAACAAACCGTTACCTGATCTGACGGATTTCTGTGGTTATAACAACGATCAGGACTTGAAAACACGTTCCTATACGCGATCTGTATGATTAGAAGCCTTTAAATTGAAGTTTTTAGGCTTAGGAACGGATGGATCTTCGTTTGGGAGAGAAATAGATCGAAAAATGAAAAAAAATGATGCTTCCGATGCGATCAGATCGTTTAAAAACATTTTTGCCGACATAGATCGTGGGGCGCATCGCCCCAACTGGGTGCGTCCCGCCAGGCGTACCGCCCCACGTCACCAGCGTCATCATTTTGATTTTTATCTTGTTTTCGCGATTCCGGACAATCCGTAACTCCGTTTCGCGCACGGTTTTCGCCTACGTTCACGATTTTTAGAGCTCTTTCCAATGGTTATAATCTCAAGACCTAAAGAGTTCAAAATATTTGATCTCTTATCTATTGCTTTATTTGATTCAGCGTATCTTGAAATCGGAGCCTCGTTTCGCGATTTCGCTTACACTCATTTTCTTCATTTCCGAGTTATGATTCTTGACATGAAATCGGTTGGTCATCTATTTGAATAAGCATTAGGTGATGGATGTTTCTTTGCGATCTACTAACGCCATTTTTCACATACTATCAACCTGTAATAATTAAAATTGCTAAATCATCGTGGATTTCAAGCACGACCAAATGTGCTCTTGTCATAGATGACGTAATCTCACATATTTTCAAATCACAACAACCACAATCGTTCAATTAACGATTATTCACAATACATTCATTATTAAAAACCGGTTGTTACATAAAACTATATGAACTCACCGACCATATGTTGACTTGATCTTTTTGCTTAATTTCTCAGGTGGCGAACAGGTTTAAGCATAGTACTTTGTGCTTTTACTAGGATGCCCAGATAAAGGACCTAGTATTTTGGATGCGCATACTTTTGAACATCAGTATAGAATCATTTTTGTATATCTTGTGCAGATACAAGATAGATAACTTGTGATTCTTTTGATAGATTTACATTGTTAAATTGTGAAACATAACTGATGTAATTTAATTTTGTAATTCTATTTCATTTAGTGTTTTATCATTTATATCATGTGCAATGTAAACAATCTGATCATCACGATTATCACCCGATAACGCGCCCCGGGACTATTCCACCTGACGAGAAAGTTGGTCCAGCATGCCGGCTCAGGGTGTAATAGTTTAATTCCAGCAGTTGTAGTTTCAAACAATGTTACACCATACGGTTGGCGTTATCGAAGACTTATGGAGGAGCATATGGAAGAGGATCCCAACCTTGATGAAGCAACGAGAGATGAAAGTATTGGTGCACGTGATGACTTTGAAGACAGGTTCAATCAGAATTACATCTTGGCTGTACTAGGTTTTCTTCCCTTGATTTTTTAGTAAAGTTTATGCATATCAAGGTGAAAATAATGGACTAATAGTTCATTTGATGAGCTTCTCGAGTTGTTGCAATTTCACATCCAAAAGGAAACAAGATTCCCTCTTCGCATTATGCAGCCAAAGAACATTAAAGAATATAGGTTTGGGGTATGAGTCGATACATGTGTGCCAAAATGATTGTGCTCTATTTTAGAAATAACACAACAATTTCAAAATTTTCATATTTGTAATCTGTGTCTATGCAAACACAAAGGGCAAGAAAGTACCTCATAAGGTGTTACGATACTTTCATTTAATCCCCTGAATATAATATTTGTATTGTTCAAGAAATACAACAAAAAATATGATCTGTCACAGTATTGGACGATCGGAATAAGGTATGATGCGTCATCCCATTGATGGATCTTCATGGAAAGAGTTTGATAAAAAGTACCCTACGTTCTTGAGGGAACCTCAAAATGTTCATTTAGAACTTGCAGCAGTGTGATAACTGTGTACGAGGAATTACGTCAGCAACGAATTGAGCACAGTTGATCGTGTTTAGAATTCACGTGGAGTTGACAATCGAAGTTATTATGGGATGAAAGTATGTGAGAAATGATGAACATGGGCGAAAATCGCGTACAAAACGGAGTTACGGATTGCCCAGAATCACGAAATGAAGTTTCCGTCGAAAAATGGGAAAAATGGCCTTCGCGGTACGCAGAGGAGGAGATAAGGTCTCTACGCGGTACGCGATGCTTGGAAATATCTGAGATATCTCCGGATTTCTTCGCGGTACGCGAAACCCACTTTTCTTATCTCCGCGGTACGCGACAGAGGGAGATGTCGCCAACTTGCTTACAAAAGTCAGATTTCATCATTCATCATCATCTCATCCTTATCAGCGACGACACCATCACCACCTTCGAAAATTTATCATCAAACCCACAAAAATCTCCATTTTGAAGGCCTCAGGACGGTTAGATTGCATCCAGGAACGTTTATACGAGTTCATATCATCTTTCTACCCGCAGAACTACTCCAGATTAGGTAATGGTTCATTCTAACTTTCTATTTTGATAATGAATGATTAAATCTTGTTTTTGAACGTAAAGATATAGTTAGGGTTGTTGATTATTGCCTAGATAATGGCTAGGATTGATTTTGAATGATAAACTCGAACTGTTAACGGGTAAATCCTTGTTTTGAGCCGTTGTAATGCCCGGTTTGCATGGAATCATAACAATGGTTATAATGGTTTAAACCATCTGGTTGTGACTATGTATGTGATTAGTTTGATTAATCTTTAACATGCAACGTGGAAGTTGGGTGTTTTAAACTAATCACAATCATTAACATACTCATTAGAACGATTATCTAATGTTCCTGATAACAGTCAGATTAGTATGTTAAACATGGTTATTAAACCTATTCTAATACTACGTTGTGATATTCCATGATATTTGGGTAGTCAATAACAAGGATTAATCATTTATAAGCCATTAAACTGTTTAGAGACTATCTTAGCAATTACAATCAACAACGTTAGCTATTTGGTTAATCTGAGATTATACTGATTAATCGAGGGAGTCATCAACTTAGTATTAGGAACCTGAGTCAGTATAGGTTCCTACATTACCATACATTGTATGATATTACATTAAAATATGTAATTAAATACTAAGCATCGATTTGATGACTTTCAAGGCAATGTCCTTGACCTTGTACGTTCAGAGAGATTTAATCAGCGAGTTGGAACATTAATAACTCATTAAACATTAACTAAATGCAGAATCATCATATTATCATTGATTTGTGTGATATTCTGCTACTACTGAATTCTCAGGTGAGTTTCGTGCAACCCCTTTTTCTTTTTACTCTTTTATAAACATCGGGGTAGAACTGCTAAACTTTTGAGAACTATATGATATGCATCAATGATATCTGTGTGATTTCATTTGACTTTTGTGGGATTTCATGGGATTTTTCCCGTAGACTGAACTCTATCATGGAACTGAAAGTCCTCATTCCTGAACTGTATCTAGTGAACCCATGTGGGGCCGAACAGAAAACATTGATAGTACTATTGGCTGACACCCCATTCGCTGGGAGGATTGCATCTCCCCTTGTGTGAATGTTTGTTATCTGTTTCCTGAACTTCTTAATGGTACGATAGACATTAAGATAATGAGGCACTAAGATATGTACCGACGGGTAATATCTTGAGAACTGAACTAGACGTCCGAAAGGAACTAGATACAGGTCCCATGGTTATCCGGAACTGAACTTTTGAGAACTTGTTTATCATATCATATTGCTTTAAATTGAACTGTCGAACTCACCAGCTTTGTGCTGACGTTTCAAACTCAAACCTTTTTGCAGGTAAACAGTAATAGCGGTGAGGATGCACTTTTGGGATAATTGCACCTGTATAATTAATACTGTAATTGAATAAATATGGCTGTAACGTATTTGTAATTGCGACATCCTTGTAATGTACGTACTTTAAGTTAATCTGTGTGCTTATGATATCGGTTCAAGTAAGTCACACCTCACCCCGAAGACATCACCACTATGCTTCCGCAACCGGTTCGGTGACGTTAGACCAGATACGAGGTGACGAGGGGTGGGGGTGTGACAGGGTGGTATCAGAGCCACAGGTTATAGAGAATTAGGTTGACTTAGAGACCTAGACTATAACTATAGGCTCGTATAGTGACACAGAGAGCACCGAACATGTCTAACGAACAAAACTTGTTTTGAATTAAGCCAGGATAATCAGGTGGTCCGAATTCCAGTTATGAGTGGCCAGCATAACTGAACTTCGCAGCACGTGCGCATTCTAGTTTGATTTGATACAAGCAGAACATTTATAATAATAGGGACGAATAGTTGCGTTAAGATAGGAGGACGTCTCATATCATGTTTATGTTGAATATTATATTCAATATTTATTTCATGGTACTGATCTGAGAATTCTGTTTATACAGCGATGGCAGACCAAGGGGAAAGATACATATTTCAGCGGTTTCCTTATGTGGTATTGGATGATACACCGAGCTCGAGTTCGGATTCTGACTCTGATCCGTCAGAGGTATCTGCAGCTACTTCTCAGGCTAATATACCGTTGCCACAGACACCACCGGCACCAGTACCAGCACCAGTACCGCCGCCGCCACCACCACCAGCACATGCACCAGCACCTATGCCATCTCCACCGAGAGTCCCAGCATGGGATGGACTTAGGAGGATGCGGGGACAGGCCCGCAAGACCACTGGATTACCTCCCAGACATCAGATGGCTCAGCGGGATGAGCCTCCGACCGTTCATGAGGCGGGAGAATCCTCTCGCCAAGCGGAGCTGAGGGGCCAGGTGCAGCAAGTCGCTCAGGACTTGCAGGGTCTGAGGCAGGAGGTACATCAGCACCATACGCTCCTTGAGGATACTCGTAACATTATATTGGAGATCCTCACTTCACATCTGACTCTGATGGAGCAGGTGAATCTCATGGGTATTGACAACCAGGCTTGGAGGATTACGGTTGAGGAGCGTTTTAGTAGGACTTTGAGGCAGAGGATAGTTGCTGCGTTTTGGCAGCAGGTGGAGGTGATGAGGGCAGGATTAGTGCGAGTTCGAGAGTTTTTGGTTTGGTTGGAGACGGTTAGTTTCGAGACCAGGATGATAGTCCTGGCTGTGACTATGGCTGCTGTGGCCATTATATTTTCTTGTTTATCGTATTTCATACGATGAGTATGTTCGGATGGTTATTTTGGGATCGTCATTGTAAATCTCATTAGTAGTACGCGGATAGGTTGGGGATGTGTGATAGTGTGATTAGTAGTTGTGAGAACGGGACATTTTGATATGGACAGATCCCGAGTTTGTGAGAGGTAGTGTATGAGGTTGTGGTTTAGAGTATCCTGACTTCTGGTTGTATTAAAACTATGAATGTATGAAACTATGGTATTGTAATAATATGGGTGCTTTTGTATGTCTGTTTGTATAATTAACTTTGTGTGTGAATTATAACTAAATGTGCTGTGTGAGAACATGATGGTATACGAATGTATCTATATGGGAATATATTGAACTAAAAATATATATTTCGCTGAAATACAGTACGGGAGCAATACTGTATGCGAATATATTGAACTAAAAATATATATTTCGCTGAAATACAGTACGGGAGCAATACTGTATGCGAATATATTGAACTAAAAATATATATTTCGCTGAAATACAGTACGGGAGCAATACTGTACGCGAATATATTGAACTAAAAATATATATTTCGCTGAAATACAGTACGGGAGCAATACTGTATGCGAATATATTGAACTAAAAATATATATTTCGCTGAAATACAGTACGGGAGCAATACTGTATGCGAATATATTGAACTAAAAATATATATTTCGCTGAAATACAGTACGGGAGCAATACTGTATGCGAATATATTGAACTAAAAATATATATTTCGCTGAAATACAGTACGGGAGCAATACTGTATGCGAATATATTGAACTAAAAATATATATTTCGCTGAAATACAGTATGGGAGCAATACTGTATGCGAATATATTTGTTATTAAAGTACAGTACGAGAGCCATACTGTACGAGAACATGTCTGAACTGAGAACGTGTCTACTTGTGAATGTGTCTGTAACTAAAGTACAGTACGAGAGCTATACTGTACGAGAACATGTCTGAACTGAGAACGTGTCTACTTGTGAATGTGTCTGTAACTAAAGTACAGTACGAGAGCCATACTGTACGAGAACATGTCTATTGTTTGTATGGGAACTTAGTGCATGAACTGTGAACATATCAGAGAACTTGTGGGTGAACATATCCTAGTCCTGTATGATCATATATCTAAAAACATGTGTTGCAATGCAAGGAGCTGGGTAAGACTCTAACATGTTTTTGAGATAACAGGATTAAGTATAACTACGAACATTTGCGTGATCTGTGTGTAATGCGAACATGCCTGGACTGAATTCATGTAGTTATACTATATTCTTTGTAATCACATTTTCAATTTCATAAAGTTTCAGTATAACTGAGTATGATTGAATTATGTGATCAAATGGGTTATATATTTAATGTTCTTGAACTGACCTGAGTTTGTCTGCATGTGAGCAGAATAATGGCTCCCAAAAGAGGTCGACCGACTAAGAGATCTATCAGGAACATTACTAACCCAGAGCCTGATCAAGTTCCACCAGTAAATACAGAAACGAATCCAGACCCACAGATAAATCGGGACACAGGTACAGCTCCACCAGTGAACCCGGGAGCAAACCCTATTCCACTCGCTGGTGCCAGTGGATCTGAATCGAATGAGGCAATGATAGCACGAATTGTGCGCGAACAGTTAACCGCTTGTGGTGTTTTGGTGCAACACCAGCCTCATGTTACTACGGGTTCGGGTGGGGGTCCCAATACTAACGAACATACTGTTACTGGTGGCAACGCAGAAACGCATCATACCACTGGTACGGCTACAATTGCTCCTGATCCACCACGACAGGGATGTACATATAAGTATTTTGCTTCCTGTAACCCTCCTACTTTTACTGGCAAAGAAGGAGCGGCTGGTCTATTACGGTGGATCGAGGAGATGGAAACCAAACTTAAAATTAGTCAGTGCTTGGAGGAGCATAAGGTGTCTTATGCTGCCTGTTCATTCAAAGATTCTGCTTTGACCTGGTGGAATACCCAGGCAAAAACGTTGGGCTCAGCTACAGTCGACTCAATGGGTTGGAATGAGTTTAAAACTCTGATTAGATCAGAGTACTGTCCACTCACCGAAATACAAAAGCTCCAGAAGGAATTCTGGAATCACACGATGATCGGAGCTGACTGTTTAGCGTATACTCATCGTTTTCATGAACTCACATGTTTACTTCCCGATATGTTTCCTACTGAAGCAGCATTAATCGAGAAGTATATTAAGGGTTTGGTTCCCCAGATTCGGGGAATGGTAACTGCAGCAGAACCCACAACCCTCAAACGTGCAATTCTGTTGACCACTAAGCTTACCGATGAGGCGGTAAGGAGTGGTATGTTGATAACAAAAACTCAGACGGCCGTGGGCCGTAGTGATGTTGGTACCTCGAATGTGTCAAAAGGTACCAAACGAAAGTGGTTCGGTAAGAACAAAACAAGGGCTTCGGCTGAAATCAGTCAGAATAAACCAACGGTGAAGAACTATGGTGCAAATGTTCCTGAGAGGAAAGTTTATACTGGGCAGGCGCCCAAATGCAATAAGTGTCCACTCCATCACACGGGACCATGTCCTGTTTGTCTGAACTGTAACAGAGTTGGACATTATGCTAAATATTGCAACTTTCCTGCTCAACCTCGAAATCAAGCACCACGGCAAACCACTCAAACCAACCGGTCATGTTACAAATGTGGAAGTCCTGATCATTTCATGCGGAACTGTCCAAACAATAACACCAATCCGGGAACTGAAGCTAGGGGAGAGCTTTTCAGATTGGTGCTACCGAGGCGAGACATGATGCTAACATTGTGACTGGTACGTTCCTACTCAATAATTTATATGCATCAGTTCTCTTTGATACGGGGGCAGATAAGAGTTTTATCTCTCCTGAATTTGCATCTTTACTTGCATTGCCTGCGGTAGATCTAGAAACTCCTTATGTTATTGAACTTGCTAACGGCAAGTTGATCAAAACTAACAGTGTGATTCAAGGATGTTCCTTGAATCTGAATGATCATCTTTTCAACATCGATTTACTTCCTATTGAGCTTGGGAGCTTTGATATCGTTGTGGGCATGGACTGGCTTTCTGTTAACCAAGCGGAAGTTGTTTGTCAAAACAAGGTGATCCGTATTCCATTACCTAACGGTAATACACTGATAGTTCAAGGAGAACGAGCTGGTAGAAAACTTGGTATCATATCTTGTATGCGAGCTCAGAAATTTTTAAGGAAAGGCTGTTATGCTTTCCTGGCACATGTGACTGAGCATAATTCTTCACCCAAACAAATCACAGATATTCCAGTAGTCAAGGATTTTCCTGAAGTTTTTCCTGAGGACATATCAGGATTACCCCCAGTGAGACAAGTTGAATTTCGGATTGACTTGATTTCAGGTGCAGCACCTGTTGCTAAAGCCCCGTATCGGCTTGCACCATCCGAAATGCAAGAACTTTCAGGTCAATTGCAAGAACTGTTGGACAAAGGTTTTATCAGACCTAGTTTCTCACCCTGGGGAGCACCAGTCCTTTTTGTGAAAAAGAAGGATGGATCATTCAGGATGTGTATTGACTATCGGGAGCTCAATAAATTAACAATCAAAAATCGTTATCCACTACCACGTATAGATGATCTGTTTGATCAACTTCAAGGCGCTACTTACTTTTCAAAAATTGATTTAAGATCCGGATATCATCAGTTACGAGTATATGAAGATGATGTTCCAAAAACTGCATTCCGAACTCGATATGGGCATTATGAATTTCTAGTAATGCCGTTTGGATTAACGAATGCACCTGCAGTTTTCATGGATCTAATGAATCGGGTATGTAGGCCTTATTTGGATAAGTTTGTGATTGTATTTATTGATGATATTCTTATCTATTCTCGAAGCAAACAAGAACATGCTCAACACTTGAAACTGATCTTAGAACTTTTGGCACGTGAAAAATTGTATGCCAAGTTCTCCAAGTGTGAGTTTTGGTTACGAGAAGTGCAATTTCTTGGGCATGTGGTGAATCAAAATGGCATTCAGGTGGATCCCAGTAAGATCAAAGCTGTAGAACAATGGGAAACACCACGAACCCCAACTGAAATCCGTCAATTCTTAGGGCTGGCAGGTTATTATCGTCGGTTTATCAGGAACTTCTCAAAGATAGCTCTGCCACTAACTACATTGACACAGAAAAACCAACCGTTTATATGGGGTTCTCAACAGGAGGAGGCGTTCCAACTGTTGAAACACAAACTTTGCAACGCACCTATCTTGGCATTACCGGAAGGTATTGATAATTTCACAGTGTACTGTGATGCTTCACGTCAAGGTCTCGGGTGTGTTTTAATGCAGAACGATAAAGTGATTGCTTACGCTTCTCGACAGTTGAAAGTACATGAGAAGAATTATACCACTCATGATCTGGAACTTGGTGCAGTGGTGTTTGCACTCAAGATTTGGAGACACTATTTGTATGGAACCAAGTGTATTGTATACACTGATCACAAAAGTCTTCAACACATTTTAGATCAGAAGATGTTGAACATGCGGCAAAGGCGATGGGTGGAACTGTTGAACGACTATGACTGTGAAATTCGTTATCACCCAGGCAAGGCAAATGTTGTAGCCGATGCCTTAAGTCGCAAGGAACGAGTCAAACCTTTACGAGTGAAAGCGTTAGGTATGACTATTCAAACTAGTCTAATTCCTCAAATTAAAGAAGCTCAGCAACAAGCTTTACAAGCAACAAACTATTTTGCTGAGGGACTGAGAGGATTAGATAAGAAACTCGATACCAAAGACGATGGACTGTTGTATTTCAAAGACCGAATTTGGGTTCCTTTATTCGGTAACACAAGATCGATCATCTTGGATGAGGCGCACAAATCCAGGTATTCTATTCATCCAGGTGCTGACAAAATGTATAAAGATCTTAAAGACTTTTACTGGTGGCCTGGAATGAAGAAACATATCGCTGAATACGTGGGTCGATGTTTAACGTGTTTAAAAGTTAAGGCTGAACATCAACGTCCTTCTGGGTTATTACAACAACCGGAGATACCCATGTGGAAATGGGAGCAGATCTCTATGGATTTTATTACTAAACTACCCAGAACATCGCATAATCATGACTCTATATGGGTTATCGTTGATCGCCTTACTAAATCTGCGCATTTTATTCCCATCCGAGAAGATTACTCGATGGATCGACTTGCTAAACTCTATATTAACGAGATTGTATCTCGTCATGGAGTACCAATCTCTATTATTTCTGACAGAGATAGTCGATTCACATCACGATTTTGGCAAACTCTTCAGAATGCTCTGGGCACGCAAATCAATATGAGCACAGCTTATCATCCACAAACTGACGGGCAAACGGAACGAACAAATCAAACTCTTGAGGACATGCTCAGAAGCTGTGTGATTGATTTTGGTGGTAGCTGGGATGTTCATCTTCCCCTTGTTGAATTTTCATATAATAACAGTTACCATACCAGTATTAAATGTGCTCCATTTGAAGCGCTTTACGGGCGCAAATGTAGATCACCTATCTGTTGGTCCGAGGTAGGCGAAAGTCAGGTCATAGGCCCAGAACTTATTCAAGAAACAACCGATAAGATCGCATTGATTCAAGAACGAATTAAAGCTGCTCGTGATCGACAAAAGAGTTATGCTGATAATCGTCGTAGACCGTTAGAATTTCAAATCGGTGATCTGGTAATGTTGAAAGTTTCACCGTGGAAGGGTATATTTAGATTTGGAAAGAGAGGTAAACTTTCACCAAGATTTGTAGGACCATTTAAAATTCTTGAACGAATTGGATCAGTAGCCTACAAACTTGAATTACCTCCTGAACTCGGTAACATTCATGATGTTTTTCATGTCTCAAATCTTAAGAAGTGCTTGGTTGATGAATCTTTGATCGTACCTCTGAAAGAAATTCAAATTGATGAGAAACTTCAATTCAGAGAAGAACCAGTTGAAGTGATGGATCGAGAGGTGAAGGTATTAAAACGCAGTCGAATACCTATCGTTAAGATTCGATGGAACTCAAAGCGTGGACCGGAATATACGTGGGAACGTGAAGATCAGATGAAACAGAAATACCCACACCTATTCTCATGATCAATTATTACCAAGTCAGTTTTTCCTTAAATTTCGGGACGAAATTTTTATAACAGGAGGAGACTGTGATAACTGTGTACGAGGAATTACGTCAGCAACGAATTGAGCACAGTTGATCGTGTTTAGAATTCACGTGGAGTTGACAATCGAAGTTATTATGGGATGAAAGTATGTGAGAAATGATGAACATGGGCGAAAATCGCGTACAAAACGGAGTTACGGATTGCCCAGAATCACGAAATGAAGTTTCCGTCGAAAAATGGGAAAAATGGCCTTCGCGGTACGCAGAGGAGGAGATAAGGTCTCTACGCGGTACGCGATGCTTGGAAATATCTGAGATATCTCCGGATTTCTTCGCGGTACGCGAAACCCACTTTTCTTATCTCCGCGGTACGCGACAGAGGGAGATGTCGCCAACTTGCTTACAAAAGTCAGATTTCATCATTCATCATCATCTCATCCTTATCAGCGACGACACCATCACCACCTTCGAAAATTTATCATCAAACCCACAAAAATCTCCATTTTGAAGGCCTCAGGACGGTTAGATTGCATCCAGGAACGTTTATACGAGTTCATATCATCTTTCTACCCGCAGAACTACTCCAGATTAGGTAATGGTTCATTCTAACTTTCTATTTTGATAATGAATGATTAAATCTTGTTTTTGAACGTAAAGATATAGTTAGGGTTGTTGATTATTGCCTAGATAATGGCTAGGATTGATTTTGAATGATAAACTCGAACTGTTAACGGGTAAATCCTTGTTTTGAGCCGTTGTAATGCCCGGTTTGCATGGAATCATAACAATGGTTATAATGGTTTAAACCATCTGGTTGTGACTATGTATGTGATTAGTTTGATTAATCTTTAACATGCAACGTGGAAGTTGGGTGTTTTAAACTAATCACAATCATTAACATACTCATTAGAACGATTATCTAATGTTCCTGATAACAGTCAGATTAGTATGTTAAACATGGTTATTAAACCTATTCTAATACTACGTTGTGATATTCCATGATATTTGGGTAGTCAATAACAAGGATTAATCATTTATAAGCCATTAAACTGTTTAGAGACTATCTTAGCAATTACAATCAACAACGTTAGCTATTTGGTTAATCTGAGATTATACTGATTAATCGAGGGAGTCATCAACTTAGTATTAGGAACCTGAGTCAGTATAGGTTCCTACATTACCATACATTGTATGATATTACATTAAAATATGTAATTAAATACTAAGCATCGATTTGATGACTTTCAAGGCAATGTCCTTGACCTTGTACGTTCAGAGAGATTTAATCAGCGAGTTGGAACATTAATAACTCATTAAACATTAACTAAATG